>OZ024930.1:31444645-31867430 GCA_964017235.1 Sabellastarte sp. h YS-2021 | reverse complement strand
AAACTAACACTCAAAGATTGCCTCAATGAGACTCAAAACTTCACGTCATCACAAAAACTTAAACTAAATCCTGACAAAACTGAAGTTATTTTGATAGACTCAAAAACAACTGTAAACAGTTCCTCCCTCTATTTCCAACTACTATTCATGGAAATCAAGTGGGCCCCATCCTCAAATATCAAGAATCTTGGGGAGTGTTTGACTTTAATACATGGCTCTCTCTGATCATATGACCCAAGTCAAAAATTGACTAGAGTCCATACAAGATATCTTTTCAGGATTCGTCACCTAAATCGGCATACATCAATCGTTCTGGCAAATGCATCAGTAAGTAGTCAGTTAGACTATTGTAATTCCCTGTTTGCATCACCCACAAATATTGAGTTCAGAAGACTGCAATGTGTCCAAAACTCACTCTGCAAGGTTGTCACTCAATCTTCGAGGTCTTCCCACATCACCTAAAAAAACTCCATTGGTTCCCAATGACACAGATGATAAGTACAGTTCAAAATAGGGCTGATAACATGCAAAATTCCAAAACACTGGTAAGCTGTATACCTCAGAGAAAAACTCCATTCGTATACACTTCATCTAGAAATACCACATGCAGCTGTCAAAAATTTTAATTCCTTCAGGTCCCCTATTTCAGGCAGAAAGTTCACAAATTGCACAAACTCTTTGCATCCACTATGCATAAAAACCTTTTGGAACTGTCCTCCTTTCCACATAAGAACAAGCCTCTCAGTTACATTCCTCAGGAAGCATCTTAAGTCTCTTTAACTAAAGCTTCCACACTTAGTTTTTTTCAGTATTGTTACTTCCGTTCTATGAGCCTATAAAACACTGTACGTACAGGGGCATCTACATATTATCATTTTGTACCCTTGTAGGCAAAGGCTGTTTAGTTATCAATATATAACATCAGGCTTTTAACTGATATACAGGTAAAACTAAAAACAAACTAGACCTACACATCAGAGAACCGATGCAAATTTATATCCACCGGAAAGAAAACTCACCAAAGCCAGTGAACCATCGTTTGACCTTGAAGGAGGAGCCAAAAGTCAAATTTAACATCACAAGATTCCTAGCCCAAGATTTCGTTGTTGGTTTTGCATTGTAAACCTCTAGGATCAGTAATAAAAGATTCCCAACCAATGATTTCTTATAGGTTGGTTTACCATCCCAAACCTCTAGGACCAATAATAAGCGAGTTATAAGCACTTTTAAGTTTGGCTATCCTCGTTTGACCTTGAAGGAGGGGCCCAAGGTCAAATCCGACCACAACAAAAGATTTCCAGCCCATGATTTCCTATAGGTTGGTTTACCATCCCAAATCTCTAGGGCCAATAATAAGCGAGTTATAAGCACTTTCAAGTTCGACTATCCTTGTTTAACCTTGAAGGAGGGGCCCAAGGTCAAATCTGACCATACCAAAAGATTCCCTGCCCATGATTTCCTATATGTTGGTTCACCATCCCAGACCTCTAGGACCAATAATAACTTAATAGCAAGTTATAAACACTTTTAACTTTGGCTATCCTCGTTTGACCTTGAAGATGGGTCCAAGGTCAAATCCGACCACACCAAAAGATTCCCAGCACATAATTTCCTATGGGTTGCCTTACCATCCGAAACCTCTACGACCAATAATAAGTGAGTTATAAGCACTTTTAAGTTTGGCCATCCTCGTTTGACCTTGAAGGAGATGCCCAAGGTCAAATCCGTCCACACCAGAAGATTCCCAGCCAATGATTTCTATATGTTGGTGTACCATCCCAAGCCTCTAGGAACAATAATAAGTGAGCTATAAACACTTTTAAGTTTGGTTATCCTCGTTTGACCTTGAACAAGGGGTCTAAGGTCAAATCCGACCACACAAGATTTCAGCCCATGATTTCCTATAGGTTGGTTTACCATCCCAAACCTCTAGGATCGATAATAAGCAAGTTATAAGCATTTTAAACTTTGGCTCTCCTCGTTTGACATTGAAGGAGGGGTCCAAGGTCAAATCCGACCACAACAAAAGATTTCCAGCCCATGATTTCCTATATGTTGGTTTACCATCCCAAACCTCAAGGACCAATAATAAGTGAGTTATAAGCACTTTTAAGTTTGACTATCCTTGTTGAACCTTGAAGGAGGGGCCCAAGGTCAAATCCAACCATACCAAAAGATTCCCAGCCCATGATTTCCTATATGTTGGTTCACCATCCCAGACCTCTAGGACCAATAATAACCGAGTTATAAGCACTTTTAATCTTGACTATCCTCGTTTGACCTTGAAGGAGGGGCCCAAGGTCAAATCCGACCACACCAGAAGATTTCCAGCCCATGATTTCCTATAGGTTGGTTTACCATCCCAAACCTCTAGGACCAATAATAAACGAGTTATAAGCACTTTTAAGTTGGGCTATCCTTGTTTAACCTTGAAGGAGGGGTCCAAGGTGAAATCTGACCACATCAGAAGATTTGCAGCACATGATTTCCTATAGGTTGGTTTCACATTGGAAACCTCTAGGACCAATAATAAGGGAGATATAGGCCCTTTTGAAATCCACTATGTGGGTTACTTCGGCACTCCGTGGATGACCTTGAATTAACAGCTTCAAGGTGAAATGTGTGCAAGGTTGTAGAGGACATGTATATCTGTTATACATATCACCTATGAAGAGATTTAACCTTCTACCTATGAGAAACAGCCATTAGAAAAATGTAGATTATTTTCAAAGAAATGCCCGCGGCGGTCATCTTGTTTTTCAGAATGAGGCTATTTCAGTCCCAGAGAAGCGTACCCCCCAATGAAGATATCCTGCAAATTTGGTGAACCTAGCTGGTGTAGTTTTCCTCTTAGAGAGTTAATGCCGAAAAACTCTATGCGCGGCGGCGGCGGCATGACGAACGCTAAACCAAAGTATCCACCGGAGATAATATAGGATCTTTAACAAATGAAATATTGGTATTTAAAACAAATAACATTTTAGCTCTGTTTACATTTTTGTATGTGGTATACTTCCTCGATTTCACAACAGATTGTGACTTTTCTTGTGATAAAAAAAAAACACATTTTAGGGATAGAATGTAGGCGTGGTTACTGGTTTTTTTTCACATTGCAGATTGAAAACATCAACAGAGAAAAAAAAAGAAAACCTTCATTTGCATTTTTATTAATATATCAGACTTGGGAGTCATTAGTATGGCGTATATATTGTAAATATTACAAACTTTAAGTTTTTCATCTTGAAAATCACCCAATTATGTTTTACCAGTACAGTTAACAAAACAGTTTCTTAATATTACATATAAACATCAGTAATGGTTACATAATTGGTTACAGAATTAACACAATAACATTAATCTTCAATGTATGTACGTACATAACTGGTTACAGTAGTAATCAGCACACAATTAATTAAAATGGTATTTCTGATATCCACAAATTAATAAATTAAACAGAATGTGTGGCAATATATATATTCACACACAGACTAGTTCAAATTCTACCCGCCAAAATAACAGTTAAACAGATATATAAATCATACAAAGCTAGATGAAGACATGCCAAAAGTGTAAGTTATGCACAAGACAAATGTTTCTTCAGATTAGCACTATCAATTCTTCTAATAATCATGCAATAATAACATCTTCTTGGCTGATCAGTTGTAAGCACATAAAAATGAAACAAATGTTCTACAGATAAAGTCTATCATGCTTACTGTTCTTCTAAAAACATGTTCCACTTTCAGGAATATAGTAAATAAAACAAAACCAACATAGGTTTCCTCATGAAGACTCAAACAGAGTCTCATTCAGCAACTGAAAGCAGATGTACCAAGAATAAAGACCGTAGCACCGATTTAAAACTATAAAAAAAAATACATTAATAAGCACACAGGAAGTTATATAGCACTAATACAGACAAATGGCTTCATTTCAAGAACACACTGACATCTCCAGATGTTTCTAAATATCCAACTCTATCAGGTATTTTATTTTAATAAGTCACACATCTAGATCTCCAGCTTGATGTTCCTTGAATTATCAGCTGGCTTGTCTCACAACACATAATGGCTGAGACAGACTTTGGCTCAACATTTTCCGGTAGGTCAATTCTTATCATTAATTGTTTTGCAACTGGTTTAGTTTCACTGGGTGATCCTGAAGGAACATCCGAGCTACTGGTGTTCCTTTGCCGACAATGCAGCTCCAGTTTGTCATCCACAGTTTTAACCATCACTTCGTGTGACTGGAATTCTTTGGGGACGTGCCACACCAGCTTCCAGGTGTTATTTCTCACATCTTCAGCCACCACAGGGCAATAGTAATGTTCAAAGAAAGTAGCATAGGAACTTTCCACATAAATCACCTTCTTAGGGTGTTCTGCTATCACTAGTGTGTCCTCATGTAGAGTACAGACAAGTCTCTGTAAGTTCAGACTCTTGGGGACTGTCACGGTTTTGATTGTCTTCTGACCCTCTTTAGTGACCTTGATCACATGCAACTCATTGTCTTGGTACTCAATCACCAACTCATCATGCTTACAGTCATTCACATCCAAAGATTTTCTGAATCTGCTCACAGAACTTGCTCTTCTCTTGGTTATCTTTGCCGCCAATTCTTTGGATGGATGGGAAAAGCTGATTTCTTCCTCAGACTGATATCCACTAATTAATGCCAACTGTTTTTGAAGCAGTCTGGTGCTCTCTTCATGTCTCACTCTAATAACAAGCTTATCCTCTGACATATCATGAATTAACAAGGTAGGGGGACGATGTGAATATGCAACCATATTTTCACTATATCGTTTCTGTGCTGCACCCTCTCTTTTGACCAAGTTACGCATGAGGAGGCCATTTTGGTGCTGAGGACTAACCGTTCCAGGAGTCACATTACTGACCTCTTTGCCTATCAATGGTGATAAGGATCTCTTCAACAGAGGTGAACCATTCAAAGGAGGGGTCCTTGTGCCTTCGCGTACAGGACTTTTGCATATCCTCTGTAGCCCTACAGAGAGTTGGTCCAGAGTATCTTGCCATGATCTGTGGGGACTTCCACTGTCCAGAGAGTTTGGGCTTGTTTTGTCCAAACTGTCTTGACTACCATTGCCATGAAGCTCTGGCATAATCAGCTTCCCTGGTTTTGCAGTAACTGACATCATATTTGTGACAGGAAGAGGCAAATTTTTTCATCTACATAGAAAGTTATACAAAGAGGCGGCAGCTGAAGCCTTCTACATATCCCTGAGATCTGTAAAATACAAATGAAAACATTTACACACTGCAAGTAGAAGTATCATATTCATACGTGAAGTAACAGATATTTAACCAGAACTGTTATATTCACATAGTTTATGTATATGGGCCAATAAAAAATGGCAAACATGTTTTACACATATGTTTTGTATTGCTTAAGTGATTAAACTCCCCTTTCAAAACAAGCTTTAAGTGCAAGAAAACAGCCTTAAACAGTCCAGATGTATCAGATTATTGTAATAAATCATGTGACTTGATTAAGCAAACAGTGAACCTTCCTATAGACTATAGGTTATTAGATTATGCAAATGTATCAAGACGACTTTGTTATCAATTACTGGGAAAGGGTGGTAACATTAATCCGGGTACAATATTGATCATATTATTGGTAAATTGAATAATACAGGCAGGTTCAAGTGTGGTCCAGTAATATTCTTATCAAAACAATTTATTGTTTTTTTTTCTGAAACAAGAGGAGAGTGCCCGTGAACGGGCACTGTGTCAGCTGACTGAATGTTTTTGATTTGTGATGGTGATAATGAGAGCAAAGCATAATTATCAGGGAAAGGGCTGTACAGAAATACAGTAAATGGTAACTGAACAGCATGTTCGAAAGATATTCCGAAGCTGACAGAAGAAAAGGACAAAAAAGTTGTGCCCTGCAAATGGTATTATGAAATAAAGTAAGAAGGTAATTGTTTAAGTGTAAAAAGTAGGTTAAAATATTTAAAGAAATACTATAAATGCAATATCCTCGTTCGACCATGAAGAAGGGGTCCAAAGGTCAAATCTGACCATACCAAAAGATTCCCAGCCAAAGAATTTAGGATGGTTTACCATCCCAAACCTCTCGGACCAATAATAAGTGAGTCATAGGCACTTTTTAAGTTTGGCTATCCTTGTTTGACCTTGACGGAGGGGTCCAAGGTCAAATCCGACCACACAAAAAAATTCCCAGCCCATGATTTCCTGTAGCTTGTTTACCATCCCAAACCTGTAGGACCAATAATAAGCGAGTTCTAAGCAATTGTAAGTTTGGCTATCCTCAATTGACCTTGAAGGAGGGGTCCCAGGTCAAATCTGACCACACCAAAAGAATCCCAGCCCATGATTTCCTATATGTTGGTTTACCATCCCAAACCTCCAAGACCAATAATACGCGAGTTATAAGCACTTTAAGTTTGGCTATCTTCGTTTGACCTTGAAGGAGGGGTCTAAGGTGAAATCCGACCACACCAAAAGATTCCCAGCCCATGATTTTCTATAGGTTGGTTTTCCATTCCAAACCTCTAGGACCAATAATAAGTGAGTTATAAGCACTTTTAAGTTTGGCTATCCTCATTTGACCTTGAAGGAGGGGTCCAAGGTGAAATCCGACCACACCAAAAAATTCCCAGCTCATGAAAGAAAGCTATTGCTCAGCTATGCCATGACATAGAGGTCTGCAATTTCACTATGTTATAGCTGACCAAAACGTCTGTGAATAACATATTTAACAAAATACTCTAAATGTAATAGTTTTCAAGTTACAACTGATTTACTCAAGAGTGAGAACCTCAAAGTAACTATTACTCAGCTATGCAATGAGCTACATGTCTGAATTTTTGCTCTGTTATAGCTGACCTAAAAGTAGGTGAACAACATATTTAAGCAAAATACTGTAAATGCAATAGTTTTCAAGTTACAACTGATTTACTCAATAGTGAGAACCTGAAAATAGCTATTGCTCTGCTATGCCATGAGCTATAGGTCTGTAATTTCACTATGTTATAGCTAACCCAAAAGTAGGTGAACAATATATTTTAACAAAATACTCCAAATGCAATATTTTTCAAGTTATAGCCGATTTACTCAACAGTCAGTGCCTGAGAATAGCTATTGCTCAGTTGTGCCATGAGCTACAGGTCTGTAATTTCACTATGTTATAGCTGACCCAAAAGTAGCTGAATAACATATTTGCACAAATTTCTGTAAAGGCAATAGTTTTCCAATTACAACTGATTTACTCAACAGTGAGAACTTCAAAGTAGCTATTACTCAGCTATGCAATGAGCCACAGGTCTGGAACTTCACTAAGTTATAGCTGACCCCAAAATAGGTGAATAACATATTGCAACAAAATACTCTAAATGCAATAGTTTCCAAGTTATAAGTGATTTACTCAACAGTGATAACCTAAAAGTAGCTATTACTCAGCTATGCCATGAGCTACAGGTGTGAAATTTTACTATGTTATAGCTGACCCAAAAGTAGCTGAATAACATATTTATACGAAATTCTCTAAATGCAATAGTTTTGCAATTACAACTGATTTACTCAATAGTGAGAACCTCAAAGTAGTTATTACTCAGCTATGCAATGAGCTACAGGTCTGAAATTTTACTATGTTATAGCTGACCCAAAAGTAGGTGAACAACATATTTAAGCGAAATACTGTAAATGCAATAGTTTTGAAGTTACAACTGATTTACTCAATAGTGATGACCTAAAAGTAGCTATTACTCAGCTATGCCATGAGCTACAGGTCTGAAATTTTACTATGTTATAGCTGACCCAAAAGTAGCTGAATAACATATTTATACGAAATTCTGTAAATGCAATAGTTTTCCAATTACAACTGATTTACTCAATAGTGAGAACTTCAAAGTAGCTATTACTCAGCTATGCCATGACCTACAGATCTGAAATTTCACTATGTTATAGCTGGCCCAAAAGTAGCTGAATAACATATTTATACGAAATTCTGTAAATGCAATAGTTTTGCAATTACAACTGATTTACTCAATAGTGAGAACCTCAAAGTAGTTATTACTCAGCTATGCAATGAGCTACAGGTCTGAAATTTTACTATGTTATAGCTGACCCAAAAGTAGGTGAACAACATATTTAAGCAAAATACTGTAAATGCAATAGTTTTCAAGTTACAACTGATTTACTCAATAGTGATGACCTAAAAGTAGCTATTACTCAGCGATGCCATGAGCTACAGGTCTGAAATTTTACTATGTTATAGGTGACCCAAAAGTAGCTGAATAACATATTTATACGAAATTCTCTAAATGCAATAGTTTTCCAATTACAACTGATTTACTCAATAGTGAGAACTTTAAAGTAGCTATTACTCAGCTATGCCATGACCTACAGATCTGAAATTTCACTATGTTATAGCTGGCCCAAAAGTAGCTGAATAACATATTTATACGAAATTCTCTAAATGCAATAGGTTTTAAGTTACAAGTGATTTACTCAATAGTGAGAACTTCAAAGTAGCTATTACTCAGCTATGCAATGAGCCACAGATCTGAAACTTCACTATGTTATAGCTGATCCCAAAATAGGTGAATAACATATTTAAACAAAATACTGTAAATGCAATAGTTTCCAAGTTATAAGCGATTTACTCAACAGTAATAACCTAAAAGTAGCTATTACTCAGCTATGCCATGAGCTACAGGTCTGAAATTTTACTATGTTATAGCTGACCCAAAAGTAGCTGAATAACATATTTATACGAAATTCTCTAAATGCAATAGTTTTGAAGTTATAAGCGATTTACTCAACAGTGATAACCTAAAAGTAGCTATTACTCAGCTATGCTATGAGCTACAGGTCTAAAATTTTACTATGTTATAGCTGACCCAAAAGTAGCTGAATAACATATTTATACGAAATTCTCTAAATGCAATAGTTTTTAAGTTACAAGTGATTTTACTCATGATGGAAGTTACTGAAAAGCCCAAAAGTAGCTATTACTCACTTAGCTATTGAGACAGCACCCAACTTACTCACCATATTGTAGCTATGAAAAAAGTAGCTGAATAACATATTTTAACAAAATGCTCTAAATGCAACACTTTTCAAGTTATAAATGATTTTGTGCATGATTTCATGAATTTTAATGCATTAAAAATTGTTAAAAAAATTTATTAAAAAAAAAGTAAGACAGATCCAGGTCTCATACTCACACAAGAGAATCTACCTGTGGCCTAGTACATATATGCAAGATATGAGAGAAATCCCTCCAATAGTCACTGAGAAAATTGTGATTAAGTGTTGAAATTTTCACACTTTTGATGGGGGTACCCCCCTTGTAATGTCTCTAGCAAACAGACGAACAGACAGATTTGCATGCCTTGAACAATTTTTCATCCTCGATAGATAAGGTATCTTTTTAAAAAAACAGCACGTCTCTAGGCCTTGTAGTTTTGGAGGAGAAGTTGTTCACGCGGACGCGGACGCGGACGCCCACGCCGCAGAGTGACGACATAAAAACTACAAAATTTCTGTATATCCTGTATATTGAATACATCAAGACCCAATAAGTCTTATCTTTATCACTTTTTTAAGCAGTAAGCACACAAAAACTAAAAGATCCTTTTTAAAATCCTGGATCCGAAATTGGTTACAGATTCTGTTTTTTTTTCAAAATTAAATTAGACCTAGCGCATCGGAGAACCGATGCAAATTGTATCCACCGTAAAGACAATGCACCAAAACCTCTAGGATCAATAATAAGCGAGTTATAAGCACTTTTAAGTTTGGCTGTCCTCATTTGACCTTCAAGGAGGGGCCCAAGGTCAAATCTGACCACACCAGAAGATTCCCAGCCCATGATTTTCTATATGTTGGTTTACCATCCCAAACCTCTAGAACCAATAATAAGCGAGTTATAGGCACTTTTACCTTTGGCTATCCTCGTTTGACCTTGAAGGAGGGGCCCAAGGTCAAATCCGACCACACCAGAAGATTCACAGCCCATGATTTCCTATATGCTGGTTTACCATCCCAAACCTCTAGGACCAATAATAAGCGAGTTATAAGCACTTTTAAGTTTGGCTGTCCTCGTTTGACCTTGAAGGAGGGGCCCAAGGTCAAATCCGACCATGCCAGAAGATTCCCAGCCCATGATTTCCTATATGTTGGTTTACCATCCCAAACCTCTAAGTCCAATAATAAGCAAGTTATAACCACTTTTAAGTTTGGCTGTCCTCACTTGACCTTGAAGGAGGGGCCCAAGGTCAAATCCGACCATGCCAGAAGATTCCCCACCCATGATTTCCTGTATGTTGGTTTACCATCCCAAACCACTGGGATCAATAATAAGCCAGTTATAAGCACTTTTAAGTTTGGCTATCCTCGTTTGACCTCGAAGAAGGGGCCCAAGGTCAAATCCGACCACGCCAGAAGATTCCCAGCCCATGATTTCCTATAGGTTGGTTTACCATCCCAAACCTCTAAAACCAATAATAAGCGAGTTATAAGCACTTTTAAGTTTGGCTGTCCTCATTTGACCTTGAAGGAGGGGCCCAAGGTCAAATCCGACCACACCAGAAGATTCCCAGCCCATGATTTCCTATATGTTGGTTTACCATCCCAAACCTCTAGGACCAATAATAAGTGAGTTATTAGCACTTTTAAGTATGGCTGTCCTCATTTGGCCTTGAACGAGGGGCCCCAAGGTCAAATCCAACCACACCAGAAGATTCCCAGCCCATGATTTCCTATAGGTTGGTTTACCATCCCAAACCTCTAGGACCAATAATAAGCCAGTTATAAGCACTTTTAAGTTTGGCTATCCTCGTTTGACCTAGAAGAAGGGGCCCAAGGTCAAATCCAACCACACCAGAAGATTCCCAGCCCATGATTTCCTATAGGTTGGTTTACCATCCCAAACCTCTAGGACCAATAATAAGCGAGTTATAAGCACTTTTACCTTTGGCTATCCTCATTTGACCTTCAAGGAGGGGCCCAAGGTCACATCCGACCACACCAGAAGATTCCCAGCCCATGATTTTCTATATGCTGTTTTACTATCCCAAACATCTAGGACCAATAATAAGCGAGTTATACGCACTTTTAAGTTTGGCTGTCCTCGTTTGACCTTGAATGAGGGGCCCAAGGTCAAATCCGACCACACCAGAAGATTCCCAGCCCATGATTTTCTATATGTTGGTTTACCATCCCAAACCTCTAGGACCAATAATAAGCGAGTTATAAGCACTTTTAACTTTGGCTGTCCTCATTTGACCTTGAATGAGGGGCCCAAGGTCAAATCCGACCACACCAGAAGATTCCCAGCCCATGATTTTCTATATGTTAGCTTACCATCCCAAACCTCTAGGACCAATAATAAGTGAGTTATAGGCACTTTTACCTTTGGCTATCCTCGTTTGACCTTGAAGGAGGGGCCCAAGGTCAAATCTGACCACACCAGAAGATTCCCAGCCCATGATTTCCTATATGCTGGTTTACCATCCCAAACCTCTAGGACCAATAATAAGCGAGTTATAAGCACTTTTAAGTTTGGCTGTCCTCATTTGACCTTGAAGGAGGGGCCCAAGGTCAAATCTGACCACACCAGAAGATTCCCAGCCCATGATTTCCTATATGTTGGTTTACCATCCCAAACCTCTAGGATCGATAATAAGTGAGTTACAAGCACTTTTAAGTTTGGCTATCCTCATTTGACCTTGAATGAGGGGCCCAATTTCAAATCCGACCACACCACAAGATTCGCAGCACATGATTTCCTATAGGTTGGCTTCACATTGCAAACCTCTAGGACCAATAATAAGGGAGATATAGGCACTTTTAAAGTCCGCTATGTGGGTTACTTCGGCACTCCATGGATGACCTTGAGTTAGGAGCTTCAAGGTCAAATGTGTGCAAGGTTGTAGAGGACATGTATATGTGTCATACATATCACCTATGAAGAGATTCAACCTTCTACCTATGAGGAACAGCCAGTAGAAAAATGTAGATTATTTTCAAAGAAATGCCCGTGGCGGCCATCTTGTTTTTCAGAATGAGGCTATTTTCCTTCCCAGAGAAGCTTACCCCCCAATGAAGATATCCTGCAAATTTGGTGAACCTAGCTGCTGTTGTGTTCCTCTTAGAGCGTTAACGCCGAAAATCTCTCTACACGCGGCGGCGGCATAGCGAACACTAAACCAAAGTATCCACCGGATGCTTCCGGTAGATACAATTAGTTTAAGATCCGATTATGCAAATCTGTGTGGTAGTTTCTTCCATCTTACTAAGAAACAATCAAACAAAATCCATTGACCTGATTGCCTACTTAGAAGTAATGGCTCTCATTGCTGTCAACTAATCATAATTTCTGTAGCAGCAGGTTCTAATGCTAATTAAACAAAACCAATCTTCACACTATACAGCCATTCCGCAAGTAAGGGTCATAAGGACTAGAGATGTCTGTTGATAAAGGTTATCTTCTGTGTGTATGATGATTGTTCACAATATATGTGAGGAGAAAAGACCTAATAAATCCAAAAAGTTCCAAAAAAGTCTTTGTGTTTTTTGTGATATTGGGCTAGAAAGAATTAGTCATGCTTTTGCCAACTGTCTGTACTCCCACATATGGTTGTGAATAGGACATTGGCTGGGCCAGGAAACTGCTTCAACATTTGACATTAACACAATTTAGTCATTATTACTCGGAATTCAGAGCTGTGGTGTCTATACACTAACGGATCCAGGGGGGTTCGGGTTCAGGGGGTTCGAACCCCCCTTTGAAAAATAATGTAAAGGGGTTCTACCCAAAGTACAAAATTATTTCTTGAGAGTGGCGTTAAATTTACAGGAAATGCACTATATTTTTACCCAAAAAAGGGGGGGGGGCATGCCCCCTGACCCCCCTAGTTATGGTATGTCTGATGTGAACCCCCACCTTACTTAAAAGCTGGATCCGCCCCTGCTATAAGGCTTCTCTTGTAGTGCTACCATCTTTCTCATTCTATCTCTTAATTGTCTAAAAGACGATTCGAAGCCACGCTGTTAACCATTAAGCGTGTTTTCATATACAGTCATGTGTGTCAGTTTTAACATATAATCACACTCTATATTTGAGGTGGTGATTTAATTAACTAAAATAATGTTTCTGATTTAAACTGAAAGTCCTTTATTTCGCCTTTTATATCTTTTATTATTCTTTTCGGGGTGTAGCTTTAACAAATACTATTTAACACTTCAAACCAAATAAAGTCTTTCATGTAATCCAAATGTTAAACTCAAATCACTGATGATCTTGTATCAAATTCTCCCCATATTTACATTACACTTTTCTAATATTTAAAACTTTCAATTACTCATTCTCATATTTCAGTTGTCTCCTATTCAACATAATGTCTCTATTCTCATTTAGCTTTCTTACACTTACTTTCTTGTTTGATTTTTCCAATTTGATTCTAATTTCAATTCTCAATCTTAATTCTCATTTTATCCCTCTCTAATTTGTTCTCTATTTCAATTCTAAATTTAGATTCTGCTCTCCTTTGATTCTCATTTCATTCTCAATTTCAATTCTGATCTTATGTGAGATTCACCCACACAATTTATAGACACAAGTTCTCAGTGCAAAGATGTTACAATTAAGACATTGGCCAAACACATTACACAAACACAAGACAATACAAAATACTAGATTATAAATGAGTGACCAACACAAATAACAGTAACCATTTATAAGACAATATACAATACAACATCACAAGAACATAAATTACATCATCACATAATCATACAATCATTTTCACATCATACAACTTCAAATAAACCCAATAATAACTAGACCTACGCATCGGAGAACCGATGCAAATTTGTATCCACCGAAAAACAACTCACCAAAGCCAGTAAACCATCGTTTGACCTTGAAGGAGGGGCCCAAGGTCAAATATGAAAACATCAGAATATTCCCAGCCAAGATTTTTAATAGGTGGGTTTCACATTACAAACTGCTAGGACCAATAATAAGCGAGCTATAAGCACTTCTAAGGTTGGGTATCCTCGTTTGACCTTGAAGGAGGGGCCCAAGGTCAAATCTAAGCACATCAAA
This sequence comes from Sabellastarte sp. h YS-2021, assembly GCA_964017235.1. Classification (NCBI taxonomy): domain Eukaryota; kingdom Metazoa; phylum Annelida; class Polychaeta; order Sabellida; family Sabellidae; genus Sabellastarte; species Sabellastarte sp. h YS-2021. Next base: position 31,853,327 of record OZ024930.1, on the reverse strand, counting down.
AGATTCCTAGCCCATGATTTTCTATAGGTTGGTTTCACTTTGAAAACCTCTAGGACCAATAATAAGCAAGTTATAAGCACTTTTAAGTTTGGCTATCCTCGTTTGACCTTGAAGGAGGAGTCCAAGGTCAAATCTAACAACACAAGAAGATTCCCAGCCCATGATTTCCTATAGGTTGGTTTACCATCCCAAACCTCTAGGACCAATAATAAGCAAGTTATAAGCACTTTTAGGTTTGGCTATCCTCGTTTGACCTTGAAGGAGAGGTCCAATTTCAAATCTGACCACACCAGAAGATTCCCAGCCCATGATTTCGTATAAGTTGGTTTACCATCCCAAACGTGTACAACCAATAATAAGCGAGTTATAAGCACCTTTAAGTTTGGCTATCCTTGTTTGACCTTGAAGGAGAGGTCTAATGTCAAACCAGACCACATCAAAAGATTCCCAGCCCATGATTTCTTATAGGTTGGTTTACCATCCCAAACCTGTACGACCAATAATAAGCAAGTTATAAGCACTTTTAAGTTTGGCTATCCTCGTTTAACCTTGAACGAGGGGCCCAAGGTCAAATCTGACCACACCAAAAGATTCCCAGCCCATGATTTCTTATAGGTTGGTTTACCATCCCAAACCTCTATGACCAATAATAAGTGAGTTACAAGCACTTTTAAGTTTGGCTATCCTCATTTGACCTTGAATGAGGGGCCCAATTTCAAATCCGACCACACCACAAGATTCGCAGCACATGATTTCCTATAGGTTGGTTTCACATTGCAAACCTCTAGGACCAATAATAAGGGAGATATAGGCACTTTTAAGTCCGCTATGTGGGTTACTTTGGCACTCAGTGGATGACCTTGAATTAAGAGCTTCAAGGTCAAATGTCTGCAAGGTTGTAGAGGACATGTATATCTGTTATACATATCACCTATGAAGAGATTCAACCTTCTAGAAACAGCCAGTAGAAAAATGTAGATAATTTTCAAAGAAATTCTCGCACCGGCCATCTTGTTTTTCAGAATGAAATTTCAGTCCCAGAGAAGCTTACCCTCCCCCCCCCCCCCCCCCCCCAATGAAGATATCCTGCAAATTTGAACCTAGCTAGCCTACCTAAATGTGAACCTAGCTGGTGTAGTTTTCTTCTGAGAGCGTTAACGCCGAAAATCTCTCTACGCGCGGTGGCGGCGGTGGCGTAGCGAACGCTAAACCAAAGTATCCATGAAACTTGCTGCTTGGCCGATATTTGAACTCTCTGAGCACTTTCCTGGTTTTTAATACATGTAGTTTTAAGAGAGTAGCTTAAAACTTGCACTATATAGTAAATCTACAACAATGAGATCATACAATTGGGTGTATGGGGTTGTCGTATCCATAAACTTTAGCAACTACTGGCAGACAGAGATCACAAAGTTTAATCCAATTACAGTATAGGGCGATTAACACAAACCGAGTGTAGATTGAAGGTCAATGGGCAAAGCAATTCATATATTGCAAAGTAGACTGTTTCTATATATGGTACATTTCATCTAAAGTTGAAGGATCTGAATAGTATATTATTAATGAATCAGGGTCCACGTTGTGTGAAGTGGCTTTAAAAGTACATTATAAGCTGTATTTAACGTTATTTCTAAGTATAAGAGACATGTATTTGCCATTGGTACATGTATGATAAATATGCGTCTAAGAACATTTTGTGAAAAAGATGTTTTCTGTGGAAAAGCCTGAGGATCCTCTTACTGAGAAGCAATCTGAAAAGACTTTGTTCAAAAAAAGTACTAGCCTCTGGCTGATGTGGTACACGCTGTCACAACTCAGTCTTTTTGGGGGTTGTGTCTTGTTACTAGTTTTTAGGGCAAAGTTTTTCTCAACTTAATCAAGCCAAACGTATCTTCTGTTGTTACTTCAAGCAAATTCAATTTGCAAAATTTGTGGTGATGGCTTGTTTCCAGAAATTAGGTTTCACAATTTTTATTCATGATTATGTTACAAACCTATATTAAGACTACTTTTCCAAAGAAATACTAAAAATTGTAATATTCAAACACCAATGTTACAGACTGTCTCTTTGTCTCACTGGTTATTTGAGAACATTTATAGGTTTTATTTTAACATATGTGGGCGAGTGTCTCTAGGAACAAAACTCTTCATTATATGGACATTTGAGCCTGAATTTTAAGATGTAAATAAATCATACAATCCCTCATCAGTATTGTAATATTCCATAAGTTCTATTTATAGTGTTTGTAAGATTTGAACTTTCTTTCATTGTGAAATTTGTGTAGCTCTTAATTAGATTTTTACAGATAGAATTCCTTTTTATGATATAGTAAATTAAATTATGATATATTAAGCTTTATGTTTCAGTCTGAGATTAAGCTATAGTAAAGTAAACCTTGATCTGTGCATGAACAGTCTAGTATTTACTTCACTGATAAAATACAATTCTTATACTTATGAATAATGCTTGTCAACCTGCCTGAATCCTAGCTACACTTAGTAATCACAATATTATCAGTTTGTATAACATGCCATATTTTTTGCCCCACTTAGGTTTGAATCTGCATATACACTGTAATATTTGTTAACTTGTTTACAGTACATCTGATTTCATCTGATTTTACTTATTTTGGGTTAATGTTCCTTTTAACACATTGTATAGGTTATGTCATGACTCGCAGTTTTTTGGGCAGGGGAAACCAGTACACAATAGTTTGTCAAGATTCTGCAATATAAACTTCTGGGCATCAGTAAACAACTGCAAACTTTCCCACATGGGGTCCAGGGTTTGAACTGCAGACATCAGAGGAGGGAGGCGAGTGTGTTACCAACTACCTCACTGAGCCCCCAACAGTTACACTTTATGACCTTAACTGTTGAAAGAGACGTAAAATACTGTGACCTAGCTTTGATATGACAAAACTTTACTCTTACAATCAATTATGATTTCTTGATGATGTCAAAGCCTTAATCTTACTGCGTACAATATAAAAGTTATGATGGGTTGATGTCAAAACTTTAGTCTTACTGTTTACAATAATAAAGTTCTGATTTGTTGATGATGTCGAAACTTTAGTCAGTACTTACAATAACAAAGTTATGATTTGTTGATGATGTCCAAACTTTAGTGTTACTACTTACAATAATAAAGTCATGATCTGTTGATGTCAAGGTTTAGTCTTACTGCTTACAACAATAAAGTTATGATTTGTTGATGATGTCCAAACTTTAGTGTTATACTTACAATAATAAAGTCATGATCTGTTGATGTCAAGGTTTAGTCTTACTGCTTACAACAATAAAGTTATGATTTGTTGATGATGTCAAAGCTTTAGTCTTACTGCTTACTGTGATAAAGTTATGATTTGTTGATGATGTTAAAGCTTTAGTCTTACTGCTTACAGTAATAAAGTTATGATTTGTTGATGATGTTAAAGCTTTAGTCTTACTGCTTACAGTAATAAAGTTATGATTTGTTGATGATGTTAAAGCTTTAGTCTTACTGCTTACAGTAATAAAGTTATGATTTGTTGATGATGTTAAAGCTTTAGTCTTACTGCTTACAGTAATAAAGTTATGATTTGTTGATGATGTTAAAGCTTTAGTCTTACTGCTTACAGTAATAAAGTTATGATTTGTTGATGATGTTAAAGCTTAATTTAGTCTTACTGCTCACAGTCCCTTGTGATCTGTTGATGATCTTGTAAAGCTGCGCAAAGGAGGACAGCAAGCACAAGTAAATATTACAAGGACTTCAAATTATTGATACACACGTTTAATGTGTACTCTTGATAAATAATGTGAGTCTGTATATTGACCTTAATACACTCTTTTTTTATTAAGATATATTCAATAACAGCCGCCAAGATGTGTGTCGTTGATTTAGCTCATTATTCAACAAGTTTAAAATATCCCTTATCATCAACACCAACAGCATATCAACAGGTTTGTGTATTGCAACATGTGTACAGTCTCAGTTATCATTTATCAACAGACAGAATGTGATTACAACAATACAATATACATCATACATCCCAGTCACAGCTTGTCAAAATGGGTTAATTAATATGTTCGGTATACATAACTTCAACCTCTATGATTTGTGTATACTGTATGAATATCCTTTTATTTTACACAGGTAGTTTCACTTAGCCTCAATTAAATGTTGATGAAGTATATCATTTAGGATGCCTGGTCATTCAAAATTATGAAACAAGAACAAACTTTGCTCTGTGAGAAAATATACGGGTTCGTTTATTTAAAGGAAATCCAAGAATTTACCCCTATAAATGATGTATGGACCACAAGGCACTTTTGTACACAATTAATCACTCTTGTCATCAACACTTACACCAGTCTTTTTACAAGCACATCCCCAATCACTAGAACATACTGTTGTTCACATCTGAAGGACCTATTTATACTTTTGTTGTTCTTATACCCACTATTTATAGACAGCTTATCAATCAAGACAGTCTGAAATATGACTGACAGATCCACCTTCTACTGTTAAACATCGACAAGAAATTAATCCATTTAACATCCTTTCATAACTTACCTTTTATCTACCCACGTTATAACATATTCCTAATCTATAAATATTAATCCATAAACTTTTTTTCTTCCTTTTTACATATTCCAGCTTTTGCTTGTAAACAAGACCTGTTTTTTTATACAATAATTTTTGTAACAACCACCAAAAGCTTTATTTTTATCACACAGTTTTTATGGGTCTCAAGCCTCTTCTCTCTGAAAGAACTGATAGGGAGTGCACTGAACGCAAATATATATATTGGCTTGTTTTTAAGACTGAACGAGTGAGTCAAGGTTATCTGCTTCAAGCCTCAAATGTATTGATATATAGACAAATCTCCCCCTAGCGACTGTTTTGGGTTACACATATGTATATTTATTTCCCCATCCACTGCTCTCTTTTGTATCAAATTTTATTTCTCTATTTATCGCCCAGTTAAAGTGAGGTCATTTGCCTCGTGGATGTACAGTCTGGTATCTTCCTGGTACACTTCAGTTTGTGTACCAAATACAGGTCTTTTGTGTAAGTGAAAATATATTTATTCAAGATTAATAAAATTCTGCGTTTTATCAGAGGCTATCTGGAACGTTATAATTGTACTAATATATATTAACTTGTATATTACTTAAGTGCATTGTTCATTGCCTGTTTATGTTTTCTTGTGGTGCAACACCCGACAGGCTATATTTTGAAAGGCCACAAATGAGAGCAAAATATATCCAAAGTTCACAAAGTGTACTGCATATATGCCTGTTTTTGTGTGTGTGCCCAGCAACAAAATAAAAAATGCTTCAAGAAGACTTAAACTGAAAGCATTTGAGTATTTTGAGATGAACTTGTATTGATTACCAATAAGTACATACTCTTACTGTTGTGTGTGAACACCATAAATAATATAAATTGATGCCACTTCGGCAGATATTGGCCTATGAACTGTCTTGAACCCACATATAGTCTCTGTATCACCATTGGGAATATAGTTTGTGGGTTTAATTTTATCACTCAACAACAATTCTTACAGATTAGGTATATATAGTCCCTTTTTGTGAAAAATCTAGAACCCATTATTGTGTTTTACAGAAGTCTATAAGTTGAAATATCAGCAAATATCAATAGTAAACAACAGCACACTCGGAATTAAGAATAAAAGAATTCCTAGATCCCCCTTAATGTTGTTAGTGCCACAACCACAATCGAATCATCTGTTCCTAGCACCATGGTCAACATTTCCTGAAAATTTAATCAAAATCCGTCCGTAACTTTTCCAGTTATTATGCAGACAAACGAACAAAAGAACCCCGCCAAAAACATAATATCTTGGCGGAGTTAACAATTTATCTCAGACACAAGTCACAACAAACCAGGTCACTGTGTTTACAGTATCAGTGTTCATGACAAGGCTGTTTCTAGGTCACACATGAGCCACGGCTGGACAATATAATAAGAGGTCTCATTCATCACAAACTGTCCAGTCTGGTCATGTGACCACTACTCAATACTTTATGGCTACTCGGTGCATTGGACAGATGGACTAGCCTTGCCACAGGCATTAATATGTATAGTATAGACACAATTACTGTTTGATTGCATTATAATTATTTTTCACAATGTTCTCATATATTTATGTAGCTTAACTAGCTCTTAACTCCCAGACAAGAAAGGTCTCTTATTCAGTGTGCATTAATGGTAAAACATTTCATGTTTGGATTATGGTTCAGACAGCCTGAAAGGCCAGGCTACAGATGGACCTGTTTCATAAGATGTTTTGAGCATGGCTTTTACTGACAAATGTGGTCTTCTCCTAGGCTGTAAAATAATAAACTGTCCTTCATATTCAACAATTTAATGTGTTGTGACTGTCCCTTGAAAAAAATATACATCTGTTGCAGACTCAGATTGCACTCACACTAACCGTTTCCTTTATTACAACTTGTAATGATCCCACATTTAGCATCTCATTGTTAGTATAAAAAAGTGAAATGTTTTAAACGTTTGTAGGTAGGCTTCTTATGCCCAGGATAGTGATGGCAGGTGAACAACTGTGTAACCATAAAACTGAGAGTTTAAGTTTTACATCCCTATCAAAAACCACGGTCATATCAGACCAGGCCCTCAGTCAGCCCTGTAATGTTCTTCCTATTTTGATAGTACTGTAAACATCGCACACCCTCACAGGATTTAAACTCACAACCATAGAGGTGAGAACCGAGTGATTGAATATATTTTGTTAATTACTCAGCCGTGAGATCTCACGTTTGTTTCCTTTAATCAAGACACCATATACTGAAAAAAGGATAAATGTATAAATAACAAAATGTATGTTACTGACACACACCAGTTAATTTTTTTTAACTATTTTGATGCATTTCCTATTATCTTCATCAAACAATTGAAACGCCTTATATTGGCTCAGCTGGTGTCTCAATGACAAAAGATACACAAGTCAAGATTTAAAACAAGTATTTTATACAAATTAGATCTGATATGCAACTTTGTTCAGTTTTTGCTTTGTTACTAAGTTTCCCCTGTTGGAGATTATCTTCACAGAGAATGTTGTCTTAAATCGGGTGTTTCTCAAGTGTTTCACTTGCTGTTAAATGACAATAAAAATTGTTTTATATAAAGATACAGCAGACAGAAAGGCTACCAAAGAGACTGCAGAAAAAACAACAACACAATAAAATGGAGAATTCGAGGCCCATCAGGACAGTTAAAAGGTCACTGAGAGCCATTCCAAACTCAAATGTGTAAACATTTCAAAACATTATATTTATTATCTTTATTATATAAATTATAAGGCTGCGGGCAGCATGTTGTTAAAACAAACCTGGATTTATATCATGTACCGAAATGCAATATTTACTCACCCAAGTTCATCACGTATGACAGGAAATAGTAGTAAATATTGCACTTTGACACATCTGTCAAGTATCCACTTCACAAGGCACAAATTCAGCTAAAGGTACTTAACGTCCATAATAATAATAAGATATGTCATAACAATTGAATTTCCCACCATTTACATTAGCATTTTGAATCCCGAGTCTTTATAATCTTCTGTCTCTGTTCAGTGAGACTAATACCCCTGTTCCACTGTCACTAGTTTGCTTCAAGAGGGCATGATGGTATAGTCTAGCATATTATCTTTTCGGTTTTACCCATTTCACTCTACAGGCGGTATCAACCGCCGTAACCTGCATTTGACGAAAAGTCTCTGTCCTTGGATCATCCAATCAGTGCCCGTCCGCCTGTACTGTGAACAACTCGGACGAAATGGGGCGACCTAGGGGCGGTTCCACCGCCAGGTAAAACTTCTAACCTCAGGACGTACTACCTGTAGTGTGACCGGGGCATTAAACAACTTATGACTTCAGTTATAATGGACAGAAGTCCAACAACAGTGTTCATAGATGCTTGTCCCAAATATGAAACATATTTAAAAACCTTTACAAGTGAGCAAGCACTCAAGATCATTTTTTTTCTGTCATAAGTCAGTTACGACTTATTTTTATGCTGCTAAAAGTTATTTCATAGTGCAACAACTTATCTATATGGTATTACAACTAATTTTGTAGTAGTTGGGAATAGGTCATGAAGGTCATTTTTTTTTTTTTTTTTTAGTGCAGGAATAAGTTACAAGAGTAGAACAGAGGAATAACAATTTGATGTCTAGTTTGAATAGGGTATGATTTTAACTAAGGAGCCTAAATCTAAATATACCTGTGTTTGAAATGGTGGTTCCATATTCTTGGATGGTTAGGACAGAGGCCCCGACTTTAAAAACGGCAAGAATCGGGATAGAAATGACCCTTTGGATCAACCCGGGAACTACCAGATTTATCTGGCATCTTATCCCGACCATCCCCGATACCCGGGACTTTTGAACCCGACTTTTAAAACTGTAATACAACTTCAATAAAACTAGAAGAACTGTAGATGAGACATGTCGGATTGATATCCCTGACCCTCCCAGTTTGTTGGCAGTAAAACTGACACTCAGGAGATGGCAAGCATGTAGCCAGTCATTTCCAACTTAATTGTTGATCAAAGTGGGGGACAAAAACTCTCTGACCTATTGAATTTTAATATGACTGGTCATAACAACAGTATGGTAACTCACATTAGTGATAGGATCTGTCTGGGATGTTTCCTGACCTCTACAATTTGACTTTGAAGATCCCAATCAACTTCCACAAAGATTAAATATATTTGAAATCCATGTTGACCTTCCAGGACATCCCGATTTTGCTTTCCTACCTATAGGAACTCACAAAAAAACCCAACTTCAAATTGGCAAGACGGGATCGAATTCAGGAATAAGGAATCACTACTACAGTGTTTAGATTGATAGGGTGGATGCAAGTATTACCTGATATGGAACAACTGTTTAATTTATGTTAATAGTGAGGCATTTGTCACCAACCGTTGAGTTGCTGTGAAAATATTTTGGTGATGTTTGAAGAGGATTTGGGGTTGATGCAGATTCCGTAGTTTGGTGTAATTTCTACACTATAGACACGATTTACACTATTTGTCAAGTAAGGAAAATGGATTTAAGACTCATTCTGAGAAAATCAGAAGATCACAAGAGTTTAACCCCCCAACCATGGTAAGTGTTAATACTGTTATGGCATTCGGTCAATCTACTTCAATCGCCGTCAAGCTGCCATAAATCAGAGTTGAAATTAACATGAATTAATCTGGGGTCATATTTACAAAACTCAGCTGAAGTTTAGTATATAAACAGCTATAAACGGGAGCTGATTTTTGGCTCAACTTGAGCTTAATACATTTTGTGAATACCAGCCCTGGAATCTGAGATCTCAGAATCTGTGCCAAGCTGGCTCAACGTCAAGAAAGTTTATAGTCTGAACCACTAAGTTTTTTTTTGCTTTAACAGAAACTGACAAGCTGCATGGCTATATTGGGTCTCAGTGGCTAACTGGTTCATAAGTCTGGCTGTGGTTACTGACTCTCACTTTCTGTCTTGTGTTCAAATAAGTTTATCTAGTACACATTGATGAACTGAAACCAAAAGAGACATTATCTTGAAAACAGAGCAGTATTTGATTGAGAGAACTGTTGCAAAGGCGACAAACACATGAAAGATAATCAAAACCAATGGTCATGAGACTAAATAGGATTTTTTGGAAACTTCCGGGTACTGGTTTGATGTTATACATAGACTCACCATTATTTTCCATATAACTTGCCTGTTATCCACCAAACTTATCAGAGGATTTGGGCGAAATAGTAACTTAATTGCTAAGTGAATTGTATGCTTCACAGGATATGAGCTGATTAGAGTATATTGGATACACATGTTTGACCTATATCCCATCATCCAATTTACCAGTTGAGGTTATTTGTCTATGTGGGGAAGTCTCACATGCATGCCTAACTTGCTTTGTATAACGTATATATCTTTACAATAACAAACACATTGTTTACCATAGAGGTCCAGTTTTATGGTCTGTTTGCGCCAGATTCAAGGTCTGTACAACCTTTACTGGCAGAGGCATCCAAATATAAACTGTATAGTTTAACTAATAATGGCATAAATATTTAACTTTTTATTTCAGCATTCCCGCCTCTCGAATTTAAAATCCTCTGAAATTCATTGCATAAAACTTCCGATTTGTTACAATTTGATCTATCATTCAGCAGATATAGCAAACTGCAATAAATCTATTGCTGATTTACCTTCTTTCAGCCTGCAAAGCCATTCATAAAGGAGTAAAATTGCTAAGAGCTGGCTGAGTGAGTCTGGACAGAAACTGGTGTGAAATAGCCAGCCAGAAAAATCACAAATTCAAGAAGTGAACCACAGAAAGGATCTGGAGGTTTTTTATGTAAGATCATAGCCTTGCTTAAGGTTAAATTACCCTTGTAAGTAAGAGAAAATATACAGGAAAAAATGTCATTTTGCATAATGTACTCTTACATTAATATGTACTGGATTTTACACGCGAATATGGCATAGACTCTGTCTGCGAAGCTTGTGCCTTGTAACATGTACGGGTACTTTCTGAATCACCAAATGTCTGTGTTCAAGTACGAAAACATATGGTACAAATTTGAGCCTTAGGCAAGGCTAGTAAGATCTTTAAGTCAATCATAAAAAACCTTTGAGATTCAAAGAATGTGACCTGAAAATTTATGGCATGTGACCCAGGAGTAAACCAAAGTATGGCCAACCAGAGAAGTCACTTTAAAATTTTAAAATATGTTTGAAATTCACAATTTAAATAGCAATTTTTATAACTTAAATGACAATTTTGTTTTCTTTTTTAATACCTTAAAAGGCAAATCAGGTTGAATGTATAATATGAGTGTTTCCATTGTTATACGGGGCCACATTTGCGCAGTGGTAACTCGATCGCCTCTTACCTCTGAGATTGGAGTTTGGTTTATTTATTTATTTACCTAAATTTCTTTAGTGTTTTATTCAGTGTTTCATGCCTAGTACCTTATCAGTTATATTGTGACAGGTACAGTACAGAATCTCGAGCAACTGTATGTACTGGTTTCCTCCACCCTTCCAACTACACAATATAACCAATACAAAGATACTAGACATAAACACTAAATAAGTCAATTCATTGTTATTCTGTGAAATAATAATAGATGATGTATGTCTCTGTATCTGTGAGTTTTACAGTTATAATGCTATTCCATACTGCTGCCAATACTGTGTATTTACATTTGATTTTCCTGTGGCAGCTGAGAACAGAGGCTATTTCATGTCAAGGCGTGTAGCAGTCTGTAAACAAGGTCTTTGAGAATCAGTTCAAACATATCTTCAGAGATGCCAACCTCTTTGAAATGTTCATTAGCGAAAGGGGAAATGGTGAACCCCTTTCTAGGTTTAGATACTGGTGTTACTGAAACCTTCTTTAAGTGACTGTGCACATCAAAGTTTGCACACATGGACACAGATGTCTGCCAGTTGCAGTTTAATTAGTATTGGCAAGGAAAACCTAGTAAACGAAGTCTTTATGAGAATGCTACAGTAGTCTCTCGTCAGTTTTTTATCGCCCATAAAGTTTTATAACTGCTTCTATTAGTGGTTCATTTGTTCCTTAAATGGTGTTTTTACATATACATCTAAAATATGTTAAAAATAAAATTGCCATGTCAATATAAAGAAAGGTATGCTTCTATTACATTGTCCAGGTCGCTCAGATGTGTTACTTTTCATAAAGGACATTCGCAGTGGAGTCTGGTCATTGCTTTATCAGAAAAAAATACCAAGATTAATCAGCTACATTCGTAGCTTCTAGGTATTTTCTGTCCATTTTCTTCATTACAAAATCATTAAAGATATTAAAATGTCTAGGATCTTCTCATAGTGCGATGGCCTAAACATCCACATGACACTTTTTCTGATAAGTCATCCAATTAAGGGAATGGTTAAGAGGCCATGTCAAATGATTTTATAATATTGATTTAACTATGTCCAAAAAAGCCTGCATAAAGTTTATTAACATAAAGTCAAAACAATAAACATTTAAGAATCATTTTAAGAGCCGATAATACATTTTTAGACTTGCTCCAAGTTTTTGTATTTCTCATTCCACCAAATCTGACATACATGGAATCATTATGAATACACCTGATGAGTGGGGAACCTTCTGTCTGATGAAATACAAATACATGTACCAACACTCTTGTTAGCCCCAACTAGTTCCCCCAACTTGGATAAAATTGTTTACGGAAATTTCTTAAACCAATTTATTTATATACATCGTCACTTCATCTACCTTATATGGTATGCGGAAATGCGTGAGTATGGAAGATAAAAATTTTCTGGTTTGTGCCAAGATGAGGTTTGTGCACTGTTACTGTGCCAATCAGTATTTTTTATTTATTTGGGGTTTTACATCACTTTCAACACTGTACAGGTCATATGACGACGGGTAGTTGGAAGGGCAGAGGAAACCAGTACATACAGTTCATCAGGGCTCTGTACTGTAAACTGCCGACCAACGGCAAGCAACTACCAGCTTTAATCCCACTTCATTAGGGCTCTGTACTGTAAACTGCTGACCAACGGGAAGCAACTACCAGCTTTCCCACTTCATTAGGGCTCTGTACTGTAAACTGCTGACCAACGGGAAGCAACTACCAGCATTCCCACTTTCCCGTGCCGGGAACCGAACCCCGGCCTCAGAGGTGGGAGGCGAGAGTGTTACCAATCAGTGTGCACTAGACTTATCTCTTTAATTCCATCAATTCAGATCATAAATACAGATCCTATTAGTGGAAATCGGTGTTACTTATTACCACACATGTCTTATGAATGTTATCCTTACTGAAGTCTCAAGTTTCTTTGCAGTTATGGAAAACTTTCAGTTCAGATAATGGAGTTTCAGTTTGTATAATGTATTCATACATGTACTGACTTTGACAGCAGTATACAGCTAAGCGATAAAGATCTATCTCTTAACATGTATGAGTGCTTTACGAATACCAAATATCTGTGTGCATGTTTGAAAAGATATCATGCAAATTTGAGCCGTAAGCCAGGCTATATGAATGTGTATGTGTACATCTCTATTTCATCAGGTCATTGTCTTATAATAAGTAAAGTTTTTCCGTGTATGGGTAAGAAACAACCGATAAAATGTATTATTATGTTTGCGTAGGAATATTACTAAATGTGTGAAAAGATGTAGCTGAATATTAACTGCTTCTGTACTAAGAACAACAATCAGATGTATTGATATTGTAATTTACTATTTCTTTAAAGTATATGTATACAAGTATGTATGTATACAACAGATGACTCAGCGACAGCTGTTATTTTGAATTTTAAACTGAGATTAAAACTATTTATGAGATCATTAAAACTATTGTACTCTACACAAGTAATTTCACTTCATTAACTTAAGCACACTCATGCAAGTGGCTCAAATAATTTCAACATTACTTATGGTGAAATCTAAAAATTGTTTTTCCACGGTTTGTGACGTCAACAAGGGTTATACATATTGTAAACAACCATGCCCTTGATAAACTATGGTAAATTGTGACTAGATGTAGCCAGTTCCCTCTTTAAAATGTTGGAGTTTTGTTCCAGGACGGAAGTGTTATTAATTTTCTCTCGGTGCATTGTGAAGTGTCAGTTATGATTAAGGGCATACAGTGAAATCCTCCTAAAGTTGAAAGGTAATGAATACAGTGTTAAAACATTGGGACGTGACATGTTATCGGAGTTCAGAAGTCTTTTTATTTTTAAATGCTTTATTCCAATTCCAAACTTACTTTAAACCATCAAACAAATTAAACCAGAATATGTTTTTGAATTTTTTTTTTCAATAATTCTCGGGACTCAATGGCTGCCAAATGATTAGTGCCTTAATGCAACCTCGTGCAAATTACGTGGGAAAACGTCTGTCCTAATATGGCTGTTTTCACAATTCAGCAATAGATTCTAAGATTCTATGCAGATATTTTGATCAACAAAAATATACGAATAAAGGGTAGAAGCGTGAAAATCAGTTTATGTGTATACTTTTGGTGATTTTTTTTTTTTACTTAATTGAACCTCCATACCGCAAGGAGTATTTCATAGCTGAAATAATAGGCGCGTTATCCCTTTATCACCTTGCCAAATATTTGCCCACTAGTATTTATGCAAATATTAAAAATGTTACTTGGTTTGTCTTTAATTGATAAAAACCCACATTGCAACAGTTTATGGGTTTATTTTGAAAAAAGATAAACACTGAAAGAATACTTCAAATATATTTAAAGCACACTTGTGATGTCATTCTATCGTTAAAAGTGTGCATTATTTTCAGTAATGCACACTTTTTGGTTCTAATTTACAGACACCTGAAACAGTCAAATGGTTTCTGTCATACCCATACGATAAATGATATAAATTGAAAAATGAAAACTGAAATAAATGCATCAATAGGATGACATAACAAGTGTGTTTTAATACTAGTAAAACAGTTGATTTATCCAGTTCATATGCCCAAAAAAGTGTTCTGAGTTATAAACAAATTATTAATCACTTTTATTTCTGCTTTCCTGTTTAGAGTAGAAATTCTAAAGACTAGAAGAAAAAAACAGAAACTAATATTAACACATGGCAAGGTCCTCAGTGGCCTAGTGGTTAGCAAGTTTGGCATCTAATCATAGGCTGTCACCTCTGTGGGTTCGAGTCCCACAAGTGGCAATTCTGAGGACCTGTCCCAATATGACCCTGGCTGTTGAACGGGACGTAAAACCCCAACTTTGACCTTTAACACATGGGCTAATATACAAAACTCGATCTATAAATAACCACTAATCAAGATCATTGAGATTTAGGTTAATTGGTTTGTCAAGAGTTTTTGAAAACAATTCCGTAAAAGTGTAGTATTTCAGGGGGATGTATCCAGAAGTGTGTGAGCCTTCGGGTCGAGTAACAGTGTGCATATGATCTCCGGCCGAAGGCCATTGTCGGGAGATTATAAAACGCCTTCCGTACGTACGCCCGTCCGTCCGTCCTTGTGTCCGTCCATCCGTTCATCACGTTTTTGCATAAACTTTAATATCTCATTCATTTATAAAGATATCTTCACCAAACCTGTCTCTGCAAAATTTTAGCCTCATTTTGAAAAACAAAATGGCCGCCATAGCCAATTGTTTGAAAATTATAAAGGTGCTCTAAATCTTGAAATATTCCAGCTAGCTTCATCAAATTTGCACAAAAGCTATATGGCTAGAAAAGCTAGCTTGATAGTAATTTTGGCCTAGATCAAATCGCCATATCACATGTTCAATGTCAAATGGGGTTATTCTATTAAAAAGGCCTTATATCTCCCCTAATATTGCTCTTAGAGGTTCAGAATGTGAAAACAACTTGTAGGAAGTCATGGCCTGGAAACCTTTTCCAGGTGTTGAATTTGACCTTTGACCCTTGCTTCAAGGTTAAATGGGGTTTTCACACTAAAATGTCTTTATTTTACCCTTATTACTGGGGCTGTGGCTTCAGAATATAAAGACAGACCATCAAAAGTCCTGGTCTTCAAATGTTTTGCCTGAGAAAAATTTTAGCCTTATTTTGAAAAACAAAATGGCTGCCATAGCCAATTATTTAAAAATCATTAAGATGCTCTAAAACTTGAAATATTGCAGCTAGGTTCATCAAATATGCGCAAAATATATATGGCTAGGAAAGTTAGCCTGATAGTAATTTCGTCTAGTTTTGAAAACAAAATGGCTGTCACATGCTAAATGGGATTATCCTATTTAAAAAGCCTTATATCTCCCTTATGATTGCTACTAGGGGTTCCAAATGTGAAACCAACTTAAAGGAAGTCAAGGCCTGAGACTCTTTTCCAATTGCTGACTTTTACTTTTGACTCCTTCTTCAATGTCAAGTGGGGTTATCTTACTACAAAGGCCTTATATCTCCTTTAGTTCTCCATTATTACTGATTCTAAGGCGAGAGATAACCGCTGCGGCAGTGGCCTTGTTTTCCCAGTGAGGCACACTTTTTCATACTTTACCTATCACAAAGTGTACCAAAGGGAGGCTTAGATTGGGAAGTATTGTAGCGGGCCTGTGGATTTCCAGCAGTGTTAAAGTTATGTGTGTATGTGGTAGTGTGGTTCGGGTCTCCAAATCCACCAATGGACCACTACCAGTTTGATATTTTAACGTGTGTATGTGGTAGTGTGGTTCGGGTCTCCAAATCCACCAATGGACCACTACCAGTTTGATATTTTAACGCAATAAAATTTAGTAGTCACTTAGAATGGGCATCTGAATTCAGATCACCATGTATGCATAAGTGACTCAACAAAAGGGTATTTCAATTATTAGAGAGTTTATTAGACAATGTCTATCTCTCTGGACCTCCTGTAGGAACTGTTCTGTGTTGGCTTGGGTACCACTATCCCAAATAATAATAAACAACTATATGTTCAAAAATAAAATATATAAACTCAACAACTGGGCAATCAGTATGACGAGGTATGGCAATCCAAATTAGGTATCAGCAGAACTACTGCGTGGCTATTATACTTTTTGTTGTCACACAATGTATGGCAAGATACTTAAATAAAGTATTCTATAAGTATAATTTAATCTCACTGCTATCTCCACTCAGCTGGTTATCTGGAGTGGGATGAAGATGCATGCTAACTTCACCTGCAAGTGTTAAACCAAGCTAAGAGAGAGGAGAAAGATCAACTAAACTTATATATATAAATTTATTAACAGTTTAACATTGTATATTGGTATATTGAAATACTAAAGTAATAAATCTAGCAAACCATGTACAATTGTGGAGATTTAAATGTTCTAATTTACAAAATGTAGCAAATCAAATGCTAATTGGGGTCATGTAAGTGTTTACGGTCAGGATATTTAGCAACTCATCTGCTAATTGGGATCATGTAAAATGTGTATAGTCACAATATGTAGCAATTCATGTGCTAGCTGGGATCATGCAGATGTTTTAGTCGCACAATGTAACAAGCATATGCTAATAGGGGTAGTGAAAATGTTTAAAGGAGTGTAAAATCCAGCAAATTGAATTAGATCAGTCGATAAATACTTCCGCTGGACACATGTGCCACAGCAGAATATATAATTATGCTTATTTAGTCAGAAATAAAGATAAAGGTTATTATCTGGTAAAGTTACTCACTAAAGTTAAGTGCCAGACTTAATAAAAATCTACAATATTTAGAACAAATGTCAAAATTACCTATAACTCCAGTTCACAGGTGAATCTTCAAAATGAGCAGTTCAAATAAAGGTCAACAAAAATTAAGCATCAACTCAGGGACAAATCAAGTTCAGCCAGGTCAAGGTCAGGCACTACAGTTTCACACTAAAGAATATCTGTCATTTGATTGGTTGACCATTAAAGGTCAGTGCTTCAGAAATATATAGATATTGTTTAAATTCTATCTACTGAAACACTGTATTAACCATTATAGACATTTGTATTTTGGCTTAAATTAGTGTGTTGTTACTGTATCAAGGGATTTTATTGGATTCTGAGTCCTGGAACCAGCTTAATGGGGTAAATTTGGAGATTTCAATGATTTGCGGTTGCGGTTGAAGTGCGGTTGCGGTGATTTTGACTTGTATGTCACTTGCCACAAGATTTGCGGTTAGTATTGATTAGAGGATTTACCTCTTGTTTTTGCGTTACGCAAATGCGGCCTCGTCATATGAAAGCCAAAAACCCACTGAACGTGCTTCCTTATATAGATTTCTGGGCCGTTACCGCGTATCCCTACGCCAGCCTACCGCAAGTAGTTCCAACGCAAATCTGTTAGTTTCAACTCAAATTAAACAAAATATCACCTAAAAACGTATAAAATATGCAAATTAAATAAATTATAACACTGCAAATATTTTAAAACAATGGTTTGTCACCTACTTTAAAGTCTTTCAGACGTGATATACTGGTACAACAATGGCGGCTAGTTTGACAGTTGAAATACTTCAAAAGCTACAATTCTTTAAAATATAAGAAAAATATGTGGATAATGCGTGGTTTGTTAGTGTGAAAGGTTAGTGTGTAATAGATTTTCGGCCATTTCTTAGTCTTTTTGTTGGAATCTCATGTGAAAAACCACTTTTCTCAGCCCAAATGGCTGAATTATCGCTAAGTTAGCCGTGGTCCACGATTCCAAACCAAACTGCTAGCCCATATTTCGTGTTACGTCGGCTCTCGCCGTCACACTCCCCCCACCTAAGATTGACCATATACGGGCAATCAACCACAGTAATACAATATACCTACCAAAAGAATTTATTTAACCTGAAAATAAAAACAAATTATACATAATATTTATATAGATAGATTAATAGACATATGTACACTATGCATCTTAAAGTTCATGCACTCCAAAAGAAAGTTATGTGTATTTTAAAGGTATACACTCCAAATACACTGCAATGAAATACAAAAAAAAAACAAAAAAAAATACATGCAAGATACAATATATACAAATCTAAAGAATCACAAAAAGTCAATGTCCTGGGAAACATCTGCACCTAGAAGGTGCCATAACCTCCATGATGGTGGGTGCTGGACACTCGGTACAGTTGACAAGGATTTCCCTGATGATGGTGACGGTCCCGTCTCTGCTGGTAGTTTTCTTGTAACGGTGGATATGGACTGGGAGTAAATAACCGTGAGGACATCTCTCCTCCCTCTGTGCGGGATCCCCATTGTTCAAAATTTTCCTTTCGTATAGTTGAACAGTGTCTCTGGCGACGTTGCAACACATCTCCTCTAACTTCATTTCACCCAGGGTTTTGGGAACATAGGGGGTCTCCTCGGGCAAGTCTAGGGATAAGGGATTTGAGGGGGAAAAGGTGGTATAGCAGGAAGTAGCAGTAGGATCAGAGGTAGGTGCAGGAGGAGATGGAGAGATCAAGGAACAAAGAGGGGCAGGGGCAGATGACAGAGGAATTACAGATGACACAGGGGCAAGTCCAGATGCAACAGTGTTAACAACAGTAGATGAAGTAGCACTGGTAGATGACAGAACAGTTGATGGTTGTTGCACTACTGAGGTGTTAGTATCCATAGTTTTCAATAGATTGCTAACAGCAATCTGAGTCTCGCTATGCGTAGACTCATATGGTGGGGTCTGGATAACAGGTGCAGCCTCCGCTTCTGCTGGGGACTTCATTCTTGCGTGCTTTGGTGCAGAGACCATCTCATCCAACTCCTGCCTTTCTTCAAAATCTCCACCCACATAGAGACCCAACCGTTTATCAAGTTTCTGAACGAATTCATCATCAGACTCAGACATAGGTTGCTTGCTGAGTGTCTCCGTTCTAACAAATTGAATCAGAGAATCAGACTGTTTTACATCTGTCACTCTCTCAGGATGCCTGTCCACAATGTGGCGTCGTATGAGGTCATCCTTCCTGGCATTTGAGACTGTGCAATAAGGGCACTTGTATTTCCCATGTGGCTTTCCACATTTCCTAATGTGAGCATAGAAGCTCTTGTTGTTATCAAATCTCTTACTGCAATTCAGACAGGTCTTGATCTTCATTTCTGCAATGCAGATAGCAGATCAAGATTAAGTCTTTTGGATATTTTATCAAATAATTTACATTTTGAAGAAATGGAAAGGCTGTCTTAACTAATAAGGACATTAAATTTCTTTAATCAGGCGTTTTGTAGGTTTTCGGTTACGTTGTGACCGCCTTGCATCTTCACGCCTATCTGAAACAAATGAAATATCATCTGAACCAGATGATTTGTTAGTGAACTTATCACTACTCTTATCTATGTTAGAACTTTCTAACAAATCACTATCTACAGTATATGTACAACTAGTACTAGATTCATTCGGGGCTTCGGAAACAGAATCATTCTGTATAAGGTCGATACCATCCCCAGGTACCTCTGGCAACTGCCTCACTGGCCCATTGCCGATACTATCAGTTACACATGGTGTCTCCGGCAACTGTCTCACCGACCCGTTGCCACACCGTCCATAGTTATCCAAGGAGACTCGGGATGAATCTATGACACAGTATTCCAGCTGGCCAGGCAGTCGGTCAATCGCTGACTCATCCTCGTAATCTGACTCAGAGTCACTTATGAACCTGCAGAGTTTTGAAGTATGCCCAGTGAGATCAACATTATCACTGTGATTGCCTATACCAGGGTACAGTGGATGGTTGTCTGAGGCTTCTGACTCTTTTCTATCATTATCGCCATTCAGACTTGACCCACCTTCCCTGCAATCTACTGAATCAGTTTCCCTATGTGATCTCAAATGGACATCACTCCAATCCTCTATACCAGGGCCATGCAAGTTTTCACCCTGGGCTTCTGACATTTCCCCATCATTATCGCCCTCAGGGTTTTGCCAACATTCCCTGATATCTACAGAGTTTCTCACTCTGTCAGTTTTGGAGCCAGTAGCTCCATAAGCGAAATTTCGGACGTCGTTTGTTCTAGATAGTGGTTCCAACCAACTTTCCAACTCAGTTCCTTTGTATGGTTTCAATCTATCAAAGTGGACTACTTCTTTCTTGGATGTTTTGCTTCTTTGTACTGCATACAAAGCATCACTTATCTTCTGGACAATCAAATAAGGGCCTTCCCAAAAGGTCTGCAATTTGGGTGATAGGCCAACTTTGCGTCGAGGCAAATAGAGCCACACAAAGTCTCCTCTCTGGTAAGGGTTGCCATACACCTTAAGATCATAATATCTCTTTTGCCGACAAGCACTTCTCTGAAGTTGCTGTCTGGCAAACTCATGGGCTGCTTCCAATTTCTTCTTTAAGGTTTCTACATATTCAGACTCAGACTCAAAATGTTCATCTGTTACAGGTTGGCCATATAAAATGTCAACTGGCAAATTGACTTCATGCCCCAACATCATCATATTGGGCGTCACATTTGTGCTTTCTTGGGGTGAAGCACGGTAAGCCATGCAAAGCACAGCAACATACTCATCCCAGTCTCGCTGGTTTTCTTCAACAAACAGACTGAGCATCCCTTGTAAGGTACGATTGTATCGTTCTACAAGACCATCTGATTGCGGGTGATATGATGTTGTTCTTGTTTTGGCAATGCCCAAGAGATTACACAGTTCTTGGAACAAATTGCTCTCGAACTGCCTCCCTTGATCTGTGTGCAGTTGTAGAGGTACACCAAATCGTGCGATCAAGCCATGAACCAGTTTATCAGCAACAGTATGTGCTTCCTGGTTTCGCATGGGATATGCCTCTGCCCATTTTGTGAAATAGTCAATGACTACGAGTATATATCTATTTCCTTTGTATGTAGCTGGGAGAGGTCCAAGTATGTCCAGTCCAACACGCTCCAGGGGTTCACCAGTCAGATATTGCTTTAGTTCGGTCCGTGGCTTCCGTGGTGAGGGTTTCTTCTTGGGACACTGAGGACAGGTTTCACAAAACTTCCTAACATCAGCACACCAGCCAACCCAGTAGAATCACGATTTCACCTTTTCAGTAGTCTTCTTCCTACCAAGATGTCCGCTGGTTAAAACACCATGTAATTCCTGCACCAAATGATCTCTGAGGGATAATGGTACTATGAGCTGAAGGTGGCTGGTTTTGTCAATGGGATTTAACCATTGTTTGTACAAAACTCCATCTTTCTGTACCAAGATTTCCCAAAGTGACCAATATGCCTTGAAGTCAGCACATTCTTTGGACACTTCTTGCCACGAGGGCTTGGTGGATTCAGTTTCCAACATATTGAGTACTTTACCAATTACAGGATCATCCAACTGATATTGTCGTAACTGTTCATGAGAGAAATGGCTCACCCAACAGTTTTGCTGTTGATCCTGGTGTGATTCTGCCACTCCATTACCATCAGTTTGGGCTTTACAAGGTTCATCTTGCTGTGATCTAGAAGCTTGGCTTCTTGTTAACACTTGAACAAGGTTCGATCCACCCATCCCACATTGGCGACAAGGGACTCTAGATAGGCCATCAGCATTGCCATGCTGTCTACCAGGTCTATGTTCAATATCAAAATCAAACATAGATAATGTTTCCAGCCAACGTGCAATTTGGCCAGAAGGATCTTTGAACCTAAAGAGCCATTTCAATGCACCATGGTCTGTTCTCAAGAGGAACTTTTTTCCGTACAAGTAATGTTTGTATTGTTTCATGAAGAATACAGCAGCTAAGAGCTCACGTCTCGTCACACAATAATTTCTTTCAGCCTTAAGCAAGGCTTTACTGCCGTAAGCAATAACACATTCTCGACCATCAATGATTTGAGAAAGGACGGCTCCAATGGAGTCATTGCTTGCATCAGTATCAAGTATGAACTTGTGATCAAGAGATGGATAGGCTAAGATAGGAGCTGTGATGAGGTGTTCTTTCAGTTCCTTGAATGATTGATCACATTTGTCTGACCACAAGAACCTTGCATTCTTTTCTGTGAGTTTGTTCAAAGGTCTTGCAATTTCTGCAAAGTGTTCAATGAACTTTCTGTAGTATGAACATAGTCCCATGAAGCTACGTACCTCATGCACATTTTCTGGTGTAGGCCAATCTTTTACAGCAGATATCTTTGCTGGATCAGTTTGAATACCTTGTTTTGACACCTTATGCCCAAGGTATATCACTTCTTTCTGAAACAAGAAACATTTCTTTCCTTTTAGTTTCAGACCAGCTTGTCTAAGCCGTTGAAAGACCATCTCCAATCTTTGAAGGCCTTGTTCAAAGTCTTTACATGGAATGATAATATCATCCAAGTATACCAACAAAGTTTCAAACTGTAATCCACTCAAGACATTCTCCAAGGTGCTTGGGGCATTGCAAAGCCCGAAAGGCATGACCTTGAACTGATATAGTCCATGTCTTGAGGTTGCAAATGCAGTTTTCTCCTTATCATCTGGATCCATCTCTACCTGCCAGTAACCACTTGCGAGGTCAAGACAACTAAATAAAGATGCACCAGACAAGAGATCTAAGGATTCTGCTATTGAAGGTAACCTGTAGGAGTCTTTGACAGTGATTTTATTCAGAGGCCTGTAATCAATACAGAAGCGCAGGCTTCCATCCTTCTTTCTCACTAAGACAACATTTGATTGCCAAGGACTGGATGATGGTTCTATGACATCCTTATCAATCATATCTTGCATTGCTGTGTCAACTTCATCCTGTAAATGCATTGGAACACGTCTCAATTTCTGGTGAATAGGTGCTTCAGTGCCTGTATCTATTCTATGCCTTGTGACATTAGTGCGACCCAATGTTTCATCTTTTAATGAAATGACATCAGCATACTGTGCAAGCTTTTGCTTCAACAGTTCTTTCTCAGTTTCTGTCAGATGAACTGATCCTCTGTCAAGAACATCTTGGAGATGTTCTGGAAACTTTGTTCTTTCACCAGTTTGAGTGCCTGAACACACACTTGGTTCTGTTGTGATGCTACACAAGCTCTGATCTTGTGTTGAACATACTTCCACTGGTTCACCAATAGCAATAGTGGTTCCCTGGTGGAGCTCAATATCAGTTGTATTAGGATTACACATGCGTACAAGAACATTGCCACTACTGATACATGCAAGGGATCTTGCTACAAATAGACCAGTCCTTTCAATGAACAAGTTTGTTCCCTCAATGAGGTTCAGGTTAGATTCATTCCCCTTTCTAATGACTCTACCTGATATGACTTTCTCATGTAAGGCGGGAATCACCATGTCATAAGGAACTGATATTCTACAACATTGTGGATTTGACTTATCTTCATTCCACATGGCAACTTCTTTCCCTTGTACTTTCATGACCAGGTGGTGCAAATCTAATTTACACTCCTGTTTTGCCATGAAATCCATACCAAGGATTGCCTGTTGCTTAATATCAGCGATAATGACAGGATGTTCTACCTTCATTGGACCCAAAGTTATTTCCAACAATGCTTGTCCTTCCACCTCTAGCTTCTGCCCATCAGCTAGGTAAATATCAAATGGTACATCCACCACCTCAAAATCATCCTTATCTAACTGCTTAACTACAGAAACTGAAACCAGAGTAACAGCTGACCCAGTGTCAACAAGGAAATTTACAGCCTTATCAAAGACCTTTCCAACCACACTGAGACCATCACCATGGTTAAAATTTGAAACAATTACTGTGGGCCTTGAAATTTTGGTGACTGAATCTCGACCCTCAGAATCAGTCAAACCTAGTTTGAATTCAACTTTTTGGTACCAGGAGAGAACTTTTTGTCTCCTGTAAGTTTCGGACAATTTGGTCTGATATGACCAGTCTCATGACAGTAGAAACACTGAACAGGTTTCTTTCTGTCTGTTTTACCCAAGAGCTCATTCAAGAGATCCTGTAATTTCTTTAACTTTTGATTGACCTCAGTCATGTCAGTATTTTTAATACCTTGAAGGGCATTACAGCCTTTGGCTGGCTGATCATCCATGGCATCCATCACAGAGGTATCGTCTCTATGTATTTCTGAAACATATCTTCTTCCTGGCTTCATTTTGCATGATTGGCTCCATGCCTCATATTTAATGGCTTGTGACACCAAGTCATCAAATCTCTCTACATTCCCACCAATCAACCTCATCTTCATTTCATCATCCTGCAAAGCCTCTATGAAGTGGTCGCCACACAGAGAATCCAGAAGTTGATGATCAGCAGTTGGATATGCCTGCCTTGCCAAAGCTCTTATAGCTTGGGCCAACTGTGGAAGTGACTCCTTTGCTCTGCGAGTCCTGGTTCGCAGCTGTGTTCGGTAGAGACTCTCACTATGGTTTGGGTGAAACCTTCTGTCCATAGCTTCTACTAATTGTCTATAATTCCGTCTCAGAGCTGGTTCTAACAGCTCCACAACCTGACAGGCCTCTCCTCGCAGACTGACTGCCAGGTATTGAGCTTTTTCATGCTCATTCCAGTCATTCAGTTCTGCAACTGTGTTAAAATGGGCTTTATACTGAGACCAGGGTACTCTGCCATCAAACAAATCAGGCATAACCTTTGGCTTTGCATGACCAGCATTTGGTCTTCTTTGATCATATGGGTCATGTCTTAGCTGACCCACTAACATATTGATGCCATCCAGGGTTTCCTGCATGTTTCTAGCATCTTGAGCAGCTCGAAATGGCTCACCTCTCCTATTTTCATATCTTGGCTGAGGCACATATCTACTGTCAGAGGCATTGCCACTGACGCCAGTATGTTCTTGCCTATTATACCTGTCTGAGCTGTCATCACAGTACTCAGGTTCAAATCCAGCACAAAACCCCACTGGATTATTTTTGGCGCAATTGCCTGTTGGTTTTGAGGTTGAGTCACCGGCAGCTCTCCCATTTGCCTGACCCTCCAGATCATTAGATCTGATAACACTATTGGTCATTTCATTTTCATCAGCCATATTGCTGTTTTTGTTTGCAATTGCACTTGTTCAACTACAAACTTATGTATATACACAAGGAGGTGAAAAGGTTCAGATCACTGGATCCCTTTTAATAATGGGATCCCACCGCTGCCACCAGTAAAACTGTAGCGGGCCTGTGGATTTCCAGCAGTGTTAAAGTTATGTGTGTATGTGGTAGTGTGGTTCGGGTCTCCAAATCCACCAATGGACCACTACCAGTTTGATATTTTAACGCAATAAAATTTAGTAGTCACTTAGAATGGGCATCTGAATTCAGATCACCATGTATGCATAAGTGACTCAACAAAAGGGTATTTCAATTATTAGAGAGTTTATTAGACAATGTCTATCTCTCTGGACCTCCTGTAGGAACTGTTCTGTGTTGGCTTGGGTACCACTATCCCAAATAATAATAAACAACTATATGTTCAAAAATAAAATATATAAACTCAACAACTGGGCAATCAGTATGACGAGGTATGGCAATCCAAGTTAGGTATCAGCAGAACTACTGCGTGGCTATTATACTTTTTGTTGTCACACAATGTATGGCAAGATACTTAAATAAAGTATTCTATAAGTATAATTTAATCTCACTGCTATCTCCACTCAGCTGGTTATCTGGAGTGGGATGAAGATGCATGCTAACTTCACCTGCAAGTGTTAAACCAAGCTAAGAGAGAGGAGAAAGATCAACTAAACTTATATATAAATTTATTAACAGTTTAACATTGTATATTGGTATATTGAAATACTAAAGTAATAAATCTAGCAAACCATGTACAATTGTGGAGATTTAAATGTTCTAATTTACAAAATGTAGCAAATCAAATGCTAATTGGGGTCATGTAAGTGTTTACGGTCAGGATATTTAGCAACTCATCTGCTAATTGGGATCATGTAAAATGTGTATAGTCACAATATGTAGCAATTCATGTGCTAGCTGGGATCATGCAGATGTTTTAGTCGCACAATGTAACAAGCATATGCTAATAGGGGTAGTGAAAATGTTTAAAGGAGTGTAAAATCCAGCAAATTGAATTAGATCAGTCGATAAATACTTCCGCTGGACACATGTGCCACAGCAGAATATATAATTATGCTTATTTAGTCAGAAATAAAGATAAAGGTTATTATCTGGTAAAGTTACTCACTAAAGTTAAGTGCCAGACTTAATAAAAATCTACAATATTTAGAACAAATGTCAAAATTACCTATAACTCCAGTTCACAGGTGAATCTTCAAAATGAGCAGTTCAAATAAAGGTCAACAAAAATTAAGCATCAACTCAAGGACAAATCAAGTTCAGCCAGGTCAAGGTCAGGCACTACAGTTTCACACTAAAGAATATCTGTCATTTGATTGGTTGACCATTAAAGGTCAGTGCTTCAGAAATATATAGATATTGTTTAAATTCTATCTACTGAAACACTGTATTAACCATTATAGACATTTGTATTTTGGCTTAAATTAGTGTGTTGTTACTGTATCAAGGGATTTTATTGGATTCTGAGTCCTGGAACCAGCTTAATGGGGTAAATTTGGAGATTTCAATGATTTGCGGTTGCGGTTGAAGTGCGGTTGCGGTGATTTTGACTTGTATGTCACTTGCCGCAAGATTTGCGGTTAGTATTGATTAGAGGATTTACCTCTTGTTTTTGCATTACGCAAATGCGGCCTCGTCATATGAAAGCCAAAAACCCACTGAATGTGCTTCCTTATATAGATTTCTGGGCCGTTACCGCATATCCCTACGCCAGCCTACCGCAAGTAGTTCCAACGCAAATCTGTTAGTTTCAACTCAAATTAAACAAAATATCACCTAAAAACGTATAAAATATGCAAATTAAATAAATTATAACACTGCAAATATTTTAAAACAATGGTTTGTCACCTACTTTAAAGTCTTTCAGACGTGATATACTGGTACAACAATGGCGGCTAGTTTGACAGTTGAAATACTTCAAAAGCTACAATTCTTTAAAATATAAGAAAAATATGTGGATAATGCGTGGTTTGTTAGTGTGAAAGGTTAGTGTGTAATAGATTTTCGGCCATTTCTTAGTCTTTTTGTTGGAATCTCATGTGAAAAACCACTTTTCTCAGCCCAAATGGCTGAATTATCGCTAAGTTAGCCGTGGTTCACGATTCCAAACCAAACTGCTAGCCCATATTTCGTGTTACGTCGGCTCTCGCCGTCACAGTATTATTATCTCCCGCCTGCTGCCAAAGGCCATGGTCGGGAGATTATAAAACGCCTTCCGTACATGCATCCATCCATCCGTCCATGCGTCTGTCTGTTCATCATGTTTTTGCATAAACCTTAATATCTCATTCATTTATGAAGATATCTTCAGGGAATGTTTATGGCTATGAAAACCTGTCACTAAAAAATTTTAGCCTCATTTTGAAAAACAAAATGGTCGCCATAGCTAATTGTTTGAAAATCGTAAAGGTGCTCTAAATCTTGAAATATTCCAGCTAGCTTCATTAAATTAACACAAAAGCTATATCGCTAGGAAAGTTTGACCCTTTCTTCAATGTCAAGTGGGGTTATTTTACTACAAAGGCCTTATATCTCCTTTAGTTCTCCATTATTAGTGCTTCTAAGGCGTTTTTTTTTGGAAACAACCATTTCTGATTTTTTTCCATTATTTTGGGGGCATTTCCTTTTTTAGAACAGTTCTAAAGCTCTCCCAAATTTCTGAGGGAAACCTTTAGAAATCATAAGTCATATGATCTGTTGTAAAGAAATGTCCTTCCCCATGATGTTTTCACAAAAAGATATATGTATATGTTTCAGAAAATAAAGTTTAATGTAACGTTAAGTAAAATCCCGATTTTGTTATGTGAAATAATACATGAATTTTGAAAGTAAATAAAATGTTGTTGTCATTGGCAACACTTACGAATTTCCATAAAATACGCAAATTTAATCCCCTAAAGTATTTTATAAAAGATTTTTTTTGTGGATTGTCATTATAGAGTAACAAATATTTTAAATTTATAAAAGTTGGGTATGATGTTATTATAGATTGTGTTAATATTTGCAGTTTATTCTAAATGTCTCTTTTTGGATTTCGTCTAAAGATTTCTTTTCATTAGATTCAAAACAGTATTTTTTCTGGAATAGATCTTCTGTTTCCAGAAACAGATGGTCCCAATCTAATCCAGCCATATATGGCATTATACTTGGCCAAAATAGGCTCAAAATTTGGTCAGTGTCATTGGGTTACAGTCTATATATGGTGAACTTGAAACAGCTGGGGGTTTAGTCGAGTGTGACATTTTTTTTTTCAAAAGAGACCCATAAACTGATTCAAGGGTTTTGATCAAGTAGAGACAGAAAAATTAATAGTTTTTTATATTTACATGAATATTAGGGGATTAATTTTTGACACAGTAATAAAGGCATAACACACATATTATTTGAGATATTAATATCGAAGATATATGAAATACCCTTTGTGTTATTGAGGTTCAAAGTAAAAAATTCACCAAAATTAGACCCGTAAACTGATTCGCGCTTCTACACTACTGTCAATGGTAATGCTGAAAAAAAATGAAAGTTTGAAGCATTTGAGTGCTACAATATAATCTATGTCTCACTTCCTGTAAACATTACCTTGGTATTCCTAGACGGGAACCAGCCACCTTTAACAATAAAGGGACTGGTATCGGCCATGATGGCCTTGAATACGTCATTGCTAGCTATCATGTATCGGGAAATCTCGATCATTATTTTAAATACTTATATTCTTTTTGTATGTATTTAAAACATTTTAAACATTTATTATTGAAATGATAACATCAAATATTGTGAATTAAACTTAAAAATATTTTGGAATGACAATACTAATCTTTAGAAGCAAAACATGTTTTGGGTGATAATAGAAGATGGGCAGTACTTAAACTAACTACGGAAGTGTTGTAGCCAAGATGGTGGGCGATACCTGACCCTATATTGCAGAGTAGGGTCAGCGGAAACCAGACTATGGTATTCCCTGCTTTTTGCGGTCATCCACATGGATGATTCAAAATTTCTGTTTACTTTGAAGTTTGCACCCGATTACTGCATGGTGTCCTGGTTTTACTTTGCAAAATTTTTGCAATGTGTATTACTCATTCTGTTTGCTTGCTTGTTTATAAGTTTGTTTGTTTGTTTACAGCATAATTCCAAAACTACTGCACAGATGATAATGGGAATTATTAGGGAACATCAAAACTGTTATAAAAAGGAAGCACTGATCCAAATTTCGGCCAGTATCCCTGATTCTGGAGCAAAATTTTTGAAAGTCTGCACTCGACTCACCTCCAAGTGCCCTAAGCCTTAAGCTCAAATTTGCATGATATCTTTTCAAACATGCACACAGATATTTGGTATTCATAAAGCACTCATACCTGTTAAGAGATAGAACTGTATCAGACGGAGAAAAGTCAGTACATGTATGAGTATGTTATAGAAACTGAAACTCCATTATCTGAACTGAAACCTTTCCCTAACTGCAAAGAAACTTGAGCCTTCAGCAAGGAAACTTGAGCCTTCAGCAAGGCTACCCCCCTAGTGCTGTGTTATTCTGCCATAATGTTACTGTACGTTTACAGCCTGTTTTCTGTATCTTTTGTGTCAAACCGTGGCCATTGTCCTCCCCAATTCTGATTCTCTTCTGTGGCTTAACTGTAGCTACAGGTTTTGGAGATTTATTATGCTTCTGTATTGTCTGGGCTGGAAATATTATCCATGGTGTTATTGGGGCACAGTATATTGCAATGATCAATAGGCGTCCTCAAAAACGTTTTTGTCACTTCCTTCAAACTGTCCAAATATGAAAACATTAAAGAGCTGTACACATGATACACAAGACCAGAAGTTGCTTTGATACAGTCCAAGGTTGAGTTATGACTGGAAATCAGTGGGATAGCAATAATTTGTACTTTGGTCCAATTACTCACACGTTAATAATGTGTCTTATGAAAATAAATACCCACTGTATCGGTTCAGTTTGTTGAAAATTTACAGGGACTTGTACAGCCAGTGCATCAATAGAAAGTCCTTCAAAATGTATTTCATGCAGACAGGTCAAAGAACCTTGAAAAAAAAAAATGTCAACACATTCTATTTGTCGAATATTTTGGTTCCTCTGTCCTGACTCACTAACGATGCTGCTACATAAAACTATTCTTTTTATGGCCATGGGTAACCCGGAACAATTCTGGGATGACTCCCAGAATCTACACCAAGACTTAGTTAAAGTAGTTAGTTGATGATTTTTGTACCTTTTTCAAATAGGCAGATAGTTGCATAATATGCAGTTGAAAGTGATTAACACTAAAGTGATTGGGTATTGAGTATTGTTAATTCAGAAGAGTTTCCAGATAGAGGTCCTGCTATCTAAAATAAATGCAAACTTTTTTTAATACCGGCTAATTAAATTAAAATAATACCTGGAACTTTGATCTGATGCTACGGTCACACCTTTCCTTATGGCTCTATCTGTACATATTACATTTGCCCTTATAACCTTATTATTATGGCCCTGAAAAAAGACCACAGTTCTGGCTAGTGCAAAGAATAAAAGAGAATGAGCGGCCATATGTATATCCAACCCTTCCTTTACACCTCAAGTGTTTATATTTTAATACAGGTCATAAGATGTTGTAACGGTTATTTTAAAATTTTTAGAAAGTTCTACTAAACTCAAATATATTCCGAGGTGGTGTTGAATTGCCCCGAAGGTGTCCTGCCCAAATGCAAATCCTGTCGAATGTGTCTTACCAAAAGTGGACGAAATGTTGTCACACCACAAGGAACGTAGATGAGCCTGTTCAGTTGTTGCTTACGACCTTAGCATGGAAAAGTGTGACCTAGGTATTCACAGTGATCCCACATACACTAATCCCAATTACTCAAATCAAAGGAATAACTGGAGTTTTGATGTGCATTGAGACCTTGCTTCCAGTAATCCCTTTCAATCAAATCAAAGGAATAGCAGGACTTTGGGTGTGCACCGAGGCTCTGCTTCACCTAACCCTAGAAAACGAAATCAAAAGAATAACAGGACTTTCAATATACAATGAGACCCAGCTTCCACTAATCCAAATTAATCTTATCACAAAAATGGCCTGACCTTTTGTGTACAACAAAGCTCTGCCTTTTATATGCACTAATTTTAATTTTACACTGCTAATACATATAATCCCAGGGGCCACGGTGGCAGAGTGGTAACACTCTTGCCTCCCACCTCTGAGGCCGGGGTTCGATCCCTGTGATGGCCTTAAGTGGGAAAGCTGGTAGTTGCTTGCCGTTGGTCGGCAGTTTACAGTACACAACCCTAGCGAACTCTATGTACTGGTTTCCTCTGCTCTTCCAACTACCCGTCGTGATATGACCTGTACAGTGTTGAAAGCGACGTAAAACCCCAAATAAATAAATACATATAATCCCTCTCGGTGATGTACACATGTACAATCACATGATGTTACAAATATGTAAATATATTCAAATGCATCTGGATGGTATGCATCTACAGACATATCCCCATCAGTGTATGTGAAACATACTCCGAAACTTTGATAGCAATGAGACTTCAGGTTTTATGTCGAGAGCATGCATAAGGTTTCAAATCCTGAAACAGCTAAAATTGTCAAAGTGAAAAAAGTAAAATGGTTGCCATTTAACTGTTTGTGTGCCCAATCTTAGGTAAAAAATTCCAGGTAAAATATCTTATAGAGATCAAATTACACTGTGAAACTCTCGTCAGAATGTGAGAAGCCATTCAGTTTGTCAAGAAACAAAAATTATAAATGAACAGAAAATAAAAACAAATAACACAGCAACAACTATTGCCAGAATTTCATTAGAACTCCAAAATGCTGACTTTCTGTCATGGTGAAAATATTCTGAAAGTTTAATAGTAATAAGACTTCAGGTTTGATGTCAGGGGCATGCATAAACTCCCATGTCACTGATCAGTACTGGACATTAAGGGATTAATGCAGTGTTTCCACTGGAACCGACGGTATAATCGACCCTACAACCCTAGGGTAGAGTAGAGTAGAGTCGTGAGAAAAAGTGCGGGAAAATGGTGGGTCGGTTATGAAATCCCCGACAGGACGGTATAGTTACAGACAGGTCGTAATGGCCCAACAAGCGGTAGGGCCGGCAACCATTTTTGTACGGCCAGTCATAGAACCTCTACGACAAGCCCTAAACCCGCAAACAGACAAGCTGGATCACAAACAGACAAGCCGTAAAGACAAGCAGACAAGCCGGGAGCATGTTCCCGACCCATCCCGACAGGACTGATTGTTTTTGTGGATCAAGATCCAGAATCGGGATCCATATCACACTATATAAACTCCCCTCCCCTGTGATATGCCATTCATTTCACACTTCAAAGATGACAGAAACACATCAAGAGCAACTGATAGATCACTTGAGGGTCTTTTTGGTTTTTATTGAGTTTAATTTTTTATTGTACTTGATATTTTCAAGACACAGAAGACAGCAGAACCTAGCACCTGCCCAGCCAGCATCACCATCACCCCCACCATCACCACCCAGAAGGAGAAGGAAGCCACAGAATCCATGGGTCCTTATACACAGGGGAAAGCTACACCTCACTGCAATACCAATGGAGGGTTGGAAGAACGACCATCTGCAAGTTTATCCCCCAGGTCTGCAAAGCCATTTTGAAGGAATTTCAACAAGAGTATCTGGTGTGCCCCACTGATTCTAAAGACTGGAAGAAAATTGAAGAAAGATTTAGAAACAGATGGAATGTCCCCCATGCAGTCGGTGCATTAGATGGAAAAGACATTGCTATCAAGAAGCCCAAGAAGTCAATATTTCAACTACAAGGGCTACTTCTCCCTGGTACTTTTGGCTTTAGTCGATGCAGATTACAAGTTCCTGTGGGTCAACGCGGGGGCTAGTGGGTCATCGTCAGATGCACAGATTTTCAACCGCAGCAAACTGAAAAGAAAAATTGAAAACGGAAACTTGGGACTACCACCACCTGAACCACTTGGACCTGGGGGGCCAGATCTACACTACTTCCTGCTGGGGACGATGCCTTCGCCCTGATGCCTTGGCTGGTCAAGCCTTACAGTAGACGCCAACTGACCCGAGAAGAGAGAATAGCCAACTACAGGATATCCAGGGGGAGAAGGGTGGTCGAGAACTCCTTTGGTATACTTGTCAAGCGATTCAGTGTGCTGTTGACCACCATGCAGCAGAGGCCAAAAGTTGTGAGAGACATTGTGTTAACATGTGTGGTACTACATAACATGTTGAGAAGGCAGCAGACGGACCACCCACACCAGCTGACGACATACAACCACCACAGGCAGATCAGGGGGAACAGGGACATTATCGTACCTTCAGAAACCCATCGAGGGAGGCCAAACCTCAACGAGACCTACTGAAAGACTACTTCAATCACGCGGAGGCGCTGGCTGGGCAGGACAGAGTTTAAGAAGACTGAGGGGAGAAGACTGAGGGGAGAACATGCTGTCATATATCAGTCCTTTTCAGGACTACTC
Source organism: Sabellastarte sp. h YS-2021 (assembly GCA_964017235.1). Classification (NCBI taxonomy): domain Eukaryota; kingdom Metazoa; phylum Annelida; class Polychaeta; order Sabellida; family Sabellidae; genus Sabellastarte; species Sabellastarte sp. h YS-2021. The sequence continues at coordinate 31,819,377 of OZ024930.1, read as the reverse complement.
AAATAATCCAAGAACTTTTATTTAGCAAAGTGTTGCCTCCCAAAAAATAACCCCAACTTTCCAACTGTTTAATTCAAATTCAATTTCACCAAAAATATTCCCCATCACAAATACCAATCCATCCCACACTCAGTTGAAAAATGTAAATTATATCACTTACAGATTCAAACCCAGGTCCTCACTTAACAGTTGCAATCCCACCCTAACAAGACTCGACTTTATTCTATGAAAAAATATTTCACAAAGGGGTATTAAAAAAAGTTTCCAAAAAAAATACCTGGAAATATTTCCTGCAAAGACTTCACAAGAATTAAAAAAAATGTGCAAAACAAAATTATACAAGCTTTTCAGTCCCAGTTAAATAAATTTTTTTTCAGTTTATCAATCCATTGCCACTCACATTTTTGTAAATTTTGTTAGGCCTCACGTTTGTTGGTGTGTCAGTGTGGATGTGGCTTTTTATTTAAAGTGGGGTTTTGGGAGACAGGGACGTGGGTTTGAGACTGGTTCTTGGTTTTTGAGGGACGTGGGTTTGAGTCCACATCTTGGTTTATAAGGGACGTGGGTTTGAGTCCACATCTTTGTTTTTTGGGGGTGGGGGAGTTTTTTTTTTATTTTGTTTTGTTTGGGTGGTGGTGCTTTTACTTTGGTTTCTTAGGGGATGATTTTTTTTAAGGGGAATTTTTTTTTTGTGTGTGTGTTTGTGTTTTGTGGGGGGAAGTTAATTTATATTTGTGGGGGAAGTTTATTTATATTTGTTTAACATTCACACATTCATTCACACAATTTTTTGTACTGTCGGGTAGGGACATCATGACTCCAAATATTTCATGTCGACTAGTCGGTAAGTACTATTCGTATCGACACCAAATAGCCGTCAAATTTATAAAACAACCAAAAATCTTAAGTTTCCTATTGTAAAAAGCATTAAAAACGATAAATATGTGAAATAAATTGAAAATATGTGTATACAATCTGTAAAGTTTAATAAATTTGCCGTTTTCCTGCAACTTTTGCTTCATTTATTTCAGACAGGAAGTGGGCGATATAAGAGGTATATGGTACTTCCGGTTTTACGTGAATGCATAAACAATGCAGAAAACATGGCTGTTTTTGGATTTTAGCTTATTTTATGTGACAATATGGACATATTTAATAGATTCAGACCTTCTGCCATCTTTTACACTACATTAGGCGATTATTCAGACTTTAAAATATGAACCGCTAAATAGGATTATTCTAACCGTTGTCGATTAGTCGGGCTAGTCGTGACAGCCCCACTGTGGGGAGGTGTAAGTGTTGGACGGTGTGCTTTTTCTGTTTTTGGGCACAAACATATGTAGCTTAATTTTTTGGGATGATTCGGGTGGCCCTTAAAAGGGCCGGGTTTGGTGCGACTTGTGCGGGCTAATCCGCTGATTTGGGCTGACTCTGCTGGCTGGACTGGCTGGGAGGTCTTGAATGTTCATGATGAATGGAAGATGGCACTGGTGATGGTGCTGCTTGAAGTTGAGAGGGTGAAAAAGGCTGTGGTGTCTCCATCTGTTGATATGTGAGGACACTGGGAATAGCTACGAAGAGACTGGATAATCCAGAAGTGTTATGCTGACTCTCCTCCTGTTGTGAAGGTGCAACTGAAGGTGGGTTGAAAATCATCTGTCTGGAAGTCCCAGGGTGTTGGTCATCCACAACTACAAAAGAAGTAGGCTGTGCTGACGATAATGAAGGCCCTGATGGTTGCTGTACTTTCACAATCACTGTAAAAGGCTGTCCTGTGGTAGTCTGTTGAGGCTGCACAACTGCAATAGAGAGTGGATGAGTTTCCGGTATGGTGACTACGTATTCCCGTCCTGCTGTGGACTGTAAGGTTTCTGGAAGTTGTTATGTGGTGACCTCTTTATTTGTGGTGACCTGTCTCTTGCGTTCTTCAGCCTTGTACTGTATTTCACTGAGAAGCTTCACTGTCTTGTTCCTGAAGGTTAAAAAGTCCCTTTCTTCAAGATGTTCAATCTGCTGGAACTGATCTAAGACTGGATCTGCAGACGTGGTGGCAGTCGCGACTGGAGGCTGCCGTCGCTTGGGACTGGTGCTCGAAGGCTGATGAGTAACATCTGATGCAATGCTGATTTCCATCTCAGATTCTGTGTCCTTGTATGTATCTGGAACTGAAGCTGAGGCTGCGGCTGCAGAAGGTCTCTGGGGTGACTTGAATGCAGAAGACTTGGAAACTCCCTTCCTTCTGATGTGACCTCGTAAGTTATTGAAACTACAACTTAAGATGGCTGTTCATCTTGAGATGTTTGCCACAACTCGCCCTGCGAGTTGGCCCAAGGAACAACTTGAGTTGTTCTCTACCGCGAGTTGGCGATCAATTCAATGACAAGAAACACATCACAAAATCAGATTCTTTGCATGCTCATATTGTTTGCTCGAAAAAAACTTACGATTATTCAATTTTTCTGACACTTATGAAAATAGATATTGATTTTATCACCACGGTTGCTTGTTATTACTTGAATAAGATAGATTTGTAAAACACACAGAACTAGCAGCAAGATCCTTTAGCGATTTTTAGATCTCAACTTGGGCAGTCTATCCTGACACATAAAAAGTTATACAGCATTCTGATAATAATATTACTACTACATCATAAAAGATTACACTCAGCAACATCTTGAATGAGAGCATAGTATTGCATCTGCAGTAGTCTTAAATGAGCGCATTCACCAGAATTATGGTATTAGATTCTGCTTTCAATTATTATTATTATTATTGTTGATTTGCAAAAGATAATATAGAAACAAGAAAAACACTAGGAAAGAGCAGAATTCCACTAAGGCCCAATATCTCCACAATTATAAAAACCTTTTAAACTCTCTTGGATCCAGGCAGCTATCTGGATCACCACAGATATTTAATCATCTGTTCCTTGTCCATTTTCCACATTTCCTGAAAATTTTATCCAAACCCTGTCCACAACTTTTTGGTTATTATTGCAAACAAATAAATGTAGTCAATTATATTTTGTCTGGAACAACCGTGTCACTTTTACAAAGATCTTCGCTGTTATCATATCTCAATTAATTACTTATCATAAGAGCTAGTCAACTCCCCTACCCAATGGCCAATGTGAAACAATTACACCCAGTGTTAAATAATATCTATTCTTCTAATTTTAATCATTATTTCTAACGATTTTCTTGTTTTAACGTAGCTCTATTATAATTAAGGTGGGTTTTTTTTCGTACATCAGCTTTTTGAAACATCAAATACTCAAATAGAAAGTAAGAAAAAAAAAGAATTTAAAATATTTCTTGCAAACCCTATTGTCTCTGGAAGTAACAGTCAGTTGATATTGATAGTGCCACATCTCCGGTATGTTTCAGAGAAAGGACTATTTTTTTTTTTTTTTTTAACGTTTCCATTAAATTTCCCCTCCTCCATTAAATACTTCTGTCAAATTTTGTTTGATTTTTCAGAGCGAGAACTGTCTCTTGCAAACATTGTACACTGTTTGAATCTCTAATTTTGATATTCTCCATTTTATTTCATTTTTATACTATCTCAAATCAATTAATAATATATATAAACACAAGCAAACCAATGAAAATGCACCCTGAATACTTAATATAGTGAACTGGGAGTGTCGGAAACTTTTACAGATAATCTCTGTTTGTGACGTTTAATATTTTAATGACGCCGTATGTTACGACATTAAACCCAATGACGTCACAAGTGTTTATATCCTGGAAACTATAGTTATTTCCAGTATATTTAGTTGCGACTAGTCAGGATGGAAGACGAGACCAAGTTTTTCAGATTTCTGTTGTATTTTTCGGCTGCTTTGATGGTGTCTGTCCTATGCAATAATTATAGCCAAGATGTCTCAACCACATTTTGTGAGAAGCCAATCTTAGTTCGTATTATTGAAGCCCTTGCCCCTTACATTTATGGGCTCTCCTGTGAATATGACTACGCCTTTCACCAGAGTGACAGTACATTGGAGTTAGCCATTGACTTGGTGAAGCAGATCTTCAAGCTGATCACCCGTGAAAGTGAGAAATCAGAGGAGTTATACATATGTCAACTGGAGCTGGGCAGTTACATGAAATTCCAGTTTTCAATGAAAGCTTACCACTGTGACACTGTAGTGGAGGAAGGGGCAGATGTGTTTGGCATTTGGCTGGTCCTCACTGGCTGCATTCTTCTGGCTTCAGCCATGGCAGAGTTCTTTATAAGGAGAGCATTTAGCCAGTTTGACAGCTTTGATGAAGAGCTGGCTGAGATTAGAACCCAAGAAGAACAAAGAGAGATGAGGGCTCAAGATAGAAAATCTTCAGAAGAGGCCAAAGAAAGATCTGAAGAAAAACATGACATTTGTGACAACGCAGATGAAGACAAGCTGGATGAAGGAACCAGAATTGATTAAAAGAGATATGAACATGATATTTTCTTGATAGTTTGACATTTTACTTACATTTGTGCTGTACATTCCACACAGATGTCTTTAACTCATTCTTGTTTTGATTAAATATAAAATTGTGTACTGCTAAGAAATCGGGTTCAAGAGACAATGTTTCAGACATGAGTTTGCAGTGATATAATGTTTGCTGGAGTGTAAAAATCTCAGCTGATCAAATCCCAACCTGTATATTATGTGACGTACTGCAAATCAGTTTTCTTTTCTCCCCCTTTTGTAGAGTGTGACATCATTGTAAATCACTATATGAAACACGTGTGAAAATATAATAGTCTATATAATTATTATTTTTAAATAAATGGTTTTATATTTCTATCTTGTTTCAAGACTTTTTTCAGTGATGTTATACAGTATCCATAAAAAGTCATTTAAACAAAGTAAACAACTATTTCTTTGTGACAGTCTTCCAACTCAAGCACTAGCAAGGGTGATACTTCTGGAGATCACTTTTTGGTTACTGGACTTTCATGAATTGTGGAATGGCTTTATGAGTACCTGTCTCATAACTGAAGTTAAACAGCAATAGGCTATGTTAGTACTTGGGTGGGTGACCGTCTGAGTTATAGGCCAGGGATAGGATGGATCTGACTCAGAATTTGTTTTTGTCGCCAGACTTTCATTAATTCTAGCGCACTACTCGTCTCTCTTATAGCTTTGAGGCTTGTCCATGTTCACCAAAATAAAATCCTGACATGAGATTTACATCAGGTTTAATAAATCAGACCATTACCATAAATATATGAAATATTACCACAATTAGCTTACCTCTAGATGTTCGTGTACAAATGGTCAACATGAATATGAACTGATGACACGGAGAAAATCTCAGTTGTTTTTTTGGGGGTGGGGTGGGGGGTGGGGGGTGTTTTCATCAGGTGATGCTCAGCAGTATACATAACATGCATTAGTGCCGCAATGACAACCTTTTGAAATGCTCAAAATATTTATAGCAAATGGAGCGAAGGTGATAATTTTGAAGAGTGAACTAACTTCTTAGCGCTGATCTATCCTAATTTGTCATATACTAGTATATGAAGCACAATTAATACATATAAAAATGAACCACATATGTTTTACACATCCGTAAAAAATTTAGGAAACAAAAAGTCCTCGACAATAAGCCCCAATTCTTAAACCTTTGGCAACAAAAGGGTTTAGTTTGTCAAAGTCCCTGTCTAATAATCGGCAACCAGATATAAACTGGACTAAATGAAACAGGCTAAATGAGACCATATCATCAACAAATCAAGGCTCTTTAAATGGGCAAGGTCCATGTTACCATAAGCCTCTCAAGTGGATTTCCCATGATTCAAGGATCTGTATGCAAATTCCATGGAAACAGTAGCAAGAGAGATGTGATATTAAATGTCAACCTTGTTAATCAACCAGGCAGCAAGTCTTTTACTAAATGATGAAAACGCCATTACATTGTGTTAATGGATGGCAGCGACAAGCCACCATCTGAAAAATGAATTGGACAAAAATAAAGTTCACAATTACCATTACCCTCAGCCCTGTTGAAAGGGGTGAGCATATTGTAATTACATCCGTTTGTCTGTTTGTTCACATATGTAACTTGAAAATTAAAAATTGTATCTGGGTCATGTTTTCCACAAGGTGGGGGTCTATCTGTGGCTCAGTCCTCCATAATGATAATCCCGATCCACATTGGGGACTCCAGAATTTTGATGCCAAATTTACACAAATATCTAGCTCTTGGTCCCTGGGCAAAGGTTTCTGCTGCCTCAGGTATTGATTGTAATTGCATATTTATCACTGCAGTGTCAGGTATTTGGATAAACAAATTTAAAGTTTCTGTTAATTTTAATACACAAAAACTTCCAGTCTTAATCAGAGCTTGTATGATATTCTACCAATTCGTCACATTCTAACTGAATCTTTGCAGGACATTTGATATTGTAGTTTGTGGTTTACACCTGTGATAAATGATTGGATTTAGCTCAGGTCAATCCATATACTATCCTTCTGGCGTCTACGTTAAAGAAAATTTTTATTGTTCCAACATTAGCAGGTATAAACATAAAAACATGGACGCATAAGTTATCCTTTCAAGTCAATGTATAAACTCAACATATCACAAGTTTACACAAGGGTTATTTCATGGAGTAATACTACTTTAAAGGCCAGAGGTTTTCATGTTGCAAGGCATAATTCAGTCACATTTTATGCAAAACATAAAGTTTCTAAAACCATACCTTACAATTACTACTATGTTTATCATTATTCAGTTGAATACTTATAGTTATTGGTTTTTAACAGCACTAAATGCGTTTAATGCGTCTTCAAAATAGCATATAAAATAAGGTTCTTTGCTATTTAAAAAAAAAAAATGAAGAAAAACTATGTTCATCTTACATCCAAAACAACGTTTGTCAACAAGTGTATAATCTGTCGGGAGATGATTAATGCCATTTAGTCTTGGCCATTAATCTATACATTTGCTGAAAGGAGATTTGTTGTTTATTGAGAAGTCTTAATAAAAACACATGTCTCTAATTTGTCTTCTGTGTATATGTGTGTAATAACAGATACATGTAGATATGTTTGCTATAGCAGAATTTGTAATTGACATATTTTAGCCACAATTATAACCAATACATCTAGAAAGTAAATAAATAATACTTTATAAATATAGAACGCAACATATATTGGAATTTTGAAGGATTTCAACATTTACAAAAGTGTGTTATGTTAACATGTGAAATTTTTTAAAAAAGATTATATGCTTGTAAATTCATGGGATAGCTTAGTAATTCCTTCACCTACGTTCTATGGATGAACACAAAAGAAGGAACAGTTTACCCAGGCTGGGTGACGTTTGTCTTGGTACTAAACCCCAGTGTGCAGAAAAAAGTAACAAAGCTATAAACCACAGTAAAAATATCTCACTTCTGGATATTCATTCAAAGTACACTGCTGCTTTCGACAAAATACTCCAGCGTACTTCTGGTTCAAATGATGATGGAGGTACTATCCAAAACAAGACCAACAAAGCTGGTTCAACTGGACTTACTGCTTCTGGAATAGAATTCTTTAAAAGGGCCTTAAATTTAGGAGAGGATCTCAAGGAAGACATCACTTCAACAGAGGATGGTAACGGTGAGGATTTAGAACAATGCTTGAAATGTACCAATATCTCCAGAAAAAGGTCGAAGCGAAGAGCGGGTTCTTTGAAGAATGAGAACTCTTCGGTAAGATCATTGAAGTCACAAACCAACCTTACACTGTCTTCTGTGGCACGTAGATATCCCTACTATTCCCCAAGACCAGAAAACCAACCAACAAAAAACAAAGGACAGTTGTCAAAAGCTGGAGCCTCACATTCTTCCATTGTACAAGTCAATACTCTTCCCGTAAGACTCAAGCCTCTCAAATGGAAAAAGAGAAGGTTCACCATGAGTGATTTTGACCTTCAAATGTCCAGACTCAAAGTGACCTTGGCAAAAGATGATGTCATTATCAGGGAAATAGACAGTCGTAACAGCTTTGCTGCCAGCGAAATTTGAAACCATGGTACTTCAAGTCGACAGTTTTTAAAGTCATACTTCATATTTAATTGTAATTTATTGTTGTTTTCTATATTATGTAGAGCTCAATTGATGTCATGTCTGCAGCATTTTAGAGACAGTAGCAAACTTACATTTTTTTATTTTGTATATTTTTGTCATAGGAAATCATTGAATATAGTGTCAACAGTTTTCTTGCCATTTGTATTATCATTAGCCCTGATTCAGAGAATCGCAAACAACATATGAACTAATTCCAATGTTCAAGAGCAAATCATAACTTCTCTTTCGGCTGTAAAGTTAATGTAAAGAAAACAATTGTAAATTAATCTTGCCGGAGGTCAGTTGTAAATACTTTTAATTAAAACAGTTTGTAACTCTTCAATAAAAGTGTCCACATTTAGAATGAGATAATAATTTGTGAAAAAAATTAATGTCACCTTTTATTTAATTGAAGAAAGCCATTGTCCAAAAATGATGCACAATGAACAATAAACAAAGAAAAATTTTAGTGAAAAAAATGACCCAATTTCAGGACAATGTCTAAAGTGGTCTACTGAACTTTCCAATTTCTTGCTTGTCTGAGAGTGACAAAACTCACCAGCCAACATTCAAATGTGGTAGCATATTGTACGTCACCACTTGAAGTCAAATGCAATGGATTAACATTCATGAAATAGTGCACCTAGTAAAAATAATTTACTGCGACAAATTTTACAACCAAAAATAAGCCTGTTCAATGTAAAAACACGTAATGTATTAGATATTTATAAAATGTTATCATTCTAGCAAGATCTAGTGGACATTACTCCTGGGGACAGGAACCCTACAAAAATTAATAAAAAAATAGAATAAGTTACAGCAGTAATTGTCATATTTCGGCTAAATCAATAAATTCAGCCATAAACTACATGATTCCATCATATGTTAACACGAATAATTTCTGTTTATTCTAGTTGCAGTTTTTGTAGCTGCCCATATCATCAACAATGACTTAAAACAGATGGTTTCTATTCATTATGTATATAGCCAGGGTAAATCACACCATGAAGTAATTTATTAAAGAATTCATCAAGTGTTAGACATTGTACTGATTTAATCAGAAATAAAACAAGCAATCAGTGAAGGACACAAAAATTGTGCCCTGTCAATGGTATTCATAAGTACCAAGTTAACTGTTAAGCAGTAAAATCTAGGTGGAAAACATATTTAAACAATATACTGTAAATGCAATCGTTTTCGAGTTACAACTGATTTATTCAACAGTGAGAATCTCAGGTTTTGCTCAGGTATGCAATGAGTTAAAGGGCTGCAATTTCACTAAGGTATAACTGACCCAAAAGTACCTAAATAACAAATTTAAAGAAAATACTGTAAATGTAATAGTTATCAAGTTACAACTAATTTACTCAACAATGAGAACCTGAAAGTAGCCATTGCTCTGCTATGCAATGAACTACAGGTCGGCAATTTCATTATGTTGTAGGTGCCCAAAAAGTTGTGAATAACATATTAAAAAAAATAGCCAGCCTCGGCAGGCAAGAAGCCCAGCCCGCAGGTACAGCTAAATGGCCAACAACATTGAGATTTGGGATTATCTTAGGAACAACTTCTGTTGTAAGAAGTATTGAGAACCCACAAGATGTTCTACAAAAGATTCACAGGCCATGATTTCTTGCAAGTAGTTTTCATATTTTGAAGCAAAAGAAACAATTATAAAGGAGATAAAAGGCCATTTTGATATGATGACCCTCCTATTTGCCATTAAACATATGATATGGCGGCCATTTTGTTTCCAAAACATGGACACAATTACTCTCAGGCAAGCTTTCCTATCCATTTGCATTTTGTGCAAATCTGATGAAGCAAGCTGCAATATTTTAGGTTACAGAAGACATTAAAGATTTTAGAAAAACTTCAAGACCCGAAAATTTAAAGTGTTGCCATAGCAACAGTTGCCACTGGATAGTCCCCAAAACCTAATCAGCTGCAGATACTCTTGGGGTAAACATATCCTGAAAATTTGGTAAAAATCCATGCATCGGTTTAGGCTGTGGAACACCAACAAAGTTTAAGACCTGAAAATCTTAAAAGTGCTGCCATGGCAACAGTTATTACCAGATACCCACCAAAACCTAATTAGCTGTAGATCCTCTTAGGGTAAACGTATTCTGAAAATTTGTTGAAAATCCGTGCAGCAGTGTAGTCTGCAGCATTGGGTACAAATACGTATCTGTATTTATATTTAAATACATACAAAAATATGTCTTTGTATTTGCAATTTTTAAAATCTGTGTATTTGTACTTGTATTTGATCAAATACCCAAATACAGATATTTTTCTTGTGTCATGCACACCTTAAATGTTACTGCATTAACTTATGCTTTCTACTATATCCCCAGTCATTCACAAGTAGCTTTGTTTTGTACAGGTCAAATTAAACAACAAATACAGAGGGAAGCCACAACCCCCTCCATCCAAGGTACCTGTTGTCTCAGTGTAAGAGGCTCAGGCTGGTCAATCAGTCCAGTCTGCTTAAGGTTAATATGTAAGATGGCCTTACATTTATTCAGGAGTGATATCAAAACACCATTATAAGTGTGGGCAATGGGGATAGGAAAAGAGATTGCTAACCATATTGTAAACTGCAACAGCTATAAGCTATGTTTAAATGACACATTTGATGGCCAGGAATAGTGGACACAAAATTGCAATCGGGAATTTAGTAGCTGGTGTTCATTACACCAGATGTCAACCACAATAAAGTCTGGGTTCATAAATCCCTCACAATGACTTTTGTGTCAATTGTTTTGTGAAATAAAAGCTTATATAAAATAAAAGCCAAGGGCATTGTAACACCTTCTGCCTCAAACATCATTGCACACAATATCTCGTCACTGGAAATCTTATTCCTTCTAAGATTGACACATGTCACACCTGAGTTGACAGATTATGGACATATATATAGTGAAATAAAAAAAAATTATTAGGTAGCTATTGCTTTTACTTATATCCTATAATCTCAGTCTCTCAGTGTCCATCAGTTTTAATCTGCCTTTTTAACTTGAATTATTTAAGATATGAAAGTAGTATTCACTGTTTTAGACGTTTAAATGATTAACATTGATCCTGTATACTTTCTACATTGTTTAAAGTAACTTATCTGCTATATAAGTCAGTAATGTTGTCCTATTAAATGTCATAAAAGTTACTTTTATCCAGTTTTATCCATTTTTTCACTTTTATCTGGAAAAGGGGATTTTATCTGGGAAAAAACCCAACCTTAGCCACTTTGAAGTACTGATTACAAAATCGTCTGTATTTGCATTTGTATCTGTATTTGCCAATGGAGAAATTACTGTATTTGCAATCTTTTTTCCGTATTTGTCCAACCCCGGGTAGCCTGTGGAACACCCACAAACTTTAAGACCCGAAACATCTTAAAAGTGTTACCATGGCAACATTCCCTGAAAGTTTGGTGAAAATCCGTGCAGGGGTTTAGGCTGTGGAACACCCACAAGCTTTATGCCTGCCGCTGACGTTGCCCGGATGGCGCAGGGGACGAATATAAACCCCAGCCTTTATGGGCTGGGGTTAAAAATGTAGTGGTAGTATCCAAATCTACATAAGTTTTCCCATGAAAGAAAAGGAACCTTCTATTATTGTGACTATTATAACAAGAGTATTGCTTCGCATGAGAAAAAGAAATAGTTTTTGCACAGCAAAAACAAAGTATCCCAATGAGTATTAATGAGTTTGTAGAAATGACCATCTTCCTGTGTTTAACATGTTTTTCCATTTATGACAAAATGCAAGGTTTCATAGAAGAATCTGGTTTATTTTTTTATTTATTTATATATATTTTTTGCGTTTACGCAGAAATTCAAGATGGCCGCCAAAACAGACGGGAAAACTTTCTTTTGCGAAATAATGCCAGTAGAATCTGCAACTACCCCGCGGGTCAAAAATTTCGTTAAAATTGCTCTATCTCGCTCCGTTTCCAAGATAAGCGTGTTTTTGCATTTTATGCAGAAATTCAATATGGCCGCCAAAAGTGGCGGAAAACCGATTTTTGAGGAAAGTTGCCAGAAGACTCTTGAGATGCCCTGTGGGTAAAAAATTTCGTTGAAATCGCTCTATCTTGCTCCGTTTCCGAGATAAGCGTGTTTTTGCGTTTTATGCAGAAATTCAAGATGGCCGCCAAAAGTGGCGGAAAACTGATTTTTGAGGAATGTTGCCAGAAGACTCATGTGGGTCAAAAATTTCGTCAAAATCGCTGTATCTCGCTCCGTTTCCAAGATAAATTCGTTTTTGCATTTAACGCAGAAATTCAAGATGGCCGCCAAAAGTGGCGGGAAAATGATTTTGTGAAATGTCGCCAGTAGACTCTGCAGATACCCTGTGAGTAAAAAATTTCGTCAAAATTGCTCTATCTCACTCTGTTTCCGAGACAAATGCATTTTTGCGTTTTCAGCATTAAGAAAAATCACGTTTAGTTAATCGTTAATAAGTCGGCCATTGTGTACTGGATCACTTCCAAATGTTAATGATTTCCAGACATCTATATAACGAACCTACTTGCCAACTTTCATGTGACACACTTTTTAAAGAAAAATCGTGATGTTTAGTTAATCGTTAATAAGTTGACCATTTTGTGCTAGATCACTTCCAAAAGTTAATGATTTCCAGACATCTATATAACAAACCTACTTGCCAATAAAGAGAATTAGGGGTCTCCAGAGTGTGAAGAAAGACCAAAAATGCACAGAGTCTAGATAAATTGGTTTATGCCAATTGGATGGACAGCTCCAATATTCCACATCCACCACTGCTCACGCCTTCATCTGTGAGCCTGTTTGGGAGTTCTGTATTTGGGAGCGCACCATTCCAGGATAGTGAACTGCATATCCTTAATAGAGTGCCCAGTTCCAGTGAAATGTTTGGATACAGGAGTGACTCTATTATCCTTGGGTTTACTAACAGAGAGTTTATGCTCGTAGATTCTTGATCTAAAGGCTCTGCCTGTTTCACCTACATAATACATTAGACATTTATTGCATGTTATTAGGTATACTATGTCACTGAGCTCACATGACAGTTTTCTAGGTAAGTCTATAGGTTTGTATTTTTTACCTGTGATTCTGCAGGTGACCACATCAACCTTCTTGATAATGGGGCAGTACGTACATCTACCCAGTCTTGTACAGTGAGTGGGTATTGTTTTGGGTAGCTCAATATCCTTTGGTGGGTATGAAATTGAAGCCTTGGTAAGCATGTCTCTAAGGTTTGGTAGTCTTTTGAAGCCAATGATTGGTTTAGTGGCGAATGTGTCTGCACAATCTGTACTATTTTCAATTATATTCCAGTTTTTGTGGATATAATGTTTAATGTCAGGATTAGATGGGTTGAACATTGTTGTCATGACAGGGACTTTTGTTGGTTCCTTTGTTTTGACTTCAAGTAATTCATCTTGGGAATACTTGCATGCTTTGAGCATATGGTTCTTAAGTTGTTTGAAGGGATATCCTCTTTTTAGATAATATCTTATCAAATTAACACCATTTTCAATGAAATCTTCATTTCTGGAGCAAATCCTTCTGATTCTCAGGAATTGACCATATGGGCCCTTCGTATGACATGGGCCATGATGGGCTGAGTCATAGTGTAAGTATAGGTGAGTATCAGAGGGTTTTTCATACAGGGTGGTGTATAATTTTCTATGTTCATCAATTATGACTTTGGTGTCTAGGAAATTGATGTCATTTTCACTTACCTCTGAAGTGAATTTGATTTTTTCATGTATACTGTTTAAGTATGTGAGGAGATTGTCAAGTTCATCCCTACCATGAGGCCAGATCATGAAAATGTCGTCAATGAATCTAAGCCATAAAGTGGGCTTAAGGGGCCATCCATCTAAGGCTTTAGTTTCGAGCCTGTCCATGAATAAATTGGCATAATTTGGTGCCAATGCAGTCCCCATGGCTGTCCCCCCTGTTTGTAAGTAGTGGTCGTCATTAAATGTGAAGTTCATACTATGTAACACCAGTTCTAACAGTTGTAGAATGTAAGGTGTGATTGGGTCCTTAGTTCTGTCTCATCTAAGGTGGGTGGCTACTGCCAAAATCCCCTCTCTATTGGGGATGTTGGTGTATAAAGATGACACATCTAGTGTGACTAGAAGTGCATTCTGGGGGAGTGTGCCTACTGTTTTAAGTCTACTTATAAAGTGCTGGGTATCTCTAACATAGGATTTTGTGTTTGGCACATAGTCTTTAATATGTGCATCAACAAACTTGCTTATGTTGCAAGTTGGGTGGCCTATGGAGCTACAGATCGGTCTTCCTGGGACCTGTTTTTTGTGGATTTTAGGTAATAAGTAAAATCTACCAGCCTTTGGATCTTTGATGTTCAGAAAGTCAAAATTTTTCTCAGTGATAAGTTTACAGTTCTTCATTTCTGTGAGTGTCTGACAAATTTTGAGATTTTTTGGGTGGGATCCTTCTTTAATTTAGTGTAGAAATTACTATCATTAAGTTGTCTGTACCCTTCGCGTAAGTAATCTATGGTATTCATGATTACTATAGCTGAACCCTTGTCAGCTTTTTTGATAACTATATGTGGGTTATTCCTGAGGTTTAATAATCCCTTCCATTGGTCCTTGGAGAGATTGGGGATAGGTCTTTTGTGGACAGTGTCTTTCAAGAGGTTCATTTTAAACGCTCTTTTGAAAGCATCTAATGTCTTATTGGGTGGGTTCGGTCTCCATGAGGATTTGTTGTTGAAGTGTTTGTGAATAGATTTATATGGGTCATTATTTGGTTCCTCTTGAATATCAGAGGATGCATTTTCATTCATGAAATCTATGATACTTTGTGATACCATCAGATTATTTTGATCATCCTGAGGTCTAATGAATTGCATTAATTCCAGACGTCTGTGAAATTCTTTGAAATCATTCCAAATTTCAGATTTGTCAGGGCCTTTTGGGGTTGGGCAAAAAGTGAGCCCTTTTTCCAAGGCACTGACCTGGTGTTCATTGAGTTCATAATTAGAAATATTAATAACATTATGACCTATGTAACTTTCAAATGTAGTATCAGGTGGTAAAATGCCTGGTGGGGCATTGATTGAGGCCAGTTCAATGTCTGCTTTGATGGAAGCCATTGTAACAGTTTTAAAATGTCAAGCAGATATTGAAACTACGGAGGTACTTTTATCAGGGTATTTTGCACCTGTGCATTTATTATAAGGCAGATGAGTAAAAGGTATTACAGAGGTATATATATATATCTCATAGGTAATGCAATGCTTATTGGCATAGGAAAATAGACAATTACATATTGGTAAAAACTGAAAATATTTAGTGTCTTTTTATTTGAGCAGTTTTTTAAGTTGAGAAACAAACTGTTGTAGTTGGTTGTTCTCGATCCTCCTGTTTAGGCACCTTTCAATAATTCTGTATGCATTCTATTGATCTGGCTGGCAAAACTAATTTTTCTCCTTTGATTAGTTTTAATCCTAAGGTAGATCGGTTTAGCTTCCGTAGGATAGTTGCTTCTATCAGGACCCTTGCTGGTAGAGGCTTCACCTGAGTCCCTCCTTGCTCTTTTGCTGCTTTGGGGGTATTGCCCTTTGTTAGGATTATCCAACTTGGCTCTGGCTTGTCTGAGGAGTTCAATAGTTTCATCAGAGATGTTTCCTCTAGGCATAGGTGTATCTGCAGTATCCAGCTCTAAGCCATCATTCTGTAGATCAAGCTTAGACTAGGCTGTAATCAGAGTGGAGTGGCTGACACTTTCAGATACCACACTCATGATGAATAATAAAAGACACAAAAACTGAAGTGTTAAGACACTAATGTTATTCACACTGTTAATATACGATGATATGCCTACTTGCCAACTTTCATGTGAAATGCTTTTTAAGTTATCATCTGGACAAGCACACCCTTTTGAAAAACATGTTTTTGGTTATGGCTGTGAATGAGTACTCGAGCCTCGATAGGTGAGTCGATCTTTGCTAGTACTCGAGCCCATTTTAAATCCTCGGTTACTCGTGAGGTATTGTATTATGGCCCACGTAATGAAACGCTTGTGTAAAATATGCCACATTTCAGCATTTCCGTCATATAAAAGTTATTTTCGCTTGAAAACATATAATTTACTCCATATTCTATAACATCTGGTCAAATAGAAGACATTTTTCTTCAAAAGTTTCATTCCCGGAACAGACTATCTGGTTTACAGAAGACTTCTAATTGTAGATACTAAATCTCACGGTTACTCGAATTCGGGCCGGTTATGAGAGGACGAGTACTCGATGCCGTTTTCCAGCACCTGTCCCAGCCCTAATTTTGGTCATGTGACTTCTCTGATTGGTTGAAATGTCATGACACCACATTCAGAAATTTTTCCCAGGGCTACTGCATACACCTACCAAATATAAAGAGAATCCGCTTTGTGGCTGCAAAGCTATTGCGAAAAGAAAATGCGGATCCGGCGAATCCGGCGGAGTCGCTTCTCCCATATACAAACAAGCGTCCCTTGCGGGACACTTAATGAATTTTGACTGACCAGTGTTCTACCTTATGCGTTTATTCATTGTGACCACACCATTTGTTAGACAGCCAACTGTCCGATTCCTTTTGTCATGAATTTTGTTCATATATATTTTCTCATTTATAAAATTTCCACGAAAATCTAAAATATTATTTTGAAGTGTTCTATTGTTAGAAATTATGACTTAAGTAAATATACAAAAAACAAAATTTCCGTCTGAAAATGTTGTTTCAGTAAACATCATTTATATGAGGTAACTGTAACCAGTCATCCTAGATACAGATGTAAAGGTTTTACCAGTATAATAACATTTCTAAAAATGGTGGAATGAATTTAAGTATATTTAAGTCATTTAAATGTCATGTGACCATGCTGGGAGACCTTAATGACCAAGTGGTTAACATGTTTTGACATTAAATCACTTGACTCTTGTGTCAGTGGTTACCGGTTTGAATCCAGCTTATATATTAAAATTATGGAGGACCTGTCTTATGACCCTATCTATTTAACCCAAACCTTGAATATTTGTTTTGACAATAATTGAAAGCTACCCCCTGACAAACAACAAAAAGTCTATTATTATTTCAGGCGTTTCAGCCAAATCTCTTATATTGTGTAGTCAAATGATAAAAATAAAACTATCGTTCAGGGGAAAAAGAAAATAAAACACAGAAGAGCATTTCTAGTATTTCTACAGTGTTAGTGAAAAAATATTTTATTATCTAGAAAAAACACAGCACTGAACCAATATTTTGAAATAACACTGACACAGAACAGAACTGTCACACATTATAATCACAGAAATTCTAATACAAATAAAAGTTATGGAGAAGTGGGGATTTATGGGTTACAAAAAATATATTCAAACCGGGATAGTTATTTGAATTAAATTAGTCAGATATATTTAAAATATCTGTAAAATGCATTTAAAAATAGTACAAAAACAAAGAAACAACAGCCGGCAAAGAATAAGTTTAAATTTACTTGTAAATAGATATTGTATAAATCTTTCACTTTACAAATAAATTGTATGCATAAACTAATACAACTGTAAAGAATAGCTGAAAAATAAATAGCCTTATGGACTGACAGTTTTAAGGGGCTATCAACGTAACAACGTATATTTAGTTGGTGTAGTCCACGCTAGGTGGCTTGCGTAGAAAGCATATATTTGTTGCTACGCACGGACTTCTTCACAGTATTTACAAATATGTTTAACTACGTCATACGGCAAGGCTAGTATGTTTACTACGCTTGAGTATCTATATTTTAATCAACACGCAAGAAAAAACACACACACATATTTTGTCTTGCTTTGCAAAGCTGCAGTGATAGGACAGGTTATGTTTTTATACTGTGCAATGTAACAGCTACAGAGTGAAGAATGAGGCAATTCATAACTGTCAACTGAAAGCCACGTGTACTTATTTACCTTCATAGGACAAGGGATTTTTTTACACCGTAATTAGACTGTTTTGCTTGATTCTCTAGATTTGTTTCCTGTTTTTCATATATCTTATAATTTCACCACCAATGTTTCTCTTTAAGAACCAGCTACCAGTAATTTCAAAAAATAAATTTATAAATTAATACGCTCTCCCACAGCCATCAGTACTGGCAGATATTGCTCCCTTAGCAACAGAGATATTATACCAGTCTATCAAGACATAAAAAAAAATACTTAAAAGTTATATATGAGGACACCGTGGATGCCACAGTCATAGAAATACATGAGCATTGTTTTGAATGAATTACATTTTTAAAAAATACTTCCACAAGCATTTAACTAACAAATATGTAACAGTGATTCAAACCAGTAGTCTTCGTTTATCAAAAAATTACAATAATATAAAAATGCCACTTTAAATGTAAAAATGAATTCATTAAAAAGTTAGCCCAGAAAATTATCTTTACATGCATATGTTAAACACAAGTGTTGATCTTGTCTTGCGTGCATTTTTTGTCACGTTTATAAAGTATGTCTCTTTTTGAGGTGACCAAAGTTAGAGCACTTTCACTGCATTTTGTGAACATTTTTATTGCACTATTTTATGAAATGCTACAAAAAATAATTTAAAACAAACTACTCTCATAATAGTAAGTTTCTTTTTAAACAATTTGTCAACAGCCAAAAAAGCAAGAGTCATTTAAACTCAGTAAGTTTAAGTTTATAAACTTTCACACCACAGAAAATAGGTGGCTGTCTGTGAGGAAAGGCTTCTGCACTGCACGAAATATGCTGTTACGTTGATAGCCCCTTAACAGAAATATAATTTATCTTGTGTTTGAAATTACTAAAGTTTGTAAATACGATTAAGTGTGTAAGTTGCATTATTTCTGCATGTATACACAAGTACAATTTTATATATATCTACACAGACACAGAAGACCAATACACACCTAACACTAACACACCTGTAACCCGTGTTAAGTATTTCATGATAGACAAATATACAAAAGAGCTCTTTTGAATGTTCAACTCATATTCTCTATATAAAATCACACTTTTTAAAGACACAAGACATGGAATGTTTCATTCTGCTGGTTATTAAATCCCTTTCCGAGACAATGTTACTGTTTCAACTGAACATGTCAGTTATGTGGGAAACCTCAAATGTAATGTATATTGTAGGGCTCAATTGGTGGCCCCAAAATCACAGTACTGAGAACACTTTACTGAAATGCTGTGTCAACATTTTTCAAATGCCATCTCGCTTATTAATACATACAATTGAAGGACAACTTAAATGTTGGAAACAAACCCCAAATCTGAAGACATTACACAAATTTATTCCATATTTTTCTACATTTGGGGACTTTTACTGTGATTTCCTTCAAAGCTGCCATGTTTTGGTCTTGCCTGGCATACGATTACTGGGTTACAACTTTGCTTGGACTCTCCCTCTTTTGCACACTACAGGATCCTCATCAATTTTGTGCTGAAAAAATCCTTCTGTTATTATAATTATGTGTTTCACCTCATGTCACTGGCCTATTTAATTTGGGGGGGGGGGGGCAGGGAGAGTACTAAAACTCGTATTTTTTTCGGAATCCTGGAATCAAAACAGCTTTGCAATGGTGCAACAGTGGCCTCCTGATCTAGATATAATGAAAGCAAAACATGTCCATAATAACTTTAGAATACCTTGAAATGTGCAAATATATGAGAAAACATCAGAATGTTTAATATTTATTGTCTATGCAAATATAATTAAATGCTTTAGGTGTTCCCACAATTTTATGTGCTGACAATTTAGATGCTGGTTGTAGTATTTTATTTTGCTACTTTAGTTAAAGAGTTCTTGATACTATGATAACAGCACTGCCGTCTCATCTCTGGTTATTAACAGACAAGCAATAAGATTTGACTTTATTATCAACTATGAGCTGCATGTAGCCTAAACAGTGGGACAAAAAGAGCGACATATTTTAATATATAATAATTATACATATATTTTGTATTCTCCACCATCACTTACTATGAATAATTAGCATTATACATTCATCAACAAGTCCTGATTTTTCATTAATATTTTTGAAGCAGTGTGATCTACAAATATGTTCTATATACATCATTAAAAAATAATTTCTTTTCATACATGTCATTCGGGAAGTTTTCCTGTATTATATTTACATGTCCCAAAACCTTAAGCTGTATCATTACATAAAGAAACATCTTTAAAATACAATACAATTAAACATAGATAACAATGAGTATTAATGCCACGTTAATTCCTCATATTGCATATCTTGCCTTCCTCATATTGCATATCAAGAGAAACATTGAACACATGATACAATAATGCTTTATAGATTCATATTTAATTTAATTGAAGAAACTATAAAATGAACGATATGTATGACACAAGTGTGATTTAACGTAGAAAAGTAGGCTGCCACTACAAATACCAACATATTAGATTGAAATTTCAACATCAAACTTAAATCTGGCTTTCTCAATCAACAGATACTGAAATAGGGTTTTTTGCCATTAATTTGGTTACTTGCCATTTTGAAACCATTGGCCCTTTCAAAACGGCCATGGCAATTTCGAAACGGCCAACTAAATGTGATGGCCATTTCAAAACCTAGGAGTGGTTTTAAAATGGCCTGGCCGTTATGAAACAACCTCACTGGTTTTTAACGACCAGTATTTCAAGAATTGTTTTAAAATATATACAATGTCAATTATTACAAATATGTAGGGCACTAATACATTATTAGTAGTAAACTTTTTATGATCTTTATAATGCTATTTGATGCCCAGCTTTATAAAGCTATGCAATTGAAAATGTGTTGAAAATAATTTTAATCCTACCCAGTTTGTACATTTTTATTATTGAAGGACTTTTCTTTGATTTCTTAATAATAGGGGAAATCCCATCAAGTGATTACTTAGAGTGATTAACAAATCACCAAAGGAATAACTAACTCAGGGACAGGGAGGAAGCCATTCTTTTCATGTGGATTGTTTTTCAGGTGTAAAGGTTAATTGTATTTAACGGCGTTTCGAAATGGCTGAGGTTGTGAAACAGCCATGAACAATTGCATCACTTTACAACACACACTCATGCTTAATTTTTATCAATATGTCATCATACATTGTGGAAGAAGTCTAAATAGCATCATAACTTTGAAAATTCATTGCAATAAATTGTAGATTCTAATGTTTAATGGTAACCAATTACAGAATTTTGTCAGGAAAACTTCAGACAAGTTTTTTGGAAATGATATTGAAACTGACAGCTTTTGCATTGATATGGAAACTCAGATCTATTAATAAATCAGTATTTAAACATAAGTGTCCAAATATGACACTAACACTACTGCCAAGCAATTATAATGTAATAAGTCACTTTATAACAAATGGTAAGACATGCTAAGGCAGGCAAGCTGTAAATTCTGGTTCTCGAGACAGACTATTGATCTGTTTGATTTTTTTTTCCTGGTAATATATTGTCAACGGAACAAATTTAATTGTAAACAAGCAATAATTCTGATATTTATCTTCACCAAGTGTGTTTTGTTAATTGATATTCAATCTTTAACTGATTTCACAAAATTTATCGGGCACATAGTTTGGTAATACCAAAAAAGGGAGAATCTTGGCACTAAAACTTCTACCACTTCACTGTCTGAAATTTAGGTTGAATTCAACAGGATAGGACACATAGTTTGCAATATAACATAAATAAAGGCAGAAGTCTCGGGTGAGTGACGTCATATAGTTCATTTTTACTTTGGTAATTGTTGTAAGTACTTATATATGTTGTGTCAATGTAAACCATTTCATGGGTATATATCAGCTGTACAACACCCAATATAAATGACAGTTCAATTGACATTATAGAACAGAAAAAAACATCACACTTATCAATAGTAGGTTGGTATTCCTGAACCACATTTTATGGTTCCTGAACCACTTTGTATTTTATACTTTTATTCATGAAAATGCCACAATATCTCTGGGATTTTTTTTTTTATTGATTTTCTTTTTTTTTTTTTGGGGGGGGGGGGGGGGGGGGGGGGGAAATAAAAAAAAATCACAATAAATCACCACCAAGCCATTAACAACTCTTCAGGTATTTTAACAATTATTATTTCATCACCTCTCACTCTAGGCAGTTGGCATGGCAATAGCCTCGTTATAAGCAGGTGGCTTTTCCCCAGCTGCAGGGACATTGTTATAGCTAGGTGGTGCGGCACTAGCCATATTGTTCTGCTGAAGTGCGGATGGTTGTGGAAGCTCCTCAAACTTCACAATGTTTGATCCTTGCTGTAAGTAGGAACAATTTGACTATACGAGTATCCAATATGTTGAAACAGAAAAAAAAAAAGAACTAACACAGTGCCAACCCAGTGTGTACTAAAATAACCAAATATTGCCGAGAATTGGGTCAAAGGCTCACTGTCATAATCTGATGTGACTCCAATATTGGACACATGTATTAGAAACCCTGGTAAATAGAATATGACCACAAATAATGTCTGCCTCTACACTTAAAATTGTTTCCAGCCACCAAAATATTGTCGTTTTGTAATACACTGGAAGGTATAGACACTTGGCTGATTTGGTAATTTCTAAGCAGGTTTTTGGCAAATTAAGGACACATACTCTGGTGGAGGAAAGCGTAGTAATATAAAACTGTATAGGGTTATAACAAGTAGCAAGTCAAATGAAAACTCTTACATTGTATGGTGCTGCTGGATAAGCACTTGCCCCTCCTGCTGGACAAGGCTGAGCAATGATAATTCTTTGTTGCTGTGTTAGGCGTTGAATACGTTGTACACGATAGCAATAGATGCAGCCAATCACAAAAAGTTTCACAATAATGATGACCACCACCAAAATCCTAAAATTATACCATGTAGGCATGAGATAGTTTTTCTTGTGACAATGTCAAATGTATGATTATTTTTTCCTTGCTACAGAGAACTGGTATCTCTTAATTATCCATTCAATAAGAGGTATTAAAGATAAATAATTTGAGATGACAGGTTTCACTTTTAAAAACAAAACTATGAATTATTTATTAGGTGAGATATGAAAATGGGTGTAGGCTTTCAACTAAAAATATGAAAGGGGTATTTTCTTGTCACATACTCACAGAATTCATGTGTATGACACTACTCGGCACAATGATACTGATATAATTATAAACATTAACTAGAGGATCGCTCGCAAAAAAAAAGATAATGTTTTTGCATAGCAAAAACAAAGCGTCCCGAAAAGGATATAAAGGTGAGTGCTAAAGTATTAAGAAAATGCTTCGGTTCTAGCCTTATACTGTTGTGGCAACCAAAGTCAGCGCAGTCTGCTCTATCTAGCACAGTTTTCAAGATATAAGCATTTTTGTGTTTTGCAAAAAATTAAAAATGTCCGCTATATTTGGTGAGACAAAAATATTTTGAAAATTGGCATGGCTACTCTGCAGAGATACCCAGCAGGTCAAAAATTTTGTTGAGTTCGCTCCATATAGCACGGTTTTCGAGATATAAGCATTTTTGTGTTTTGCAAAAACTTTGAAAATTCAAAATGGCCACCATTTTTGGGGAGACAAAAATTTTTGTCAAGACCACTGCCGCGGTGTGTATCTCCCGCCGAGCATTAAAGCAGAAGAAATAGCTTTTCCGAGATATTCACAATTTTTCATTTTTGTGTGTGAAAGCTCTTCCAAAAGTAGGTGAATGAGTTATTTGAGAAAAATTGGCTATCTGCAATACTATTAAGAGATAATTCGCATTTACTCATTTTGAGTAGGTGAGTAATTAGCTATGGGTCTGAAACTTCACCATGTGAAAGCTCTCCCACAAGTAGATGAATGAGTATTTGATAAAAATTGGGTATCCGCAATACTTTTACAGATAATTAGCATTTACTCATTTTGAGTAGGTGAATAAATAGCTATGGGTCTGAAACTTCACAGAGTGAAAGCTCTCCCAAAAGTAGGTGAATGAGTTATTTGAGAAAAATTGGCTATCTGCAATACTTTTAGAAATAATTCGCATTTACTCATTTTGAGTAGGTGAGTAATTAGCTATGGGTCTGAAACTTCACCATGTGAAAGCTCTTCCAAAAGTAGGTGAATGAGTTATTTGAGAAAAATTGGCTATCTGCAATACTTTTAAGAGATAATTCGCATTTACTCATTTTGAGTACGTGAGTAATCATCTACGGGTCTGAAACTTCACCATGTGAAAGCTCTCCCAAAAGTACATGAATGAGTTATTTGATAAAAATTGGGTATCCGCAATAGTTTTTGAGATAATTAGCATTTACTCATTTTGAGTAGGTGAGTAATTAGCTACGGGTCTGAAATTTCACCAAGTGAAAGCTCTTCCAAAAGTAGGTGAATGAGTTATTTGAGAAAAATTGGCTATCTGCAATACTTTTAGAGGTAATTCGCATTTACTCATTTTGAGTAGGTGAGCAATTAGCTATGGGTCTGAAACTTCACCAAGTGAAAGCTCTTTGGGATAGCTGCTCTGCAGAGATACCCTGAAGATCAAAAATTTCGTCGAAATCGCTCTATGTAGCACGGTTTTCGAAATATTAGCATTTTTGTGTTTTGCAATTTTTGCGCAAAAATTTGAAAATTCAAAATGGCCGCCATTTTTGGCAAGATAAAATTTTTTTGAAAATTGGCATGGCTACTCTGCAGAGATACCCTGTGGGTCAAAAATTTTGTCGAAATCGCTCTATCTAGCACGGTTTTCGAGATATAAGCATTTTTATGTTTTGCAATTTTTGCGAAAAATTCGAAAATTCAAAATGGCCGCCATTTTTGGCGAGACAAATTTTTTTTTTTAAATAGGAATGGCTACTCTGCAGAGATACCCTGTGGGTCAAAAATTTCGTCGAAATCGCTCTATCTAGTACGGTTTTCGAGATATAAGCATTTTTGTGTTTTGCAATTTTTGCGAAAAATTCGAAAATTCAAAATGGCCGCCATTTTGGGTGAGACAAAATTTTTTTGAAGATTGGGAAAACTACTCCGCAGAGATATCCTGCGGGTCAAAAATTTCGTCGAAATTACTCTATCTAGCACGGTTTTTGAGATATAAGCATTTTTGTGTTTTGCAATTTTTGCGAAAATTTCGAAAATTCAAAATGGCCGCCATTTTGGGCGAGACAAAAATTTTTTGAAAATTGGGAAAACTACTCCGCAGAGATACCCTGTGGGTCAAAAATTTCGTCGAAATCGCTCTATCTAGCACGGTTTTCGAGATATAAGCATTTTTGTGTTTTCCTTATTTGGAAAATTCGTAATGATTAATTAATTATTAATTACTCGGCCATTTCTTGACCAATCAATGCCAAAATCTAATGATTTCCAGATTTTAATAGAATGAATGTATTTGCCAAGTTTCAGGTGAATTGATAAAATTCCTTTCAAGTTATCATCCGGACAAGCTTCCCCATCGAAAAAAGACATTTTTGGTCATGTGACCTCTCTGATTGGTTGAAATGTCACTGCAGCATATTCAAAAAAATTCCCCAAGGCTACTGCCTAAACCTGCCAAATTTGAAA
The DNA here is from genome assembly GCA_964017235.1 of Sabellastarte sp. h YS-2021. Taxonomy (NCBI): domain Eukaryota; kingdom Metazoa; phylum Annelida; class Polychaeta; order Sabellida; family Sabellidae; genus Sabellastarte; species Sabellastarte sp. h YS-2021. Next base: position 31,793,780 of record OZ024930.1, on the reverse strand, counting down.
AGAATCCGCCTAACGGTTACAGAGTTATAAGGAAAACAAAATGCGGAGCCGCCGGAGCCGGCGGAGCCTGAAGGTCTCCCATACACAAACAAGCGTCCCTTGCGGGACGCTTAATAAGTATTGCAAGTTACAAAAAAAAACTTGCTGAAATCCAATTTGATACAACTCACACATATATTCCATACACTTCCATTTTAGTTCCAATCAGTATTAACAAATCTCTGTAATTTCACACTTCAAGGGGTTAAGGCACAACACTGATTCTCCAGCTGAAAAATGGCAAAAATAAACTCCATTTAATGCAATAATAATTCCCATAATTCATCAAATAAATAAAAGGAGGTAAATATAATTTTCGAAAGTATTTTATTGCCTCCTTAAATATAGTTTTGCTCCAATAAAAGGTTTGATAAAGTATTTTAATGACATTACCAGTGTTTTGTTCACCATTACACAATTAACAAACCAAGAAACTAGACATTAATTTGAATACAATGTAGGTCACATGATCATGACAAGGGATGAAAGAACAGAAAAGAAAATACATTAGAAGGGAATTACCTGCAAGTTGCAGACAAGACAACTCGCAAGATGTTTGATGTCGCTAATTGGATTGCTTGCCTCAACGGAGAAAATGGTCCCAGAGGGACGCCTTCACATGAGGCCCTTTCAGTTTCACCTCAAGGAGCACTGGAGATTTCCTCAGTCCTGGAGGTTTCCTCCTTCCTTGGACAGAAACCATTTCAGCACACCTAGAGTAGTGGCAGAATCCCACAAACGTGATGAAAGGTGCAGACCTTCACCCTAAAGACCACAGTATACAACTCTTTACAGACGCCTCAAACGAAGGCTGGGGCGCTCACTTAGAGCAAGCCTCTACAAAGGGTCTGTGGTCAGACAGGGAAAAAAGGCTACACATAAATGTTCTAGAGCTGAAGGCGGTTTCACTGGGCCTTCAAAGGTTCAAGGACCAGTGTCAAAGCCAAACTGTGTTGGTTGCTACAGACAACTCAACATTAGTAGCCTACATAATCAAACAAGGAGGAACTCACTCGGCGGAGAAGTGCGCTCTCCTGTGGAAGATTATGACCTGGTGCCATCACTATCAGATAACCTTAAAAGCCAGATACATTCCAGGGTGTCTGAATGTGATGGCTGACCTTCTGTCCAGGTCGAACAAAGTTCAGTCAACAGAATGGTCACTGCATCCACAGGTGTTCAAATAGATCTGCCTCATGTGGTTCACTCATGTAGATCTATTTGCCACTCATCTGAACCACAAAGTTCTACTGTACGTATCTCCAGTCCCAGACCAAAATGCTTGGGACATAGATGCTCTAAACATAAACTGGTCGGGTCTCACTGCTTATGCTTACCCTCCCATGGCTCTCCTTCACAGGGTGATCCAAAAAATCAGGCAATCCAATTGCCTGATCATTGTAATAGCCCCAGGCTGGCCAGGGATGCCCTGCTTTTGGGACCTAGTGCAGCTCTCAACAGAGATCCCACATCAACTACCAGTGTCAAGAACTCTTCTCAAACAGTCCCACAACTATGTGTTTCACAGCAATCCACAACATCTCAACCTCCACGCCTGGTGTCTTGGAGTGCACAGCTCCAAGAACAAGGCTTCTCTGTGGAGGTGGCAGAGAGAATCGCTGCCCCTCAGAGATCATCAACAAGGACCATCTACAAGTCAAAGTGCGCCTTATTTGAGAAATGGTGAAGAGAAAATTTGGTGGATTTCTTCACTCCCTCTGTAAAGCAAGTCTCAGAGTTGTACCTATACCAAGATCTAAACAGGCGCCCTTCGACTATTGATGGTTATAGGACAGCCATTGTTGACACCTTGGGCCCAACGGGGCTCCATATCTCCCAAAGTTCAGACCTTAACAGGTTACTCTCCAGTTTTCACAGGGATCGTCCCAAAAGTTCCAGGAATCTTCCTAAGTGGAACCTGTCTGTTGTACTCAATGAGCTCACAAAAGCACCCTTTGAGCCTATGAAAGACACAGACCTCAAACATCTTACCCTCAAAACTGCTTTCTTGCTAGCTTTGGCCTCCGGCAAGCGCCGCAGCAAAATTCATGCCTGGGTTGCAAATAAAGTATCGAATCTAGGCCAATGGGAAAAGGTTGCCTTGTTCCCCTCTTCAGATTTCATAGCCAAAAAACAACTAGCAAGAGAAGGTTCTCAAAGTAGGTCTCCGGTAGTGAGTGGAATTGCCTCAATTTTCGTGGTGGATTATTCGTCCATTTTTCCGACCGATGATCGACCCATAATCAACTTTTTTACTCCACTGTAAGGCAATATAATCATGAAGCACTTTCCGGGATGAAGTATTTGTTAATACAGTAAGAATAACGGTGTTCCAACATTTAAAGCTACCAAAAGCACCCACTTCCGGTAAATATGGCGGTAGTTATAAACAAACACAAAATTCGTGAGAAATCTATTGATATATTAAAGGAAAGTTTAGAAAACTGCTTAAAATATGAAAAAATACATGGATATTGAGACACATAAAGAAGGGTAATATTTAATCGATTTCTAGAAGTTGTCAGTGACCGAACGCAATTGTACCATGACACCGACGATTGATCGAACATTGGTCTAATCGTCCACCCACTAGTCTCCGGTGACTATTCCTGCTCTAACCTCCATTGTAGATAGACAATTCAAAAGAAGACAGGACCTTGTGTCCGGTACGGGCCCTGAGGTACTATTTGGATCGAACCAAAGACCTAAGAGGGTCTCAATCCCTGCTTTTTATCTCCTTTAAGAAAGGACATACCTCAGATATCAGATTCGCTACACTCTCTTCTTGGCTAAAACAAACTTTCCTACTTTGTTACAAACAAGCAGATCAACAAGCCTTGGATCTGGTCCAAGTCAAAGCGCATGACATTAAGGCCTTCGCAGCCTCTAAGGCCTTTTACGGTGGGGTATGGGTGGACCATATCGTGCAAGTGTGTCACTGGAAAGCTCACAACACATGTACAAATTTTTACCTAAAAGACCTTACTTGGTCAGACAACGACAACAATATGTATCTGGGACCAGTAGTAGCGACATAACAAGTTCTAGACCCTTCCCCTCAGACGGCTCATCCTCAGAAAGAAAAAAAAAAAGGGGGGGGGGCACATCCGCTGCAGCCAAGTCTTCAGGAGTCTAATCCCAGGGTCTAGGTATTGGTTATCTCCTCAGGATGTTATGGTAAGGTCTCTTATCTACTATTTCTATATTTAACTGTATAATGTATTAAGTCTTTTTGTGTACCTTCATCTCATATTTAGGGTGGCAAGTTTATGAGATTCAAGCTGAGGGCTAGTATTCATTACAGTGATGCCCTTGGGGGCTATACTCGCATAAGTGAGCACGGCTGCACTTAACCCTTCAATCAAAATATCCTGACAGTATCTATACTGTCATTTATTAATCTTCTGGTCTTTGGCTTCTTACAAGTCCGATTTTCAGAATTGGGGCTCTGTAAACGGGACTCAGGGTGGTTTTTCAAATATTCATTTTGTTTATTTATTAATTCAAATCCAAGAAAAATTCACTATTATTCCAGTCTCAGCTGTAATCCCTCCACCGGACAGGATTGGATTCAGCATTCAGTTCCACATGGTAAGCTATTGTAGCACAATAAAATTGAAAATTTTAATTACTTAAATGTAGCTTTTATAAGCTACAAGCTTATGTGAAACTGAAGAGAGTCGCACCCTGCCTCCCCGCTGTATTCCAGCTGAGGGGGTATGGGCTAAATTTACAACGAGAAAAGAAGGGTTAGATGTGAAATGACACTGTTATGGTACACTGTCAGCACGGGGATCCGGTCAATACTAAACGTCTATTTTTCTTGGATGTTGGCCGGATGCCTGCGGCCTCCCGAGAAAGCATTCAGTTCCACATGGTAAGCTTGTAGCTTATAAAAACTACATTTAAGTAATTAAAATTTTCAAATTTCCGGTAGTTATGACAGGAAATCCATGATTTAATTGGTATATTTCTGGGCAAGGGCTATTTTACTCTTACTACTGTAAAGACTGGTTCTCAATTTTTATCATTATTGTGTCTTGTATTGGGAACCATCATTTGTGCTGAAGTTATATCGGTGTTTTAAATAATTATCACATGTGACACCTCTGATTTATATTAATGGCTTGTGACAAAAACGGCATTTTAAAATTAAGTAGTTGGTAAAATACATGTGGGAAGACATTAGGTGTCATCATGTGGCTTCATTTTAATTAACATTTATGCAATTTTTATATAAACCTGATAAATCTGCTTAGTACGCTGAAGTTACATAGGAACACAATACTGCCTTGCTACCAATTATCGCCGGGTACCAATTATCGCCACCAATAAATTAAAGGTTATATTTCAGTAATGGCCACATATTTTGAAAGCTTTTTCTTGTGGATTTGATTTATTCACTTTGGAAATAGTTTTACCTTATTTGCTAGACTTGGGATGTACTTTTGATCAAGTTATGTCTATTTGAATTCTGTCTGGCAATAATTGGTACCCGGCGATAATTGATAGCAAGGCAGTATATAGTTTAATTCAACAGGAAATTTTTGATGCAAATCTCTACAGTTTTATTTGGGGTTGTACAGCTCTACATGCAAGTTAAGGAAAGGCGAGGCAACCATGTCTATTGGATGTCATGCTATCTGGTGTTGAAATGGCGCACATTAACAAGCGTGCACCGTTTGAAATTGCCTCGCCAAGTAGAATCTAGTGTGTGTCAATATGGCATACTTTTATGAAACGGTGCATATTGTGTTCCGACGGCCTCCAACAGGTAGATATGGTTACCTCGGCTATACTTTACTTGTGTGTAGAGAAGATCCGAGGTAACTATGTCTACCTTGTTACTAGGCATAACTTGGCCGTGGACATAAGTTGGCCGCCACTCATTTGAATGTGTCAAACAGACAAATGTGTGGTTGCACAGGGTTTAAAAGTGAAATCCCTGAAAAGTTCCTACCCGGTAAAGTTCCCACCTGGAAAAGTTCCCACCCAGAAAAGCCCACCTGGAAAAGTTCCCACCCAAAAAGTTTAAGGGGCGGAAAAGTTCCCACATTAAAAAAAAATTAATTATTCATGATAGATAACTGAAGTTGATGTTTTTATTAATCTTTAGTTTTCTTGGGTTTATTCCTTTGAAGTTTGGAGTCTTCCTTTAAGGTGAATTACAGAATTATCCAAAAGTCAAACATTCTCAAGTTACTGTTGTCTCTGTTCTTTTTGAGAAAGTCTCTTCTAAAGTAAACTATAAGAAGTCATGCTAAATGTGACAGCTCATTCCAGAGTAACTGTTGTCTGTTCTTTTTTGTGGTAGTCTCTTCTAAAATCAAATATAAGAAGCCATGATAAAGGTGACAATTCTTTCCAGAGTAACTGTTATCTATCTATTCTTTTTATGAAAGTATCTTTCAGAGTCAATTACAAGTAGCCATGCTGAAGATCACAGCTCATTACAAAGTAACTGTTTTTTTTTCTCTGATGTTTTTAAAAGCTAAACTTAGTTTTTACTTCTTTTTGTGGCAGTTCCTTCTAAAATCAATTCCATGAACCCATATGATGAAGATCACAGGTCATTGCAAAGTAACCGTTTTATTTTCTCTGATATTTTTAAAAGCTAAACTTTTTTCAATTGCAATCCATATACATTGTGTGCAAATACATTCTTATCCCCTTTCTGTAATCTACATGATTTTAACTGTAATTTGATTCTAACAATTAAGTGACGTGGACCCAGAAGTTACAGAAGAAACTGAAAACTCGATGTACTGAATTTTGTGATGGTGAAAAAAATGTTAGTGTGGGTGGGAACTTTACCGGGTGGGAACTTTTCCATACACCTTAAAAGTGGTACTTATCATAAATCTTATTACATGGGTGGTCACAGTTGTGTCCGGGTCATAATTGTGTCCTTCAATTTTTTACTGAAAGTGAATGTACTCAGTTTGGGTGTTTGGTTCAATTTTTAAAATTTTCGTGAAATAAAATCGATCTCAAAGGGAACTAGAAATAGGACGCCCTGTTGATAGTAGCTGCGACATATGAATAGAAACAGGATAGCATAGAAGAACACACATTATCATGTGTAATGTCCACCCCATGAACCTTTTGCCAAAATTGTACAGTAGTCTTACAAGACCCTGTTTCATTTGCAAAATATATCAATGATGCTTAAATATTTGTTAGTGTACATGTAAATTATTTCCGCTTCATGCCTTTTTGCATTGGTTGGGTTGAAAATTTTGACGAAATCACTATCTTGCACGGTTAAGAAGATAGAAGCAAATTTCAGTTTTTTCTATTTTTGGCAAAAATTTGAAAATTCAAAATGGCCACCATTTTTTGGGAAAAGGAAATTTTTTTGAAAATTGGCAAGAGTACATTTCTTAGATACCCTATGGGCGAAAATTTCAACGAAATAACTCTATTTTGCACGGTTAAGGCAAATATGTGTTTTTCCATTTTGGGCAAAAATTCGAAAATACAAAATGGCCGCCATATGTGGGGAGGGGAAAATTTTTTGAAAATTGCCAAGAGTACATTTCTTAGATACCCTGTGGGTCGAAGATTTCAACGAAATCGCTCTATCTCGCACGGTTAAGGGGATAGAAGAAATTTTGTGTTTTGCCACTTTTGGCAAAAATTCGAAAATTCAAAATGGCTGCCATTTTTGGGGAGGGGAAATTTTTTTGAAAATTGGCGAACAGTACATTGGTCAGATACCCTGTTGCTTGATAATTTCGATGAAATCGCTCTATCTCGCACGGTTAAGGATATAGAAGCAAATTCGTGTTTTGCCATTTTTGGCGAAAATTCGAAAATTAAAAATGGTCGCCATTTTTGGGGAGGGGAAATTTTTTTGAAAATTGCTAAGAGTGCATTTCTGAGATAACCTGTGGATCGAAAATTTCGACGAAATCGCTCTATCTCGCACGGTTAAGGAAATAGAAGCAATTTTGGGTTTTGCCATTTTTGGCAAAAATTCGAAAATTCAAAATGGCCGCCATTTTTGGGGAGAGGAAAATTTTTGAAAAATTACCAAGAGTACAATGCTCAAGTACCCTGTGGGTCGAAAATTTTGGCGAAATCGCTCTATCTCGCACGGTTAAGGAGACAGAAGCAAATTTGTGTTTTGCCATTTTTGGCAAAAATTCGAGAATTCAAAATGGCCGCCATTTTTGGGGAGGGGAAAATTTTTTTGAAAATTGCAGAGTACATTCCTTAGATACCCTGTGGGTGGAAAATTTCGACGAAATCGCTCTATCTCGCACGGTAAAGGAGATAGAAGCAAATTTGTGTTTTGCCATTTTGGGCAAAAATTCGAAAATTCAAAATGGCTGCCATTTTTGGGGAGGGGAAATTTTTTTGAAAATTGGCGAACAGTACATTGGTCAGATACCCTGTTGCTTGATAATTTCGATGAAATCGCTCTATCTCGCACGGTTAAGGATATAGAAGCAAATTCGTGTTTTGCCATTTTTGGCGAAAATTCGAAAATTAAAAATGGTCGCCATTTTTGGGGAGGGGAAATTTTTTTGAAAATTGCTAAGAGTGCATTTCTGAGATAACCTGTGGATCGAAAATTTCGACGAAATCGCTCTATCTCGCACGGTTAAGGAAATAGAAGCAATTTTGGGTTTTGCCATTTTTGGCAAAAATTCGAAAATTCAAAATGGCCGCCATTTTTGGGGAGAGGAAAATTTTTGAAAAATTACCAAGAGTACAATGCTCAAGTACCCTGTGGGTCGAAAATTTTGGCGAAATCGCTCTATCTCGCACGGTTAAGGAGACAGAAGCAAATTTGTGTTTTGCCATTTTTGGCAAAAATTCGAAAATTCAAAATGGCCGCCATTTTTGGGGAGGGGAAAATTTTTTTGAAAATTGCAGAGTACATTCCTTAGATACCCTGTGGGTGGAAAATTTCGACGAAATCGCTCTATCTCGCACGGTAAAGGAGATAGAAGCAAAATTGTGTTTTGCCATTTTGGGCAAAAATTCGAAAATTCAAAATGGCGGCCATTTTTGGGGAGGGGAAAATTTTTTTTGAAAATTGCAAAGAGTACATTCCTTAGATACCCTGTGGGTGGAAAATTTCGACGAAATCGCTCTATCTCGCACGGTTAAGGAAATAGAAGCAATTTTGGGTTTTGCCATTTTTGGCAAAAATTCGAAAATTCAAAATGGCCGCCATTTTTGGGGAGAGGAAAATTTTTGAAAAATTACCAAGAGTACAATGCTCAAGTACCCTGTGGGTCGAAAATTTTGGCGAAATCGCTCTATCTCGCACGGTTAAGGAGACAGAAGCAAATTTGTGTTTTGCCATTTTTGGCAAAAATTCGAGAATTCAAAATGGCCGCCATTTTTGGGGAGGGGAAAATTTTTTTGAAAATTGCAGAGTACATTCCTTAGATACCCTGTGGGTGGAAAATTTCGACGAAATCGCTCTATCTCGCACGGTAAAGGAGATAGAAGCAAATTTGTGTTTTGCCATTTTGGGCAAAAATTCGAAAATTCAAAATGGCTGCCATTTTTGGGGAGGGGAAATTTTTTTGAAAATTGGCGAACAGTACATTGGTCAGATACCCTGTTGCTTGATAATTTCGATGAAATCGCTCTATCTCGCACGGTTAAGGATATAGAAGCAAATTCGTGTTTTGCCATTTTTGGCGAAAATTCGAAAATTAAAAATGGTCGCCATTTTTGGGGAGGGGAAATTTTTTTGAAAATTGCTAAGAGTGCATTTCTGAGATAACCTGTGGATCGAAAATTTCGACGAAATCGCTCTATCTCGCACGGTTAAGGAAATAGAAGCAATTTTGGGTTTTGCCATTTTTGGCAAAAATTCGAAAATTCAAAATGGCCGCCATTTTTGGGGAGAGGAAAATTTTTGAAAAATTACCAAGAGTACAATGCTCAAGTACCCTGTGGGTCGAAAATTTTGGCGAAATCGCTCTATCTCGCACGGTTAAGGAGACAGAAGCAAATTTGTGTTTTGCCATTTTTGGCAAAAATTCGAAAATTCAAAATGGCCGCCATTTTTGGGGAGGGGAAAATTTTTTTGAAAATTGCAGAGTACATTCCTTAGATACCCTGTGGGTGGAAAATTTCGACGAAATCGCTCTATCTCGCACGGTAAAGGAGATAGAAGCAAAATTGTGTTTTGCCATTTTGGGCAAAAATTCGAAAATTCAAAATGGCGGCCATTTTTGGGGAGGGGAAAATTTTTTTTGAAAATTGCAAAGAGTACATTCCTTAGATACCCTGTGGGTGGAAAATTTCGACGAAATCGCTCTATCTCGCACGGTAAAGGAGACAGAAGCAAATTTGTGTTTTGCCATTTTTGGCAAAAATTCGAAAATTCAAAATTGCCGCCATTTTTGGGGAGGGGAAAATTTTTTTAAAATTGCCAAGAGTACAATGCTCAGATACCCTGTGGGTCGAAAATTTTGACGAAATCGCTCTATCTCGCACGGTTAAGGAGATAGAAGCAAATTTGTGTTTTGCCATTTTTGGCAAAAATTCGAAAATTCAAAATGGCCGCCATTTTTGGGGAGGGGAAATTTTTTTTTGAAAATTGCAAAGATTACATTCCTTAGATACCCTGTGTGGTCGAAAATTTCGACGAAATCGCTCTATCTCGCACGGTTAAGGAAATAGAAGCAATTTTGGGTTTTGCCATTTTTGGCAAAAATTCGAAAATTCAAAATGGCCGCCATTTTTGGGGAGAGGAAAATTTTTGAAAAATTACCAAGAGTACAATGCTCAAGTACCCTGTGGGTCGAAAATTTTGGCGAAATCGCTCTATCTCGCACGGTTAAGGAGACAGAAGCAAATTTGTGTTTTGCCATTTTTGGCAAAAATTCGAAAATTCAAAATGGCCGCCATTTTTGGGGAGGGGAAAATTTTTTTGAAAATTGCAGAGTACATTCCTTAGATACCCTGTGGGTCGAAAATTTCGACGAAATCGCTCTATCTCGCACGGTAAAGGAGATAGAAGCAAATTTGTGTTTTGCCATTTTTGGCAAAAATTCGAAAATTCAAAATGGCGGCCATTTTTGGGGAGGGGAAAATTTTTTTGAAAATTGCAAAGAGTACATTCCTTAGATACCCTGTGGGTGGAAAATTTCGACGAAATCGCTCTATCTCGCACGGTAAAGGAGACAGAAGCAAATTTGTGTTTTGCCATTTTTGGCAAAAATTCGAAAATTCAAAATTGCCGCCATTTTTGGGGAGGGGAAAATTTTTTTAAAATTGCCAAGAGCACAATGCTCAGATACCCTGTGGGTCGAAAATTTTGACGAAATCGCTCTATCTCGCACGGTTAAGGAGATAGAAGCAAATTTGTGTTTTGCCATTTTTGGCAAAAATTCGAAAATTCAAAATGGCCGCCATTTTTGGGGAGGGGAAATTTTTTTTTGAAAATTGCAAAGATTACATTCCTTAGATACCCTGTGTGGTCGAAAATTTCGACGAAATCGCTCTATCTCGCATGGTTTAGGAGATATGAGCACATTTGCCTTTTTCAGTATTCAAGAGATATGAGCACATTTGCCTTTTTCAGTATTCAAAATAGCCAATTACTCATTTATTTAATTAATTAGTCACTCATCTATGAAGCAATTCCCCCCAAAAGGAATCCCATACAAGCTATTAACCCAATGAACCTCCATACCAAATTTCAGAAAGCTAGGCTTAATAGCATTCCTTAAAATGTCTGGAAACCAAAGAGCTACTCAAAAGTAGCAAAGTAGCTATTACTGAGTTAGCTATAGAGCTATCATCACCAAAAGCAATCCCATACAAGCTATTAACCCAATAAACCTGCATGCCAAATTTGGTAAAGATAGGATAAGAACTGTGCCTAAATTGTCTGGAAACCAAGTGGGATGCCGGACAAAGCAAAAATAATATGTCCACCCCCCAGTGGGGTGGACATAATAATTTGAAAAAAATATTCAAAATTGTTAAAATAAACTCCAATAAAAATCAGACATTATAATGAACCGGACACTATTGTGACCACCGTGTATAATAGACCATTCATGAATGATACAGGCCTTTAAATTTATAGAAATTTCAAAATATGATGATGGCGGCCAACTTATGTCCGTGGCCAAGTTATGCCTACTGCTACCCTGCATAAGTTGGCAGCAGACATAAGTTGGCCCCCTCGCCACACCTTCACAGGGCTTTAACATGAGTGGCCTACTACACTCTGAAATCATGTATTATTAATTGTTAGTGGCTTTCTACCTGTGAATGCCCGTCCTTTAGATAATATTTAAAATTTACACTATATTAGTTTATTTAGGTTACATTCTTCTTAAACAAAATCATCAAAAGACATGCAGTACAATTAATGATTTGTTTATGTTGTTCAATATTTCTTTGAAAGTATTGTATTTTGACAATATATCTCTATTATCGGCCGTTTTTACGGAAAAACCGGAAATACCAGTGAACGCCCAATTTGTTTGCAAATAGAAGCATTTGTCCTTGACCTCTAACAAAGATATATAATGCGGGCGTTCACTGGTAGGCTGGCGTTCACTGGTAGAATGCCACTAAACTTATTATATGCAAGTTTTCATTGGTGTACAATAACCTATTTGTCTTTCTGGAGCCTGTAGATGAGCCGCGGCCAACTTATGCCTGTGGGCAATTTATGCAGGGTAGCTGTACAGTAGTGACTACTGGTCGGCTAGTGAATGTCGTCACCCCATTGAAGTTCGTCATCTGCCGTAAAAACGCTCAAGGACAGGCAATATTCACATTTAAATAAATGGAATACCGGTAGCTTCTTTCAACGGCAAGGTATACATATATGCCGTAACTGGACAGTAAAAACTCTTTAATATTGTCATAAAATGCAGGTGACGAACTTCACTGGGGTGACGAACTTCACTGGGTGAGCAGTAGTGCTAAACAAGCCAACGCTTTTGGTCACGAGTTGCATGTAAATCGATGAAAATGTCAGTGGTCAATCAATGACACCGTATTTTAATATTTATTAAACATGTTGTATAAATTATGGGTGTATGTTTACCACAGACGATAATTTCCTTAAAACTAAAAAGTCTGATCAAGATATTTTTTCGTTTTTTAAACTTCCTTGTTTATTTGAAACTGGCTACATACAAGGTATTATACATAGATGTAATCACAGTTGTCAGTCGACCCCCGAAACCGATGAACAAGTTCGAGCATTTTGTCAAACCCACGTTAGCCAAAATTAAGTAACAGAAAATAACAAAATTACATAATTGTAAGTGTAGAAAATATTTTAGTGCAACAAATCCTGGAAGATGTCATAAAAATGAAGTGATACTTGCACAACATACACCCTTTTAAATAGTTATTTATTTGTGTATTTAATATCCTGTAAACACGTGCAAATATATTGTGACGGATCCGAGCGGTTAAATCCATCATCCCCAACAACTTTGCAGTGGTGCCACTACGTGTACATTTCAAAAGCCCACTGCTCACATCAGGAATGAATCCAATCCATGGATCAATCCTCAACCTAGGATCAATCCTAACTCCCGGGATCAGACTCACTCCCAAAAGTTCATCTCAGGTTGCATCCAGATGGCATCACTACACGTAGATTCCACAATGCCATCATGCACGGTGACATCACTGACGTCAGATTTCACCATGCCACCAAATAACACCTGCAGGAATTTTACACAAGGGTTTTCTAACCCTTAAGCTGGCAGTGTCACCACTTCGCGAACATTTCACAGTGGCACTCCAAATCCGGGGAGTTACCAGTCCCCATACAGTTAAGCCTCCTATTGGCTTAGCAGGAAGAACTTCAATCTTCCCTATAACTCTTTATGAAAAATGAATAGGCCTAAGAATAATGAATAATGGGGTGTAATTCACATCTGAATTCTACCGGGCTTATCAAACTGAATCACTTCACAGATATCAGAAAAACTGTATATAGTTGTAACAAATAAACTTCCCGGGATTCTGGATCATGGATGTATAGATGAAATAAATACTCTTCCCAGGATTCTTGATCATGGACCTACAGATGAAATAAATACTCTTCCCGGGATTCTGGATCGTGGATCTACGTCACTCTTACTAGCACCCTGGTTCAGCTGCTCTAAGGATCGGCATGTTGTCACCTGGTGGACTGGAACAAAACCTTATTAACTATTCTGCAATGCTGCCGGCTCTGGTTGCCCTGGAATGTTCATTCTTAATTAATCTTGCTGGTTCTCCCAGGATTGCTGCAATCTGAATTGGGCATCAGCACATTGGTTAGCGGAGGCTCCAGTGGGTTCAGTCATTGTCACCCTTCTGTCCTGAATGGAAGATCAGATCTTAAGTATTTTGATTCAGGGATCACTGATCCGTGGATTCTCATGGAAGGTGGTGCTACAAGCTTATGCCAAATCTATAGTTGTGTAGATTTTCAGATCTTAAGTATTGATAGAGAAGATAAGCAACAGGAAAAATAAAGTCACAATAATAATTTATTTAATAAGTATTTCAGTGCTGTAATAAATTCTCTGGACTCATACATCATAACAAAACATCTTTGGGTCTCCACCACAATTATTTATTATAGAACATAGCTATTGGGATGGGGGAGTGAGGATTATGGATGGCTGTAGTGATCCCGGGAATATGGTCTGAGTACTTCTGGGATGGTCTGAGTACTTCTGGTATTCAATGCTGAACACTTATCAATAATTCTGATCGTGTTCATTTCTGAATACTGGTTCCTTCCATGAGGTAAATTATGGCAGCTCTTAGAATGTTCTTTGGCAGCTCAGGCAGCTGATTACTTGCAAGATTCACAACAGAATACAATGCAGAAATCATTCGCCATCCTGGTTCCAATTCCTGGGAGTATTGTCTTAGATCAACAATGACAGTGATCCCGGGAACTCACTCCTGGGACTGCATCCAAGGAGCCACTCCAGGATCGCATCAAGGATTGTCACTGTGTTCAATTCTGAACACTGCTCTGATATCCTGTGCTGATCCCAGAGCCACTCCCGGATCACGTGTTTAATGATATTCTTTTGCTATTACCTTCTCTCTTCAGTTGTTGCCCGGTGAATTCAATTCTGAATTCTGGCTCTTCACTGGAAAACCACTGCTTATATAGGCTCTCAGCCAGACGGTCATGTGATCATCAGGAAGAGTGTACATAGGGAGCATATGGGAAATGGATGTGATAACTTATACATCACACACTATAATGTAAATTTACATTACATAAATATTCAGTTAACACTTACAACACTCAGATTTATTAATCTGTGGAAAATGATTTATACCAAATCATATTTCAATATTATAATTTTCAATCTAAATGTGAACAACACTACATCACTAAACCCTTCACCCCTATTTTAAGAATGACCCATTCACAGTTGAAAATCTCCAACTAAGCTCAGCAATAGCCCAAAATGTGTCTTTAAACTGTCTTTTAAGGGCCGAAAAGGGGCTATAAATAATCAGAAATACAATAAAAGTGATATTTACCTTGATTTCTTTCTAGAAACAGCCCAAAATGGTCAAATTCTTACGAAAATATGTACTATTATCACTATATTCCGCGCTAAATTTACCGCGAATTTTACCGCGAAATTTACCGGGAGTAAGAGGTGAAATCCGAAATGTCAAATCAACAGACTTACGGTCGAACCGTAACAATATGAACTCCTGTCTGTTCTGGATGTTGAAATTAATATTTTGTAAGAAAAAACTCATTTTTTAAGTTAAAAATGAAAATAATTGCTAACATGAGAAAAACTGTCTTCTTTGCCCATTCTGTTTTGTTGTGGGAAAGACACAAAACTTACAAAAGTATAGACTGTATCTATGACCATTTTTGTGACACTTGCTTTTCGTGTTGCTTTTCTGCAGCTTCTTTTACTGGTACATGTATATTGTTGAATGTTTTTCTCTGAATGAATATCTTTATTCACTGAACACTTGCTTTTCTATGCATGTAATGGTGAAAGCATTAAAAATTGCTATATACCCAGAAAAGAGGAATAGCTTGATCTGTAATATTTTAATTGACTTATACTTTAACTTATAGAATAGGACCTTTATGGTACTGGTATTGTAATTCCCGAATTCACTAAATTTATTTTATAGGGAATTTGTGAAATAATGCTTACTGCATATGACCATTTGCCTCAGTTTGTGAATATTAAAGGACCTCTGTTATAATAAGAGTCATATGTATGTATCATATTAAAAACATGTTATTTAGATGTGAATTCCAAGAAAGAATTCAACATCTTCAATGTTTATATGATGCAGAAAATCATGTATACCTAAAATATCCAGTTTTTTTTAAATGACAGATTTTCAGTACAAAGTAACTTTGCAAAGTGTCTTAATATTGTAACGGCGACCGTTATTGTGGTATTTTGAGTTATGATGAATATTGGGAGTTTACGGGAATTACGGGCGATATAAAGGGATTTTGTTATAATTAAAGGGTTTCTTGGGGTTTGGTTGTTGTTTAATGGTATTTAATATTTGTATGGTAACCTTGAATGTTGTGGGAATTTGATTTTTATTTTATTCGAGGAACTCACATGTTTTGGTAGCCGTGTTTTGACCTTGTTTACCATCCTGGAATTTTGGATCTATTTTTATAAACAAATCAGGGAGAGGTAACTGAACACTATGTTCTGTTTTAAGTTTAGTTAAGGTTACTGGTTTTTGCGGTTTTAATCCTTGGTTAATGGAAATATTATTTTAGATGTAATTTTGATACCTTGAATTAATATCAAAGATGTATTAGGTGGGGATTAACTTGGTTGGTGGGGAATATTCTTGGGGAGTCAGGTTTGGGGAATTGGGTTATATGATTTTCTTCTTGTTGAATTAAAATGTTGACATAATAATTTCTGTTCCAGTTTGTTTATCTCTTTGGCATAATAAAAGTCATTTGTTTAGAATGGGTTTTAATTATTTGTGTTATTGTGCCTTGATACATAATTTAGCTCGGGTCGCTACAATATGCAGCTTGTAAATTCCTTAGATCTAATTGTTATTTTTTTCTTTGAAATCATGCATGCATGCATAAAAATTGTAATTAATTGTTTTTAGATAATTCATCTTATAAAATAATTTAGAATTAGAAAGATTTGTTTATTTTTATGTTTCTCTATATTTGTTTATTGCAGAAATGACAGTCAAATAAAATGTGGTAACACATACCCACATTATCTGTCGCACTTGCTCCTTCATTTAACGTTAGGTTGGCCTGTTTTAAAGTTACTTTTAAAAAAGTTATTTACGTTTGTATTTTTAGTTTTACTTATTACTGTTCATAGGTATATATTTTAAAACTTGTTTTCTTGATATTTTATTGAATAATAAGCAATGATTGTTACTTCGTTAATATTATTTCTGTGTCTTTTCTGACAGTACGCATGCGCGACTCTAAGGCAATATTGTCAGTGTAAACTAAAATTTTAGAATGATAAAATAATATTTGTAACCTTCAATATTTGTATCTATTTAGTCAATGTCACCATCATATATTGCAAACAAATTTGCTGTCTGGTAGGAGTATTACAATTTAATAATCTGTTTTAACATTCAACGTGTCTAAGCATGTCTGGCATTTGCTTGACGTGATTGCATCTATTGATTATTCCCTTTATTATTGATAGTAAATACGCAGACCAATTTTTCCTTATTTGTTATGTACACGAGACGAGAAAAGTGCACAAAAATGTATCCAATGTTACTACAGCAAAAGAAATTTGTACATTTTTTTTTTAAATTTTTGTAATAGGCAGGAAATAGGTACAACCATACACAAGGTATTGGTCAATTCTTTTCAGAATCATTTAGTATTGTGGTTTAATTGATTATTTTCTGAAACTGTGTATGCAGGTAACAGATCCATTTTGTAGTTATTTTGAAACATATTATTTATGTCATGGGAAAAGTATATCAGCCCTGGGCGATCACTCTTTTTATTGTCCTGTGACAGTAGCATCGTGATACGTGCACATCGCACCCACTTCAAATTGCTACCGCTAACTTGCACCCACAAATCGCACCCATTTTAAAAATGATATTTTATGATAGGATTTCTGGCGGTAGATGTGCTTGACAATCATATAGAATATATATGAGGTCACAGAAGTCTGGGGGGTTTCCCAATAAATGTATGTGTAGAAAATATGTTGCTTCAAGAACAAAATTCCAGACAACTCATTAATATTTATGAGGTCGCGGATGAGGTCGCTGGAATATTTGTGCACACATAGGAAATATTTGACCATTCCAGGGTATTCTGTGGGGTTTCCCAACATATTTTAACTTATTTTATTTCAGTGAATCACTGCCCCAGTATAAAAAGGTGATAAAAGACAAAGGAGAAAAAGATAAAATAAAAAAAATTGGGTGCGATTTGCGGGTGCGAGTTAGTGGTAGCGATTTGAAGTGGGTGCGATGTGCATGTAAATCATAGCATCAACTCCTGTATTTTATTTTAATTGACACAAAACTTCATTTCAATCCAAAACACTGACTGCTCAGCCTGACTGCCTTACTACCAATTTTCGCTGGATACCAATTACTGAATGGAACAAATGTACAACAAAAGGCTTTCAAAATATGTGTCCATAACTGAAATATAAACATATATAAACATTTCTTCTGCTGATGGCAATAATTGGTAGCTGGTGATAATTAGTAGCAAGGCAGTTTCCTGTGTAACTATACCTATTTTGTCCAGTATATTTGTTAGTGTACAGTAAAAAATTAATGAGCCATAACTTGCAAATGAAAATGGCTTTCATGAGATATTATTAAGTGCACAAACATAATTTTTGCTCATTATAATGTAAAAAAGTGACATGATCACCAAATATGTATAATTTTTGTTGTTTTGATTAAATATCATGCTTTAGACAGCCTAAAATGATGACATTTTTGATAACTGGTTACCAAATATTCTTTGTGGAGTTTATTATTTAAACTACAAACAAACTACAAACCTCATGCCCATTTTTTGTTTTGCACCACTAGATATATGTTGCAAACATTTGCAAATCCTTGTATGGTTCTGAATGGGAACTGGTCAACAGAGACCGTGGGCTACTCGGACTCGTCTATAACAAACTCAACCCCATTCTGATGAAAATTTGACTCTATTTTGATGCAAACTAGGACTCATTTATCAGCAAGGAAAACTTTTATATTTAGAAAGTTCTTTGAATTTAAATTGACATAAATTATTTATGGATGGATTTTAATCACATAGGTATTGTTTTCAGTTTTAGTTGTAGATATAGTGGTATGAGATTATGGTGAATCATGTAGATTACCATTGTCAGAGTAATATGCACAAGAATATTTTCATCAAATTCATTGAATCATTGGTAACTTTTATAAACACAGCCATCAGTCATGTAATACTACATCAAAAGAAATGTATTTTAATCCATGCACATACCTGATGCAGTCAATGATTTCATTCAAATCAATCAGTTGACAACATGATAAATAAATAATATATAATACACACATAAATAATAGATATATATGCTTATATATTATTTTAGAAATATATAAAGAAAAAGGAAGACTAACTTAAAACTAAAGCATAAACTTTATGGAGCTGGGTTTAAGAAGGTGCAGAGTTTACATCAAAACGGGTTCAAGTTGGTAGAGTCAAAGTTGATGAAGGTCTGAGTTATCCATGATTCTTTAAAAAAAAAAACTGGAAATAAAATTACTGTTAGTCTGTCATTGTTTAACGTGTACTTGTAGCCTTCTTAATTGGTAGTTTTCATGCAATGATTTAAACTTAATCATATGGTTAAGAATTATTAGTGGTCTGAACGGCAAATCAGTATTTGGTTTTTATCCCACAGCCCTTAAGGGCTGTCGGGGTATTGTTTTCACCCATGGTGTCCGGACGGGCGGGCGTCCTGTCGGGCAGGCGGGCAGGTGGGCGGGAAAAAGTTTGTCCGGGCTGTATCTCAGAAACCATAAGGTGTAGAAAGTTGATATTTGGTAGGGACATTGGTTAGGGGGTGTAGGTGTGCAACGTCATGGTCTGACCTTGATTTGACCTTGCCGTAGTGACCTTGACCTATAAAATCTTGTCTGGGCTATATCTCGGAAACTGTAAGGTGTAGGAAGTTGATACTTGGTAGGGATATTGGTTAGGGGGTGTAGTTGTGCAACGTCATGGTGTGACCTTGATTTGACCTTTGACCTTGCCGTAGTGACCTTGACCTATAAAATCTTGTCCGGGCTATATCTCAGAAACCGTAAGGTGTAGGAAGTTGATACTTGGTAGGGACATTGGTTAGGGGGTGTAGGTGTGCAACGTCATGGTGTGACCTTTATTTGACCTTTGACCTTGCCGTAGTGACCTTGACCTATAAAATCTTGTCTGGGCTATATCTCGGAAACTGTAAGGTGTAGGAAGTTGATATTTGGCAGGGACATTGGTTAGGGGGTGTAGGTGTGCAACGTCATGGTCTGATCAGGATTTGACCTTTGACCTTGCTGTAGTGACCTTGACCTATAAAATCTTGTCCAGGCTATATCTCAGAAACCGTAAGGTGTACGAAGTTGATACTTAGTAGAGACATTGGTTAGGGGGTGTAGTTGTGCAATGTCATGATCTGACCTTGATTTGACCTTTGACCTTGCTGTAGTGACCTTGACCTATAAAATCTTGTCCGGGCTATATCTCGGAAACCGTAAGGTGTAGTAGGTTGATACTTGGTAGGGACATTGGTCAGGGGCCATAGGTGTGTATTATCATGGTGTGACCTTAATTTGACCTTTGACCTTGTCGTAGTGACCTTGACCTTTAAAATCTTGTTGCACCTTTGGGTCTGTCTTTTGATGCAGATTAAGCACTGTTAATTCATATTAGAATTTATTAAGAATTTTACTTTCATAACTTCCCATTGTAAGAAATAGAATTTCATCAAGTGAGCCACAGATTTTGCTCCAACACCACACATAAGCGTTCATTAAATGTATTACCACTTCTGTATGCATGGTAATATTCAAAACATCTAAACCATAATTCGGCCATGCAGATGTAGATAAAGAATGTTGAATTTTAGTTTACTGATTAATGCTGTCATCTTGTTATTGAATTGACTTGTTTTAATACTTCATCTTTACATGTATTATCTTTCTTTTAAACATTATTTTCTGCATTTAAACATTTTTTTGAACTTTATACAACTGACAGTGCTCTGAAAGTATCCTGAACTTTGTACTGGTACAGTGCTTCTGTATCTCATGGTGTTGAAAATATTTCCCTAGGCTGTGGGGTACGGGCATCTCTGATGCTATTTTTTTTGTGTTGCTGTGGTAGAAATAAAATCTGCAGGCAATATTTGGCAACTGATTATTGAAAATGTCATTGTTTGAATATTTTAGGCTTTCTAATGGCTGTGTCCTAATCAAAACAATAAAAAATTTTGTTCATTTCAAAGCCCCTGTAAACGATCCCACGACTAAGTTTTTAAATAACTTTTACTTCACCATACTTGCAGCCTGTGTACTTTCCATTCAAATGATTTCTTGGGGTGTTGTTGTTTGTTACTGCCAGTATTTACCACCTTAAACATGATTTTATATTAACTTTACATTTTATGTTTCCCTTTAAAGGCTGTGTGGGTAATGTCTTCACCTATAGCCGCCAGTTGGGCAGGCAGGCAGGCAGGAAAACTCTTGTCTGGGACTGTATCTCAGAAACTTTGAGGTATAGGAAGTTGATATTTGGTGGGGCATTGGTTGAGGTGTGTAACAAAATGGTGTGGCCTTCATTTTACCTTTGACTTTACTGTAGTGACCTTGACCTTAACTCTCCTAAATAGCTGTCCTATTCTGTTAGCTTAAAGAACTGCAAGTATGACATTTCTAAATTTCATTGTCTTTTGACCATTATTTTGCATTTCTGTATAGCTATTAGCTACACTCAAAAATGTATCATTATATTTAAATATGTATAAAATTTGAAATATATAGAATATCTCCTAATAATGTCCCACTTATAGTTGTTTGCATTTTCATGTGTAGTTTAGGTGTCATACACTACAGCTTTTTGACATGACAGATGTCATTTTTCCATTTCTCTTGTAGATCTACCACTTTGCGAACAACATCTGAGAGAGGCAATATTTTATGCCGCAGTTACTGTTTACATTATTCAAGTTAATTGTCGAAATGCAAAGAATCTATAACTGAAAATATACCAAAATATACCTGTATCATGAAGTAATTATTTATATAATTGAAGTTAAGAAACTTTAAGAACCCACATCCTTTAAAAACTGTGCAGGTAGATTTTGTACTCATGGCATCCTGCTGGGTGGGTGGTTGGGTGGCAGGAAAAATCTTGTCTCGGCTGTGACTCAGAAACTGTGATGTCTGGATTACCTCAGAGATCCGACAGCTTACGCCACAAAAATGAGTTAAAATGGGGGGAAATGGGAGAAATGAAGGATAAAGTTGGTAGCTAAAGCAAAAATTGGAATTGGTTTGAGAAATAGGTGAATGTAGCACTAAAACTGAAAATTTTGAAATATTCAAAAAATTTCTAATTTTCCTTTCCATTGCCCCACTTACATCCTCACAGTTACTGACATAAGGCATTTGGAGGAAGACGGGATACAACTTTAAATGACATAAGAGGAACTTAGAGAGAAGTTGCTTCCTGTTTACGTCACAAAACCTAATTTCCAAGTTCTCTATGTGATGTCACACTTTGTGTTATCATCCCGTTTCTTTAAGATTGCTCCTGTAACTGGCCCTCCTGGTCTCCCACCCCATCTACTTCCATGATGATGGATCTACTTGAACTGAAGGGGAATTAAACTTTCCGGTTAGAGAATAGAAGGGAGGGGACAGCATGATGGCTTCTTTGGGGATTGGGGGCCTTAGGGGGAATTTTGGCTGGAGATAGGACACAACGTGGAAATTTCATTGGGGGTGTTTTTCCTGTCTCTGGGGGACATTATGGAATGGAACTTTGATGTGATGCAGGCATAAGGTATAGGAAATTGATACTTGGGGACATTGGTTAGGGGGGTGTATATGTGCCACATCATGGTGATTTTTTGTTTGACCTTTGCCCTTGCCAAAGTGACTCCAGCCTTTAAAATCGTGTGCAGGCTGTATATTGTAAACCTTAAGGTGTAGGAAGTTAATACTTGGCAGGGATATTGGTTGGAGGTGTGGGTGTGTAACATCATGTTGTCCTTGATTTGACCTTGCACTGGCTTGCAGTAGTGACCTTTACCTGTAAATTTTTTACTGGCAACATCCTAGGGCACTGTAGGGGTAGGGTGTTGATACAAGGCACTAATGTTGATTGGGGGTGGAGGTGTGCAACATCATGATTTTATCTTTGACCTTGCTGTAATGACTGTGACTTTTAAAATCTTCCCCAGACAATATGTCAAAAACTGTGAGGGGCAGGAAGTTATTTGGCAGGGATATTGGTTGGGCGTAGTGAAGAAATCAGAAGAAATTATAAACTTTTATCCCATATTTTTTGTAGACTTTAAAACTTTTATAGCTGTTTGTATGAATTGAACTGCTAGTTTGTTTTCATAAGGTCACTTCGTGTTAATTTCATTGAGGATGTACTAAAAAGCAACTCTATTTGGTGTCCCAAAATCAGAATAGTTTGTATTAGCAGGACACCAAGACCAAAACTATCCTTCTGACCCATCCCTAGGCTGTCCTGCAAGACTCCTTATCATTGTACTTTTGTACCTCTTCTATATCTCATGGTGTCTAATGCTATTTCCCCATGTTGTGGGACGTGGGCATTTGTGGTGCTATTTAAATAACTTAATTCTTGCAACCTTTATATTAAATTTTAAATTGTATGGCTCACAACTCTTAATAAAGTCCTATTTAAAAGTATGTGACTATGTGAGTATCTGGACTATTATCAGGATATGTTGTTATTTTTGTAAGCAGCTTTCATTTTAAAATTTACTTTTAAAACTTGAAAACCATGAGAGAAAATGACAACCTCAATTGCCAGGATAACTTTTTATTACATAAAATATTCATTTTGTGTTATTTCAAAAATTTCTATGTACAAATAACATTGAAGTAATATATCTGTAGTTATTTCCTCTTTCATATTTTCTTTCAGAAATAAGTGCCATCATAGTGATTTAAAATGCCATTACCAAAAGAGTTTCCGAAGTCAAAATCTGCAAAAGTAAGATCGAAGACTGAAAGAATACTGGCTAACAGGTAACAAAGTTATTCCAAGTGTTTGTCAAACTATATCTGTCACAAATGGATTATACTAGTAATCTTGTTTTTCAGGGTATACTCTTTGATTTCAAATCTATCCAGTTCTTTAAAGTCTTACACTGACCCTAATGGTGGACAAGAGAGGATATGATACACTGACAAAGCAATATGTATGTACCCTCCAGCATAGATACTGGTGACACAATAATGAGCATTGTGAAATTAGGCCATACCAGGTGTTAGTATGACACAGTAAAGCTACCTGTTCAGTCTATGATGCCATAGATAGGTGTGATATTGCAGTAAGGGATAAGTGATTAACGGTGGATACGGTTTTACAGGAGAGGTTCATCAGGAGCAAATTGATTCCTGGAAAAAAAATTGAACTTTTTGAAGTAAATGTAAAGCCAGATAACCTTGGTAAGTGTTCTGTGGTCATGGGAACCTGTGAAAGGCTTCTATCCACTTAAATTAGAGTAAATGGTCATCTGTGTTTCTTGTTAGACAGGAACATGTAAGTGTAGGGAATAAAGTAGAGAATTACGTCTGGTCATAATAATATTATTTTAAGCAAGGGCTACAATATGGCTATAATTGAGCAACACCAGTGTTATGAAATATAGACATAACACTAATGAAGTTAACATATTTTTGTATCCACTGGAAGCATCCGGTGGATACTTTGGTTTAGCGTACGCTACTCCGCCGCCGCCGCGCGTAGAGAGATTTTCGGTGTTAACGCTCTAAGAGGAAAATGACAGCAGCTAGGTTCACCAAATTTGCAGGATATCTTCATTGGGGGGTAAGCTTCTCTGGGAAGGAAAATAGCCTCATTCTGAAAAACAAGATGGCCGCCACGGGCATTTCTGTGAAAATAATCGACATTTTTCTACTGGCTGTTTCTCATAGGTAGGAGGTTGAATCTCTTCATAGGTGATATGTATAACAGATGTACATGTCCTCTACAACCTTGCACACATTTGACCTTGAAGCTCTTAATTCAAGGTTATCCACGGAATGCCGAAGTAACCCACATAGCGGACTTTAAAAGTGCCTATATCTCCCTTATTATTGGTCCTAGAGGTTTGCAATGTGAAACCAACCTATAGGAAATCATGTGCTGCGAATCTTCTGATGTTGTCAGAATTGACCTTGGGCCCCTCCTTCAAGGTCAAATGAGGACAGCCAAAGTTAAAAGTGCTTATAACTCGCTTATTATTGGTCCTACAGGTTTGGGATGGTTAACCAACATATAGGAAATGATGGGCTGGGAATCTTCTGGTGTGGTCGGATTTGACCTTGGGCCCCTCCTTCAAGGTCAAACGAGGATAGCCAAAGTTAAAACTGCTTATAACTCGCTTATTATTGCTCCTAGAGGTTTGTGATGGTAAACCAACCTATAGAATCTCATGGGCTAGGAATCTTCTGGTGTGGTTGGATTTGACCTTGGGCCCCTCCTTCAAGGTCAAACAAGGATAGCCAAAGTTAAAAGTGCTTATAACTCGCTTATTATTGCTCCTAGAGGTTTGGGATGGTAAACCAACCAAAAGAAACTCATGGGCTGGGAATCTTTTTGTGTGGTCAGATTTGACTTTGGGCCCCTCGTTCAAGGTCAAAAGAGGATAGCCAAAGTTAAAATTGCTTATAACTCGCTTATTACCCCACAGCCCTTAAGGGCTGTCGGGGTATTATTTTCACCCATGGTGTCCGGATGGGCAGGCGGGCGTCCTGTCCGGCGGGTGAGCGGCGGGAAAAAGTTTGTCCGGTCTGTATCTCAGAAACCGTAAGGTGTAGGACGTTGATACTTGGTAGGGACATTGGTTAGGGGGTGTAGGTGTGCAACGTCATGGTCTGACCTTGACTTGACCTTTGACCTTGCCGTAGTGACCTTGAGTTTGAAAATCTTGTCCGGGCTATATCTCGGAAACCGTAAGGTGTAGGAAGTTGATACTTGGTAGGGACATTGGTTAGGGGGTGTAGTTGTGCAGCGTCATGGTCTGACCTTGATTTTACCTTTCCGTAGTGACCTTGACCTATAAAATCTTATCCGGGCTATATCTCGGAAACTGTAAGGTGTAGGAAGTTGATACTTGGTAGGGATATTGGTTAGGGGGTCTAGGTGTGCAACGTCATGGAGTGACCTTGATTTGACCTTTGACCTTGCCGTAGTGACCTTGACCTATAAAACCTTGTCCAGGCTATATCTCAGAAACTGTAAGGTGTAGGAAGTTGATATTTGGTAGGGACATTGGTTAGGGGGTGTAGTTGTGCAACGTCATGGTCTGACCTTGATTTGACCTTTGACCTTGCCGTAGTGACCTTGAGTTTGAAAATCTTGTCCGGGCTATATCTCAGAAACCGTAAGGTGTAGGAAGTTGATACTTGGTAGGGACTTTGGTTAGGGGGTGTAGTTATGCAACGTCATGGTCTGACCTTGATTTGACCTTTCCGTAGTGACCTTGACCTATAAAATCTTATCCGGGCTATATCTCGGAAACTGTAAGGTGTAGGAAGTTGATACTTGGTAGGGATATTGGTTAGGGGGTCTAGGTGTGCAACGTCATGGAGTGACCTTGATTTGACCTTTGACCTTGCCGTAGTGACCTTGACCTATAAAACCTTGTCCAGGGTATATCTCAGAAACTGTAAGGTGTAGAAAGTTGATATTTGGTAGGGACATTGGTTAGGGGGTGTAGTTGTGCAACGTCATGGTCTGACCTTAATTTGACCTTTGACCTTGCCGTAGTGACCTTGAGTTTGAAAATCTTGTCCGGGCTATATCTCAGAAACCGTAAGGTGTAGGAAGTTGATACTTGGTAGGGACATTGGTTAGGGGGTGTAGTTGTGCAACGTCATGGTCTGCCCTTGATTTGACCTTTGACCTTGCCGTAGTGACCTTGACCTATAAAATCTTGTCCGGGCTATATCTCAGAAACCGTAAGGTGTAGGAAGTTGATACTTGGTAGGGACATTGGTTAGGGGGTGTAGGTGTGCAATGTCATGGTGTGACCTTGATTTGACCTTTGACCTTGCCATAGTGCCCTTGACCTATAAAATCTTGTCCGGGCTATATCTCGGAAACTGTAAGGTGTAGGAAGTTGATATTTGGCAGGGACATTGGTTAGGGGGTGTAGGTATGCAACGTCATGGTCTGATCAGGATTTGACCTTTGACCTTGCCGTAGTGACCTTGACTTATAAAATCTTGTCCAGGCTATATCTCAGAAACCGTAAGGTGTAGGAAGTTGATACTTAGTAGAGATATTGGTTAGGGGGTGTAGTTGTGCAACGTCATGATCTGACCTTGACCTTTGACCTTGCCGTAGTGACCTTGACCTATAAAATCTTGTCCGGGCTATATCTCGGAAACCGTAAGGTGTAGGAAGTTGATACTTGGTAGGGAGATTGGTCAGGGGCCGTAGGTGTGTATTATCATGGTGTGACCTTAATTTGACCTTTGACCTTGTCGTAGTGACCTTGACCTTTAAAATCTTGTTGCACCATTGGGTCTGTCTTTTGATGCAGATTAAGCACTGTTAATTCATATTAGAATTTATTAAGAATTTTACTTTCATAACTTCCCATTGTAAGAGATAGAATTTCATCAAGTGAGCCACAAATTTTGCTCCAACACCACACACAAGCGTTCATTAAATGTATTACCACTTCTGTATGCATGGTAATATTCAAAACATCTAAACCATAATTCGGCCATGCAGATGTAGATAAAGAGTGTTGAATTTTAGTTTACTGATTAATGCTGTCATCTTGTTATTGAATTGACTTGTTTTAATACTTCATCTTTACGTGCATTATCTTTCTTTTAAACATTATTTTCTGCATTTAAACATTTTTTGGAACTTTATATAACTGACAGTGCTCTGAAAGTATCCTGAACTTTGTACTGGTACAGTGCTTCTGTATCTCATGGTGTTAAAAATATTCCCTAGGCTGTGGGGTACAGGCATCTCTGATGCTATTTTTATTGCTCCTAGAGGTTTGAGATGGTAAACCAACATATAGGAAATCATGGGCTGGGAATCTTTTGGTGTGGTCGGATTTGACCTTGGGCCCCTCATTCAAGGTCAAACAAGGATAGCCAAACTTAAAAGTGCTTATAACTCACTTATTATTGGTCCTAGAGGTTTGGGATGGTAAACCAACCTATAGAAAATCATGGGCTGGGAATCTTCTGGCGTGGTCGGATTTGACCTTGGGCCCCTCCTTCAAGGTCAAACGAGGATAGCCAAAGTTAAAAGTGCTTATAACTCGCTTATTATTGATCCTAGAAGTTTACAGTACGAAACCAACTGATACGAAATCTTGGGCTAGGAATTTTTTGATGTTAGATTTGACCTTGGGCCCCTCCTTCAAGGTCAAACAGTGGTTCACTGGCTTTGGTGAGTTGTCTTTTCGGTGGATACAAATTTGCATCGGTCTCCGATGCGTAGGTCTAGTTCTGTTTTCTGTCATACTAGTGAACCCTTGACCAGGTTTAAAATAACAGGCCTGAGTATGTGTGTCCAGCCTGTTTGCCTTGGGACAAAATATTAGTTAGTCTGATATTTTACTATTAGTTTTAATACTTTCAAAAAGTACCTTATTAACATTATTAATCTCTATGGTATGTTGTGCTGAAAGAAACTTGCATGCAGACGTTATTGAGATCCATCTTTACGTAATTTACTGTGCCACCTTTCAGATACAGAGTTGAAAAAAGGCTTGGAAGTGGAAACTTTGGAACAGCTTGGGTGGTGACAGACTTAAAGTGTAAAGATGAAAAAGAAGTATTGTAAGTATATTTGGTGTTATTTTTAATTTATTGATCTGATACGTATTTCTAATTTTGTTTTATCCCAGCGGAAATTTAATACTTAAAATTTGTAGAAGGCTTCACTAATAAAGTTGTATTTAAACTGAATATATTTTAAAGTTTATCAGCAGAGCTTGAATAAACAAATTATCATACGATATTTAAAAAAGGTGATTGGCCAGAATTTGATATTTTTGTTTCAGTTAATATATTAACAAGGTAATAATAAGTAGGGCTGTCATGACTAATCGACAACTGTTAGAATAGTGCAATATACCGGTTCATATTTTAAAGTATGAATAATCGCTCAATGTAGTAAAATATAGCAAACGGTCTGAATCTATAAAATATGTACATATTGTCACATAAAATAAAATCCAATAACAGCCATGTTTTCTGTATTGTTTATGCATTCATGTACAACCAGAAGTATAGTGCTGGGACGAGTTGACTGAAACTCGAGTTGTAACTCGATGGGCGATAATACGGGGTAACATTGATCTGCGCAAGTGAGACTCGAGTTTTTGAAAACGTCAATATTTTCACCATGTAAGGCTGACACTTCACCAAAACAACAGATATATCTGAAATTTTCAAAAAAATATATATTTTTTACTTTATTCTGGCTTAAATAAGTGAAGATTTAACTTAAATTATATCGCGAAAGCCATTTCCAGGTCAAAGTTTCGGCTCATGTACGGTTTTGTAAAATATTTTCCATATTAATGGCTAACAAACGAAATACTTTATCCCGAAAATTACTCGAGTTTAACTCAAGTTCAACTCGCTTCTATCAGTTGATCCTCGATCTGCCATTTTAGCTGGCGATCCCACCACTACAGAAGTACTAATAACCTCTTATATCGTTCACTTCTTGTCTGAAATAAATGAAGCAAAAATCGCAGGAAAACAGCAAATTTATTGTATTTTACAGATTATATAAATATATTTTCATTTTATTTCACATATTTATCATTTTTATTGCTTTTTATAACATGAAACTTAAGTTTTGGTTGTTTTATAAATTCGACAGTTATTCGATGTCGACACAAATAGAACTTAGCGATTAGCCAACATGAAATATTTGGAGTCGTGACGTTCCTAATAATAAGGTCCAGTTTTTGATCAGTAGTTCTAATTATAATTAAACTTTAAAAGCGCTTAATTTCTGTCATGAAGACAGACTCAAAGCTGCATAATCAAAAGCATAAAACATAAATCAATCATCCAGGGACATAAGCAGAGGTCAGCAACATGGAGAAAATGCCAGATAAAGTATAAAAGGAAATATAAACTAGGGTGCAGTGTAAATTACCTTGTATTTTAATATTGCTTTGTACAGTTGATATTAGTCATTACACTTATATGTATTAGGGGAACTCTCTGAAGTAAGATAGTTGGTCATTAAAGATTATGAAGAACTATTATGTTATGAAGTTGACAGTATTTACTTGATTTTAGGGCAGGGTCGGTAGCGGATTTTTCATTTCGGTATCCTGCCAGTGTAAAACCGTACCGATTCCGGGATACCGAAAGAAGAAATTGTGTTCTAGCATATCCCCAATCGAATAGGCCCACCAACCAGAAGTAAGATTTGTGAAAAGAAAACATTGAAGTTCTTAAAGAAATCACTATAAAAGTGCTAAAATATATAAAAATTTGGGATAAGAGTGTAATTTCTTCAGGTTTGAGGTTTGTTTCTAATACTTTATGTTTTCTCACAATATTACATACTGACCTTTGAAATACCTGCTGTAAAGTGTCACCATGGTGTTGAAGTGAATTGGTCTCGATACCGGTGTTACCGACCCTGCCCTACTTGATTTGTTGATTTTTTAGGGAAGCATGCATTTTTTTTACATTTGAAAATTTTTTTGTGTTTCAGAAAAGTGTTGAAAGAGCTGCCAGTGGGAGATTTACAGCCCGATGAGACGGTAGATGCCATGCATGAAGCAGGGTTGCTGCGTAACCTGGACCATCCTGGCATCATTAAGTTCTACGATAGTTTCATTGATGGGGAGTTTTTCTGCATCATCACCGAGTTTGCTGAGGTAAAAATATCTTTCCCTGAGACTGAAATAGTCCAAGTTTGTGGTCAACAAACCATTTGAAGAGACATGTTATTTACTGATTAACCGTGATCCTACTGTAAATGCTGAATAACCTACATTCAGTCTGCACATCATTTACCATATCCTCTCTCGGTAGCACCCAGTTGCAATGTGAGTAAATATTGGCCAAAGTTGGGATGGGTGTTTATGACAATGAAAAGGAGCCCAGTGTTTGCAATAAAATGACCTTAATTTGGGTACTCACGTTTTAGCATACACCAGATGGACATAAAACGGGGCTTATGTAAACAATACTCATGTCATGGTCTGACCTTGATTTGACCTTTGACCTTGCCGTAGTGACCTTGACCTATAAAATCTTGTCGGGGCTATTTCTTGGATTCCATAAGGTGTTGAAGGTTGACAAATGGTAGGGACATTGGTTAGGGGGTGTATGTAAATGTATGTGTACATCATGGTGTGACCTTTTTGCTCTTCCAAAGTGTGTTCAGCTGCCATGTTTGAGACATCTTTCTCTGATGACAAGGATATATGGATTACTGCAACTGATTATTATATGCACTTTTACAGAATTGTGCTCTTTCCATTGACAGCTATTCTCCAATTAATAAATTTTACAGCTTCATATTTTTTAGTTTACTGATTAATGCTGTCATCTTGCCATTGAATTGTCTTGTTTTAGTACTTTAACTTTACATACATTTTCTTTCTCTTAGATGTTATTTTCTCTACTTGAACATTATTTGCACCTTTATATAAGTGACACTGTGCTGAAAGTATTCCGATCTTTGTACTGTTTCACTACTTCTATATTTCATGGTGTTGAAAACTATTTTCCCAGGCTGTGGGGTGCGAGCATCTCTGATGCTATTTTTGAAATAATTGCAAAAGATGAATGTCTGCTGGCATATCTCAGTGACCATCAAAGCTATAACTATGATTTCTATATCACTTTAAAAGCAAATTACAGTATTTTGGACTATTTGGACAAATTACAGTGCTATATCGCGGAACTATAATAAATAAGAAGTTGATACTGGGTAGGGATATTAGTTGGGGGTTGTAGGTGTGCATCATCATAATGTAGCCTTAATTTGCCCTTTGGCCTTGCTGTAATGACCTTGACCTTTAAAATCTTGTCCAGGCTATATCTCAGAAACCATTAACCAAGTTCTGCCAAAGTGTATATACCTACCATATTTGAGACATATTTGTCTAAACACAAAGATATGTGGATTGCTGCACCTGATTTTTATATGTACTTTTGACTTAATAAATTTTGCAGTTTTATGATTTTTAGTTTACTGATACATTTTCTCTCGCTTAAACATTATTTCATCTACGAAAAACATTATTTGACCTGTGCATAACTGACACTGATTGCTCTGAAAGTCTCCCGATCTGTGGACTATGGTGTGGTGTACTGTTTCACCAGCCTACAGGGTACAGCAACTCTGATGTTATTTTTATTTTCAAGTTGCTCATCTAACATGTTGAAATAGTGTAAACAGATTTCTTATATCAGTTTAAAAAAATTTGAAAGTTATTGCTCAAAACCTATTTCTACGCAAAGGCATATCCTCCTTAGCTCATTTTTACCCCACAGCCCTGAAGGGCTGTCGGGGTATTGTTTTCACCCATGGTGTCCGGATGGGGGGGCGGGGGGCGGGCGGGGGGAAATAGATTGTCCGGGCTGTATCTCAGAAACCGTAAGGTGTAGGAAGTTCATACTTAGCAGGGACATTGGTTGGGGGGTGTAGGTGTGCAACGTCATGGTCTGACCTTGATTTGACCTTGCCGTAGTGAGCTTGAGTTTGAAAATCTTGTCCGGGCTATATCTCGGCAACCATAAGGTGTAGGAAGTTGATACTTGGCAGGAACATTAGTTAGGGGTTGTAGGTGTGCAACGTTATGGTCTGACCTTGATTTGACCTTTGACCTTGCTGTAGTGACCTTGACCTATAAAATCTTGTCCAGGCTATATCTCGGAAACCGTAAGGTGTAGGAAGTTGATACTTGGTAGGAACATTGGTTAGGAGTTGTAGGTGTGCAACATCATGGTCTGACCTTGATTTGGCCTTTGACCTTGCCGTAGTGATCTTGACCTATAAAACCTTGTCCGGGCTATATCTCAGCAACTGTAAGGTGTAGGAAGTTGATACTTGGTAGGGACATTGGTTAGGGGGTGTAGATGTGCAACGTCATAGTGTGACCTTGATTTGACCTTTGCCGTAGTGACCTTGACCTATAAAATCTTGTCTGGGCTATATTTCGGAAACTGTAAGGTGTAGAAAGCTGATACTTGGTGAGGACATTGGTTGGGGGTAGTGGGTGTGCAACATCATGGTGTAACCTTGATTTGACCTTTGACCTTGCCGTAGTGAACTTGACCTATAAAACCTGATCCGGGCTATATCTTGGGAACCGTAAGGTGTAGGAAGTTGATACTTGGTAGGGACATTGGTTAGGGGGTGTAGGTGTGCTACATCATAGTGTGACCTTGATTTGACCATTGGCCTTGCTGTAGTGAACTTGACCTATAAATTCTGGTCCGGGCTATATCTTGGAAACCGTAAGAGGTGTAGGAAGTTGATACTTGGTAGGGACATTGGTTAGGGGGTGTAGGTGTGCTACGTCATAGCTGTACATTGCTGTAGTGACCTTTAAAATCTTGTTGCACCTTTGGGTCTGTCTGTTGATGCAGATTAAGCACTGTTAAAGTCATATTAGAATTCATTAAGAATTTCCTTTTGCAAGTTCCCATTGTAACAGATGGAATTTCATCAAATGAGGCACAGGCTTTTCTCCAACACCACACATAAGCATTCATTGAATGTATTGTCACTTCTGTATGCATGGGTAATATTCAAAACATCCAAACCATAATTCGGCCATTTTTGGTTTACTGATAAATGCTGTCATTTTATTATTGAATTGTCTTGTTTTAATACTTCATCTTTACATACATTTCTTTTCCTTAGATATTATTTTCTCTACTTAAGCATTATTTGGACCTTAATATAACTGACACTGCTCTGAAAGTATCTTGAACTTTGTACTGTTTCACTACTTCTATATCCCATGGTGTTGAAAAATATTTCCCCAGGCTGTGGGGTACGGGCATCTCTGATGCTATTTTCTCTTATGGCTTCTCTGTGGTGCTGACCTATTTCTGTCCCTGGACTTTGAATTTGCATATTACTATTGTCTTGTTGCGCCTAAGAGTCCACTACTCAGTGGAGATTAAGCGCTATAAAAGTCAAATTAGAATTACATTTGTATACATTGATATAAAACAAATGTACGTACCATTGTATTAATTCTAATTTATACTAAAAGTGAATGAATTTTTGATGAAAAGAATATTTGTTTTAACAGAATCCATCAAATTCTGGGTATGAATGGACAGAGTTTTGCCCTGTTTTCAAATACACATGTTCTCAAACAATCATGCCATTTTCTAGGGAGGTGACCTGGACCAAATTATTCATGATTATAAGAAGAAGGGCAAGACTATCCCAGAGGCTCAGGTTGTGGAGTGGACCATTCAGTTGTTGCTGTCTGTTCAGTACATGCATGACAGAAAAATACTGCATCGAGATCTCAAAACCAGGTGTGAAAAACTGTTTCATTGAAGTGTATTTATTGTGGATGTTATTTTTATTATTATTTACAAATCTTTAAAGCACTTAATTTGGATATGTATCAAATAGTGTTGTGAAGGGTAAACCGGCATACCACATTTTGTTTTGTTTAGGTAGAAATGACGAAATCCGCAAAGAATATTCAAGTACTGGTTAGAGAAAACGTCATTACATTAAGCTTTCTCAGGCCCCTACCACCCCAGAGACACAAGAGCTGGGGATATTTATTTATTTGAATACACATAATACATGAGACTACTAAGTATTTACAGTCCTTTTTGCTTTACATACAAGAGTAATTTCATTGAATTACATCACCACAAATAGTAAATTTACACTACAGGTTGTTACACTTGGTTCAGACCTAAGCCGGGTCACAACCCACACAACATCCAATCAAATTGACATTTTAAACTATCAATTATTATATAAGCCAAAACATTAATATGATAACCCAGCTTAAAATCAACCCACTTTAACCCAGATTAGTGAGCAACCCAAATTGGGTAAGGGCTCAACCCATATCAACCCAGGACCTCGAAGGGTAAAAGGATGAGGATTTGAACCCAAAAATTACCATTCCTGCTAGTTAAGCCATGCCACCCGCCTACCATAACATAACCACCTCATTCAGGAGAACAGGCTCCTATATTATGAAAGAGAATTTGTTAAACAATTGAAAATTAGAAGAACAATTGTAATCCCTGTGATGAAGAGCTGAAACCATAGAGATGGAGGAAAGGAAGTTCGATTTACATTTTATCCCAATAACACAATTTTAACCCAAAAATACTTCTAAAACTTTATGAAATCCCAAACCCAAACTGTAGGGGTTGGACTAAACATCAGCCAGCAAAGTAGCGAAGGAGTTAGCAATCCCTTCACCATATGCCTGATCCTGCTGAATGTAAGTCCACACACAGTCAGACGACCAGGAGCCATGCCTCTTAATGTGCTGTATTGGAATGTGCGCATTGTAAGCAAGGGTGGCTCCTGAGCGTCTGAATGTGTGAAAAGTGAAGTGGTGAGGTGAGAATCCTAATTTAACATTCAATCTAGATAAACATTTCCTAATTTTTGAATCAGTGAGGACAACCCAACCTTGGGATGTGTACACCTGAAAAAGTGGTTGTTCTCCAGTGGGATTGTACATTTTGATTATTTTTTTCAAAGCCCTATAGGGGCAGAGGTGGGCGGAAGCCAACTTAGGCAAGGTTAGAACTTGCACTTTATCTCTGGTTTGGAGAGTCTTTGACCATTTCAAGTTTATTTTGAGAAACTTAGATGTGAAGGTGATATCAGAGGCAGAAAGGTGCCTTGAAGGGTCATACAGGGCAATAGAGTGAGGTGCCATGTTAGAAAGACGTAAAAATCCAAAGAAAGCAACTAAGAATATAGCTTTGTACACTGAACCCATGAAAATGGTATCACATAAACATGTGAGATGCTTCAACACCTTTATGGTCATGGTATTACGTGTCACTGGGTTCAAAGGCCTGTTAATCTTTAAGGATTTTACATACAGTCTTATTTTTTGATCTGCTAATACATGATGATCCAGTTGATAGAGTATAAACTTTGCCTTAAGGGCAGACAGATAATTCTGAATCATACCGACAGATACATTGCTATTCACAAGAAAGCACAAGATATGAGCCACCTGAGCCTCATAAGACCTCTGTGTCTTTGGTCTGTAGGCCACTCTTATACGGCTTAGAGCTGACTCCGAAAGGGTCTGGAGTTCAGGAGCACCTGAAAGTATAGTAAAAGTTTTATCAGACTAAATTTCAATATCAATGAATAGCATCTGGTGTGATACATTCAACCAAAGTGGGTTTTCCACTAATTTACTCAATTTATTGTAATGATCTGCTGAAAAATCCCACCTAGAAAGTAAATCAGCTGTTTGATTATTATTTCCAAGAACATGAACATATTTGACATCTACATCCCCAAGTGCAGCTTGAAACCAAATATTTCTTGCACAGGCACCCAAAAAGGGATCACAAGTGCGACCAGAATTCAATACTTTGACCACTGCATCATTGTCGCATTTTATGAGAAGTTTCTTTTTGGCCCACTGGGGGCAAAAGGCCCGGAATGCCAACAAAATGTTCTATGGTGTACTATGTTCAAGTTACCGTAACCCTGATCAATTTTGAGGTGGTAAACATAATTGCCACAAACAGCTCCCAGACCCGTCAAACATGCATCTAACTCAACGGTGTCTCTGACTACTGCATGGTTGTATATTGAAGTGCCATTGTATCGAGTCAAAAAAATTTCAAACCAGGCCAAGTCACGCCTGTACTCAGCAGTAAGACTGATACTTTTCTCAGCATAATTGTCCCTCAACAGTTGTAACATGCAGTTTAAAAATAACCTGGCAGGGCGGACACATTTATGGACATACAATAATTGACCTAATAATGATTGCAACTGTCTTTTAGAACAAAATGTTTTACCAGACCACTCCTAGATTGTGCTACATATTTCTTTTAACCTTTCAGGTGGTATTGAAATTGTGGCCTTTTCAGTGTCGATCATGACCCCAAGACAGGTGACCTGTGTGTCAGGAGGGACCAGTTTCTTTTTGCTTATAGTCGGACCTAATTTTTGGAGGATGTTGTACAAACAGTCATAAGATCTCTGAGCGACCTCCGGCGTGCCAAAACCAAAAAATCATCAATGTAGCTGATGATATCATATCTGTGTCGACGCATGATATACCGCACAGCATCACTTAGCCTCTGAAAGATTTGACTGCCATGTCTACTCCCAAAAGGCAGGCAGGTATCAATGAAAGCTTTTTGCCACTGTAAACCAAGTAAATCATAGTCATGAGGGTCTATTTTCACATGACGGAAGGCTCTCGAGATATCTATCTTATATAAGTGGGCACCCTTTCCCAAACGATGCACTTCATCAGTAATGATATCTACGGAGGGAAAAGTGAGTGAAAATTCAGTGCCTAGATAAGAATTCTTATCTACACCGTCATTGATTGTCATGATTGTCAATTGTCATGAGGCCAAGAAAGATCCACAATAACTCTTCTGTTTGTCGAATTTGGTTTGTGACGCGTCATGAAGGGTGAAAAATGACACTCAGGTATGGGACATTTGTCAAAAGGTCCTATTATAGCTCCATGCTGTATTTCTTCACCTAAATAAGTGATGATGTCATTGGGAAAGTCAACAGCTGAAGAATGATTTTTCATATCAGAATACAAAGGACAGTCCCTATTAAAATCAAGAGGGAAGCCATATTGTATAAGCAAAAACAATTGCTGATCCCAGTAGTCAGAAAGTGAAGCCTTCCACTCCTCAACATTTAACTGTGATACAATTGGAGTGCGTCGACCTAGAAAATTAGGCAAATTTGCTGATTTGACATGAAAGTGTTGTTGGATAGGACAATCTATTTTCTGTCCCATGTGAGTCGAATCTGGCATGACCAGGTCAGATAGTGGAACAAACCCAAAGTTATATTTTGACTGAGACCTCCATAATTTAAAAACATCACATTGAACATCACTGAGTTGAATTTGCCTGCGAGCACAATTTCTCTGCAATACTGTGTTGATGTATTTGTCATTGGAACCAGTACTGTCATAAATGGGAATGCAATTACTTTCACAGGAATCGCCAGGATTTGTGTGTGTAAAAGTATCACATTTGACATCACTTAGTTGAATTTGCCTGCGAGCACAATTTTCCTGCAATACTTTATTCATATGTTTGTCATTGGAACCAGTACTGTCATAAATAGGAATACAATTACTTTCACAGGAATCACCTGGATTTGTGTGTGTAAAATTTTCACATTCCACATCACTGAGTTGAATTTGCCCAGGAGCACAATTTTTCTGCAATACTGTATTCATGTGTCTATAATTGCAACCAGTACTATCATAAATAGGAACACAATTACTTTTGCAGGAATCACCAATACTTGTGTGTGTAAAGACAGCAACCTGACCAAGTTCCTTTAGTGGACTGACAATATCACACCTTTTGTCTGATTTAATTCCCATATTATTGCCTCCTTGATCACTGTCGGTAATATCTGAACCAGAAATTACCTTGGACATATTAGTGTAATTTGCTTCAACAATAAAACCTTCATTTTATTGCGCTACAATAGCTTACCATGTGGGACTGAATGCTTTACTGGTTGCCACGAGGAACTACGACCAACGTCTAAGATAAAAAGACATTTATTCTTGGCCGTAGCCTCAGGTTGTCGTCACGTGATCTGCCCCATATGTTACAACTTTTCTCGTTGGTCGCCGCCATCATTACAATCTTTGGGAAGTATTTACTGCTGTTTTCTATCTATATCTCATTGCAGTGTTATTCTTATACATCCCTTTTTATGTATTTCATTTATTATTGTATAAAGCACATTCTGGCCAATTTTCAGCACTTCCGCTTTTGTAAATTGTACTTATTTTAAGTTTTGTTAACTCGCCTCGCCTGGCTTTTCTTCTGCGAGTAATTCACTCGAGGTCTACTCGCGTTTGTTTTATTGCGTTAAAGCATTTAAAGACAAGCCTCACGCAGTAAATGCAATCATATTTTCTGTCCTACCTGCAGAGAGGCAGGTAAGGGCGACAATCCGTGTGTCACAAACTAATCTTGAGAAATCTTTGTCTTCTCGCGTCGACATACAAATGGATCAAAATGGGTGTTTTTTTGCAGGCCAGTATGTTGGAGGCGTTCTATAATTTTCGTGAAGATTTTCAGGAATCTTTACAAAAGCAAAGGGAGGTGGATCAGACCTCTTCTTCTGCTCATAAAACGAACGCACCCTCCAAGATCTGGACAAACCCTCGAGATTCAGTAGTGCTATCGAGTCAATGGAGGTGGAGTTTGCCCCAGATTTCCGCCTTGACTCGTATCCTAGTCGCTTCGGGTCAAGTTCGTAGTTCGGCCGAGGATCCCTCGAAGGTTGCCTCGACCAGTCCAAAACAATATTCACACTCTTCTAGACAATATGCTGTAGATCCGAGCTCCCTTGGACCACTACTTGGACTATTCTAATGACCCTCAATCAGCCCCTAGTAGGCCCAAAGCACTCTGATAAGCCAAACACAAGTCGAGGGCCAGATTCATACCCTCATCTTCAGAGGAGGATCAGTCCCCTGAACATTAGCATAGGTTCCCTAAGCCCTCCAGGAAGTCATACCCTGATCAGGACCACTAATTCACAGTTGGTGAAGGAAACCCCAACATAACCCCTACCCTCCTTATTATAGGGAAGTAGCATTGTCTGACATCCCATTCCAATATTCTGAGGAGGTGATACGTTTCGACGCATCCTTAAGTTGCCTAAACCTAGGGAATCCTTACCTAGATCTTCATCTGCGGTCATGGGCCTTGATGATGAGAAAGGCAGGTAAGAACTTAGACCAAGAGGTCCTTCCTCCTTATTGCCTCTCAATTCAATCATTAAGGATGCCTTTGATTAATTTGATCAGGACTTCCAAGCAGCAAATCTACCTGAGGGCAAGTACACCCAACCACCTCCTTCCACTGTCAAGTGGTACCAGGTAGGCCAGCTTTGTTATGAGGACAAAATACAAGAGCTCAATACAGACTTTGCCAAGATTTGTATTCTTCCTAAGCCATCTGGGGCTCCTATGGGCAAAGTTCCTCTTCCAATTCTTAAAGAATTGGAACATCAGGCAAGACAGAATATTTCCACTCTCAATTTCGCCACTTCCTTTGCCAAGACTTCCCCTTCCTGTAATGTCACTTTGGAGAAGTGTCAATATAGCCTGAAACACATTTTCAAACAGGTCAAGTCTCAGATCAGGAAAGGTGCCGACCCTGATAAAGTAGCGAAACGTGGATATGAGGAAGCCTGTGAGTATCGGGATCTGTGGAATAAGACCATCCTGATCCAACACAGGTCCTTGACTTGCCTTAGTAAATCCTTGTCCCATATTCTCCAGAGAAAATTATACTCAATGGGCAATCCTGGCTTGCTTAGGTGCGAAGCCGAAATGACCCTATTACAACCTCACTTAGGAGAAACCAGGCGCCAAGAACTCAGGAATGCATCCTTCTGGCCGTCTTCCTTGTTTAAATCACAGTTAGTGAAGGATGACGAGGACTTCCTTCTTTAAAAAGGCACCTCAAAAGATTCTCAGGGTTTCGGACCCTACCAGAATAAGCCCTTCAAGAACTCAGGAATGCGTCCTTCTGGCCGTCTTCCTTGTTTAAATCACAGTTGGTGAAGGAAGGCAAAGACTTCCTTCTTAAAAAAGGCACCTCAAAGATTCTCAGGGTTTCGGACCCTACCAGAATAAGCCCTTTCGTGGTCCCCACAAGAAAAGAGGCTCCTACAGCAGTAACCAGTCGTTTTCTTCCAACAGGGGAAAACAGAACTTCAGAGGCTCCAATGGGGTCGTTTTTTCGACCCCACAACAGGGGAAGAGGGCGTGGATCCGTCTTCCCAATGACTCCTTTAAAGCCTCAAGCAGTCCACCAGTAGGAAGTCGCCTCCGTTCTTTCAGCAGAGACTGGCAAACAAACTATTGTTCATCCAACGTATTAAACCTTATCATCAATGGCTATGTACTGCCATTCCTCTCAAGCCCAACTTGGTCAGATTTCCTCTGATAATATCAGAATACAAGACCCTCCCAAGGACCAAGCCTTGGCCCATTGCATCCAGTCTCTACTGTCAAAGAACGTTATCGAAAGGGTGGAAAATGTAAAATCTCTCGGGTTTTACAGTCGCCTGTTTCCAGTACCCAAGCCTCACCAAAGGTGGAGGCCAGTTATAGACTTAAGCAGGCTCAACACTTTTCTACATGTAGAAGAGTTCAAGATAGAAACTCCAGAGTCCATCAGGACCTCCCTGATTCCAGGGGAATGGGTATCGTCGATAGATCTATCGGACGCCTACCTTCACATCCCCATCCATCCTCACTAAGGAAATACCTAAGATTTTGCCACAGGTCTCAGGTGTTCCAGTTCACCTCCCTACCTTTCGGACTGGCCACAGCCCCCAGGTCTTTACCATGATCATAAAGGAGGTGAAGCTCATAGCCCTCTCAAGAGGACTCAGAATTCACCAATACCTGGACATCTGGCTGATTAGGTCTCAGTCATGGGAGGAAGCCCTAGTGAACACTCAGGCAGTGGTAGATCTAACCCAGTCCTTGGGATGGATCATCAATCAAAAAAAAAAAAAGAAAAAAAATCTCAGGTGTTTTTCGTTCGTGGGTTACGAGTACCACCTGGATTCAGCCCTTGTAAAACCCACTCAAGAGAGATGGCTCAAACCAGGATTTTATCCTACACCTCAAGTCAAACATGTTTTGACTGCAAGATGTTTGATGTCTCTAATTGGGTTGCTAGCCTCAACGGAGAAAATGGTCCCAGAGGGACGATTTCACATGAGGCCCTTTCAGTTTCACCTCAAGGAGCACTGGAAATTTCCTCAACCACTGGACAGCCTCCTTCCTTGGACAGAAGCCATCTCTGCACACCTGGATTGGTGGCAGAATCCTGCAAACGTGATGAAAGGCTCAGACCTTCATCCCAAAGACCACAGTATCCAACTCTTTACAGATGCCTCAAACGAAGGTTGGCGCACTCACTTAGAACAAGTTCTACCAGAGGTCTGTGGTTACCCCAGGAAAAGGGCTTCACATAAACGTCCTAGAATTGAAAGCTGTCTCTCTAGCCCTGAGACACTTCAAGGACCAGTGTCAGGACCAAACAGTGCTAGTTGCGATGGACAACTCAACTGTGGTAGCTTACATTAACAAACAAGGAGGAACACACTCAGCCGAGATATGCGCACTCCTGTGGAGAATCATGACCTGGTACCATCACTTTCACATAACATTGAAACCAGGCACATTCCAGGGTGCCTGAATGGCCGACCTACTTTCCAGGTCGAATCAGGTACAGTCGACCGAATTGTCACTACATCCACAGGTGTTCAAACAGATCTGCCAAAGGTGGTTAACTCCCCACGTGGACCTATTCGCCACTTATCTGAACCACAAGCTTCCACTGTACGTGTCTCCTATCCCAGACCCGAAGGCCTGGGACATAGATGCTCTAAACATAAAC
This sequence comes from Sabellastarte sp. h YS-2021, assembly GCA_964017235.1. Lineage (NCBI taxonomy): Eukaryota > Metazoa > Annelida > Polychaeta > Sabellida > Sabellidae > Sabellastarte > Sabellastarte sp. h YS-2021. The sequence goes on along the minus strand of OZ024930.1, from coordinate 31,751,855 downwards.
TGGACGGGTCTCACTGCCTATGCTTACCCTCCAACGATTCTCCTTCACAGGGTGATCCAAAAAATCAGGCAATGCAATTGTCTGATCATACTAATAGCCCCAGGCTGGCCAGGAATGCCCTGGTTTTGGGACCTAGTGCAGCTCTCAACAGAGATCCCACTGCAGCTCCCGGTGTCGACAACACTCCTTAAGCAGTCCCACAACTACGTGTTCCACAGCAACCCGCAGCACCTCAACCTCCACGCCTGGTGTCTGGGAGTGGACAACTCCAAGAACAAGGCTTCTCTGTGGAAGTGGCAGAGAGAATTGCTGCACCTCAGCGGTCATCAACAAGGACCATCTACAAATCAAAGTGGGCCCTATTTGAAAAATGGTGCAGAGAAAATTCGGTGGATTTCTCCATTCCATCTGTGAAACAAATCTCAGATTTCTTCATGTATCTGTACCAAGACCTAAACAGGCGCCCCTCCACCATTGATGGTTACAGGACTGCCATTGTTGATACCTTGGGCCCATCGGGCCAACATATTGCTCATAATGAGGACCTTCATAGGTTGCTCTCCAGTTTCCACAGGGATTGCCCCAAAAGCTCCAGAAATCTCCCCAAGTGGAACCTTTCTGTTGTTCTCAATGAGCTCACAAAAGCACCCTTTGAGCCTATGAAAGACACAGACCTCAAACATCGCACTCTCAAAACTGCTTTCTTGCTAGCTTTGGCCTCAGGCAAGCGCCGCAGCGAAATCCATGCCTGGGTTGCAAAGTATCTAATCTAGGCCAATGGGAAAAGGTCGCCTTGTTCCCTTCTTCTGACTTCATAGCCAAAAACCAACTAGCAAGAGAAGGTTCTCAAAGTGTGTCTCCGGTGACTATTCCTGCTTTGACTACCATTGTGGATAGACAGTTCAAAGAAGCCAGGACCCTATGTCCGGTGCGGGCCCTGAGGTAATATCTGGACCGAACCAAGGACCTAAGAGGTTCCCGGTCCCTCCTTTTCATTTCCTTCAAGAAAGGACATACCTCAGACATCAGACCCGCTACTCTCTCTTCTTGGTTGAAACAAACCATCCTATTTTGTTATAAACAAGCAGACCAGCAAGCCTTGGATTTAGTCCAAGTCAAGGCGCATGACATTCGTGCCTTCGCAGCCTCTAAGGCGTTTTACGGTGGGGTATCGGTGGACCAGATCATGCAAGCCTGTCACTGGAAAGCTCACAACACTTTTACCAATTTTTATCTAAAAGACCTTACTTGGTCGGACAATGACAACAATCTGTATCTGGGACCAGTAGTAGTGGCACAACAGGTCTTAGACCCTTCTCCTCAGTCCAGTCATCCTCGGAAAGAAAGGAGGGGGGGGGGCACATCCGCTAGAACCAAGTCTTCAGGAGTCTAAGCCCAGGGTCTAGGTATACGTCTACCTCATCAGGGTGTTTCGGGTAAGGTCTATCTAATCATTATAATTGTACATTGTATTAAGGACCTCAAGGTTGTCATTTTAGTCAGTTCCCGAGCCTTAAGCTCGGGTTCTCCCGTGATCGTCCTTGGGACTGACCCCGTCTGTGTATCTAGGGTACACATCTCCTTCTCGTCAAACACCCCGACAGTTTTTTAGCACTGTCATTCATTCAGGTTTTTGGCTTCTACAGGCCCGGTCTTCGGGATTGGGGCCCTGTAGACAGGACTCAGACTGGTACTTTCGATCTTTCATTCTACTATTATTATCAAAATTCTAAGAAAAAACAGACTTATCTGCCAGTCTCAGCTGTAATCCCTCCTCCGGATGGTTGAATTCAGCATTCAGTCCCACATGGTAAGCTATTGTAGCGCAATAAAATTGAAAATTTTAATTACTTAAATGTAGCTTTTATAAGCTACAAGCTTACCATGTGGGACTGCGGAGAGTCCCACCCTGCCTCCCCGCTGTATTACAGCTGAGGGGTATGGGTTTAAATCTCAACGAGAAAAGTTGTAACATAAGGGGCAGATCACGTGACGACAACCTGAGGCTACGGCCAAGAATAAATGTCTTGTTTTCTTAGACGTTGGTCGTAGTTCCTCGCGGCAACCAGTAAAGCATTCAGTCTCACATGGTAAGCTTGTAGCTTATAAAAGCTACATAAGTAATTAAAATTTTCAATTTAGTGCAACAGGGTCACTTGATTCAGTACTTTGTACTTGAACTTGAATCGTGTCATTTGTGCTTTGTTTACATTGTACATTACATTTGTCAAATATTTTATGACAATCAACAAGTGCAGTACTCTTATTTGACGCATTTACTGGAGACTGACCACCCCTGAAGTGTTCTCCTGTGAAACCCTACTCCCTGGATCTGTTTGAAGACTTATACTGACTTAGTTTGTATTTGTGACGAACTAACAAAGATTTAACATCAGCAATATTGCAGCCAGAACTGTAAAAACATCTAGTGGGAAAAATTCGACCTTGACCTTCAACCTGGAGTCCCGTCTGTTAAGGCTTCTTTCGATGGTGGATATGCAAATAGGAATAGTATTGATCTGTTGTGTGTTATGTCACAATGTTACATATTATGATTTCGACGGCAACACACCATGCATGAATTACCATGTCTGTATAAAACACACAGGATATATAGGAATATATACCATATTTTAAAAATTAATAGTGAAATAAATATGCATTGTTTTGAAAATTAAACACATAAAAGTACAAGCACTGGCCTATCTGCTACTGTTTACTCAATAACATTAGCATGAAGGATTGTTGAGATATAGTGCATTGAATTTTTAGTAAAATGCAGAATATCTGTTTTCATGTAATGTGGGTTTTAATTACAGGCAAATATAAAAATGTCAGGGTACAGAACAAATCCTTATTTTCATTCTACCAAAATGTTGATTTCCTTCAAATCAATATACGTTTTATAGAATAAAAATGGACAAAATATTCAAAGAGAAATCATCATTTAAAAGTTGTGTATTTTAGATGTATATTTTCAGTGTAAATGTTTCACGATCGCCAATAAAAGTTCCCATAAAATGTCAAATTTATAATTAAAGACAAAATTATGTATTTTCGAAAGCAGTGCTTCAATTAAGGAAATCTATTTAGAATTCTATTCCTTTTTACAGAACTCAAATATATGATTCAAAAAGGCATAAGTTTAATTTTTGCCAAAGGAGAACACTAATAATCCATGTTTTTGCCATCCAAAATGGATGTTTTTACTGAAAACGTCACCCTGACGTCACAGAATGACATTGATGCAAAAGGTCAATTGCAGTCTAAATAAAAACTAAGTGATCAATTAGTTGTTCTTCACATTGAAACTTGAACACTGAAATAAATAAAAGTTATTAGAGTAACCATAATATTTTTGTGATCAGTTGTTAGAAAGCATTTTACCAGACGCTTTTAACAAGTTTTTTTTTTTTTTTTTGGTTTATAGAAATATCTTCTTGAAGAATAATGTGATAAAGATTGGTGACTTTGGGATCTCTCGTATATTGATGGGTACAACAGACATGGCGTCAACATTTGTCGGTACGCCGTACTACATGAGCCCAGAAGTGCTGAAACATGAAGGATATAATTCCAAATCAGACGTTTGGTAAGCAGATCTAAAACCAAACACAGAATTACTGATTGAAAATTTGTTCCTTGTTTTTGGAAATTTTCTCAAGATAAATCCCCACATGTTCTTTGTATATAATTACACTTTAGAGTTGCCTGGTCTTTTGAAGAGACCAAATATTTATCGGTTCACAGCTAGAAATTCTGAATTACCTTTCTGAAGCAGGTTTGTCACATTAAAAACACTAGCTAGAGCCATGTTTTATCATATGTTTTACATTGCCTTGTAAATATCACATCATTCAGCTGTAAGTGCAAAAAAATAAAATAAACCGATAAATCTTGGGTGTTTCCCACAGTTGCCAGGGTAATCCTGAAACTAGCCACTCACGGGTCAGGAGAGATGGAAGACTGGTTGAAGTGTGTGAGCTTTAAAGTGTTTGGTTTATTTTGGTTGTATTTGGATTTGAATAATTAACTTGTTTTAGTTAAATATTTGATTTTCATCTGATCAGTCTCAGTGCTTGCACTTAGCCAATTACTTTTTAAAACCAAAAAGCTGCATGCTAAGGTTAACCGTTTCACACTTCTCTTTTATCTCAGTTTGTTTATTCAATTCAAACAAATAATTGAAGCTGGAGACTACTTTGTAGAACAAAGGACAGACAATGCAAACATTCTGTCAAACTGAACTAGGAATATCAGATTTTGTGCCACTGATTAAAATTCTTATTCACTCTATCTTTAAAAATACATGTGGTAGGAAACTGCGAGATTTACCTTGAATGCTAATGCATTATATTCTATTATATTCTAAAAAAAAATAGTCCGAATCCGGGATACGAAAAACATTTTTAGCTTACCCCCAAATGCTCACAGGAAGTGATCTTTACCAAACCAAAATATGACAGGTTTCATAAAAAAATAAAGAATAGCTACATAAAGAAAGCTACAAAAACATGAGATAAAAGTGTACAATTTCTTCAGATTTAGGCTTTATTTCAAACACTTGCAGTGTACATTTACAGTTTTACTTAAGATGGCGATATTGATATATGTCTTTAGCCATTGATATTGGCAACCCTATCCCAAAACAATAAATATTGTCAGTATTGATGAAAGATGCACCCACTATCTCCAAGTACTCACACATCAGTCCTGTCTCTCCATTGGCTGTTTATTGTATTAAAGACTGCTGCACTGGTGTGGTTATTGATTTTGGTAAATGGTTAGTTATCCATCACATCTGTGGTTTTTAGATTTGAATCTAGCATTTGACAGTTGATACGAGAACCACTGATACTTTGTACCATTATGACCCTTGCTGATAAATGGGGTGTAAAAACCCAGTTCTGACCTTTGATATTGCTCTGAGGTTAATTAAATATACATTAAGTTAACCTTTCTATATTTACAAATACACTGGACTCTAGATAGTAGAATTTAGTGAAAGTCAAAATTAGCTTAATGTATTAGTGGGCCACTTTTAAGGCTGCAATATTTTGGTACGTGAATTGGATGTTAAGCATAACTAGAGTAAAATACTTTGGATAGAAGAGGGTGTATCTATCCACACTATTGCAGATTTAGAAAATGGATAAAAAACAATGCTGTCAGAGGATATTTGATCACATGAAACATGTTTGTATTTGTTCATGTTTTAGGTCCATTGGTTGTATTCTCTATGAGTTGTGCCATCTGGACCATGCATTCGAGGGACAGAGTCTAATGGGAGTGATGTACAAGATTGTTGAAGGAAATCTTCCTACCTGGCCTAAAAAATACTCCACTGAACTGAAAAAAGTTTTCGAAAAGTAAACAGAAATTTTGTACCCATTCATATCTGCCCTGCAGAAAATATCTGATTCTGAAAGAAAATTATCTCACTGTTAAATCCTAAAGATGTTTTAACTGTGTGTGTAAGGGCAACATGTTGTTTTGGGGATTGCAAGTACCCTCTATTTGCCTGAAGCTAGGATACATGTGTCTTCCCAAGATCAGCTGGAGGGCTATTGCAGCATTCAATAGATAGCTGAAACATAAGTATTAGGGTATTCAGGTATTACCTTAATATTCAGGTATCACTAGAGGAGAATGGCAACTAAGATATATGAAACATATTATTCCCATTATAAGTATTCCTAAGTGTATCATACCAGGATATCTTCCTAAAACCCCAAACATGAATAATTTCTAAAAGGCAAGAAGGAAATTAAGTATAAACTCATTTTGCTTAGTTTGACCTTGTATTCCAACTGTAACATGTACTTCATTTTGTCAGATGCTATTAATCTTATATATTGTCGGTTTACCTGACAACATGTTGAGTTGAATATTGTCGAGTTGATTGTTACAGGAGCAGATCAATACGTGAGTGTAACCAGGAATTATGTCCACCCCACTGGGGGGGTGAACATATTATTTTTGCTTTTTCCGGCGTCCAGCATCCCACTTGGTTTCCAGACATTTTAGGCAACAGTTCTTATCCTATCTTTACCAAATTTGGAATGCAGGTTTATTGGGTTAATAGCTTGTATGGGATTGCTTTTGGTGATGATAGCTCTATAGCTAACTGAGTAATAGCTACTTTGCTACTTTTGAGTATCTCTTTGGTTTCCAGACATTTTAAGGAATGCTATTAAGCCTAGCTTTCTGACATTTGGTATGGAGGTTCATTGGGTTAATAGGTTGTATGGGATTGCTTTTGGGGGGATTGCTTCAAAGATGAGTGAGTAATTAATTAAATAAATGAGTAATTGGCTATTTTGAATACTGAAAAAGGCAAATGTGCTCATATCTCCTAAACCGTGTGAGATAGAGCGATTTCGTCGAAATTTTCGACCCACAGGGTATCTAAGGAATGTACTCTTTGCAATTTTCAAAAAAAATTTCCCCTCCCCAAAAATGGCGGCCATTTTGGATTTTTTCGAATTTTTCCCAAAAATGGCAAAACACAAATTTGCTTCTATCTCCGTAACCGTGTGAGATAGAGGGATTTCGTCGAAATTTTCGACCCACAGGGTATCTGGGCAATGTACTCTTGGCAATTTTCAAAAATTTTCCTCTTCCCACATATGGCGGCCATTTTGAATTTTCGAATTTTTCCCCAAAATGGCAAAACACAAAATTGCTTCTATCTCCTTAACCATGCCAGATAAAGCGATTTCGTCGAAATTTTCCATCCACGGGGTATCTAAGAAATGAACTCTTGGCAATTTTCAAAATATTTTCCCCTCCCCACATATGGCGGCCATTTTGAATTTTCGAATTTTTTCCCAAAATGGAAAAACACAAATTTGCCTTAACCGTGCAAAATAGAGTTATTTCGTTGAAATTTTCAACCCATAGGGTATCTAAGAAATGTACTCTTGGCAATTTTCAAAAAAATTTCCTTTTCCCAAAAATGGCGGCCATTTTGAATTTTCAAATTTTTGCCAAAAATAGAAAAACAGAAATTTGCTTCTATCTTCTTAACCGTGCAAGATAGAGTGATTTCATCAAAATTTTCGACCCAATCAATGCAAAAAGGCATGAAGCTGAAATAATTTACATGTACACCAATGTCGCAGCTACTATCAACAGGGCGTCCTATTTCTAGTTATCGGATTAAACTTGCTTGTAAAAACCCTCTGATGACCTGATTCTTACTTCCGTTTGAAGGGAAATTCTATTTGTAAAAGTTCCATTCGAGGTTGTTTGATCGTAAGGGTATATTGATATCTGTTGATGTGCTTTTAGAATATTAACAAAAGATCCTGTAGCACGACCATCAGCTTCCGAGGCACTGAAACTGCCATTTATGGCCAAACAGATGGAGGTAATGTGTAGACTGTCATGTTTTTATGTATATTGTAAGTTAGTTGCATGGGTATGACAGAATAGAGAAAACTTTTTTTTTACCTTATTTTTTTTTTAAAAAAACCCAAAACCTTGCATATAAACAATTGATTCGTGAAGTAAGTGTATGCTATGATAAAATCTTGATTTGTAATGTACTTTTCTACTCAAACACAACAGATGTACGAAAAACAATTTATTCACCCCACCTTAATGGTGAAATTTAATGATAATTATGTGTACTATTATAATAATACAATTTCTTCTTTTGTTGACTTGTATATCTAAATTAAATAAACATATTTTGATAAAATAGATAATTGTAACACTTGTATAATTTTCAGTTACTGAAGAACACTATGGTAGACAAACATCATGCTAAAGAAAACAAAGATATAATCAATAAAGAATACCAACAAATTCATCAAGTGTTGTAAGTGAAAGTGATTGACTTAATCTTGAAGTGTGAAGTGCATAACAATTAAGTTGAAGAAGAAACAACCAAAATTTAATGTGGCTTAGAATGTGTGTGAAAATGCAATTGATTCATGTACATGTAAGCATGTAAGAGAACATTTTTTCTTCAAGATGTTGATTCATATGGCCAAATTGATTTTTTGTTTTTTTTGTTTTTTCGTTTTTACGCCACAGCCCTTAAGGGCTGTCGGGGTATTGTTTTCACCCATGGTGTCCCGGCGGGTTGGCGGGCGGAGGGAAAAGTTTGTCCAGGCTGTATCTCAGAAACCGTAAGGTGTAGGAAGTTGATACTTGGTAGGGACATTGGTTAGGGGGTGAAGGTGTGCAACGTCGTGGTCTGACCTTGATTTGACTTTTGACCTTGCCGTAGTGACCTTGGCATATAAAATCTTGTCCGGGCTATATCTCGGAAACTGTAAGGTGTAGGAAGTTGATACTTGGTAGGGACATTGGTTAGGAGGTGTAGGTGTGCAACGTCATGGTGTGACCTTGATTTGACCTTTGACCTTGCTGTTGTGACCTTGACCTATAAAATCTTGTCCGGGCTATATCTCGGAAACCGTAAGGTGTTGGTTGGGGGTGTAGGTGTGCAATGTCATGGTGTGACCTTGATTTGACCTTTGACCTTGCCATAGTGACCTTGACCTATAAAATCTTGTCTGGGCTATACCTCGGAAACTGTGAGGTGTAGGAAGTTGATACTTAATAGGGACATTGGTTAGGGGGTGTAGGTGTGCAACGTCATGGTCTGACCTTGATTTGACGTTTGACCTTGCCATAGTGACTTTGACCTATAAAATCATGTCTGGGCTATATCTCGGAAGCCGTAAGGTGTAGGAAGTTGATACTTGGTAGGGACATTGGTTAGAGGTTATAGGTGTGCATTATCATGGTGTGACCTTAATTATATCCCCAGACGAAAGTCGGGGATATATTGGATTCAGGTCCGTCGCGCCGCCGCTGCCGTCGTAGAAATTTCCTTGTGTACGCGATAACTCAAAAACAAATTAAAAATTTTTTTTTCAAACTTGGTACACATTAGTGCTGGGACGATGTTTGCAAACTTCGGTATTATCGCTCGCTGGCTCATTGCCAATCAATGATCGGTAAAATTTAAGTACAACCGATATTTGCTAAATTCATTTCTTTGTAGCTTTTTGGTTACAATAAAACACTAACCTGGGTAATATTATGCAAAATCTGAAATATTCATCAGTTAAAATCACAAAACTAACGTAAATAGAAATACCTTGGGGTTTTCCCACTGTTGTCAAGGTAATCATAAATTAGCCAATCAAAAGTCAAGATACATCAAGCATGGTCTGTTAGTGAGAGAGACGTCTGTGAATGGCTTTTAGGTTATATTTTGATTTGTGTGTATTTGCTGGTTTATAATTTAATATTTGATTTTTCTGTCTGGTTTACACTTTCGACTCCATGATCGGAAATGTTCGAAGTTTGTTTACAAATTTCCGATACGAACATCGACAGGTAAAATCCAAGCGATCTCCCAGCACTAGTACACATGTTAAGGGTGCCCAAAGGAAGATCCCTATTTTAAGGTGACCTTAAACTCCCAATAATAAAGAACTTATGGCCACCTTAAGGTCATAAATTGCACTTTTGGTCACTTAGAGCCCTCTAGGTCACAAACTATGAGACTCATCTGGCTAAAATTCTGCCTGAGAACACATTAATATATTCTTAGTACATGTGCCGAAAATCAAGACTTTAAGTTGAGGAGAAAATTGTCTTTGAGGCCCATAAAGACCCCACTTAGGGATTTTTTCTTACATTTTTAACATATTTTGCCCTGTAATTTGAAAGTGGTGATTCTGATGAGTTTCAAACTGTACTAGATATAACTTTCATATGTAATCCTTGTCTGTAAAAAAATTAAAGGCTGTAGGTTTACCCATAAGGGGTCGACTTAAGGTCTCAAAATTGCCCACAGAGACCCAATTTATGCACTTTTTGCCACTTTCAAGCACTGTAGCTTTCAAACTATGTCTCTCATCTAAGTTATATATCATCAGGGAATATATCGATATGTTTTCTTATATGTGCCCCAAAATTTAGGCCTTTAATAGACATTTAACCTGTGTATGAGGACCATAAACACCCACCCGAGTGACCCTTATAAGACATTTTTCACATATCTTTGCCTGTAACTTGAAAATGGTAAGTCTGAGAAGTTTCAAACTATATTAGATATGCATTCTATGTGTAACCTTTGACTGCGAAAGATTTTAAGTCTGTAGCTTTAATTTCAAGGTCACACTGAGGTCTCTAAAAGGCCCCACAGAGACCCAATATTTGGACTTTTTGCCACTTTTAAGCCCTCTAACAGTTAAACTATGTGACCGATAGAGCTGAAATCCCATCTGGGAATATATTATTATGTTCTTTTTACATGTGCCAAATATAAGGCCTTAAGTAGACATTTAACCTGTGTATGATGACCATAAACACCCACCCGAGTGACCCTTTTTAGACATTTTTCACATACTTTGCCCTGTAACTTGGAATGGTAAGTCTGATAATTTTCAAACTGTATTAGATATACATTCAAAGTATAATCTTTGATTGTGAAAGGTTTTAAGTCTGATGCTTCAATTTGAAAGTCATATTGAGGTCTATAAATCCCCACCAGAGTGACCCTTTTTAGACATTTTTCACATATTTTGCCCTGTAACTTGGAAATGGTAAGTCTGAGAAGTTCAAACTGTATTAGATATACATTCTATGTGTAACCTTTGATTTTGAGAGATTTTAAGTCTGAAGCTTTAATTTCAAGGTCACAATGAGGTCTCTAAAAGGCCTACAGAGACCCAATATTTGGACTTTTTGCCACTTTTAAGCCCTCTGACAGTTAAACTATGTGACCGATAGAGCTGAAATCCCATCTGGGAATATATATGATTATGTTCTTTTTACATGTGCCAAAAATAAAGGCTTTAAGTAGACATTTAACCTGTATATGAGGACCATAACACCCACCCGAGTGACCCTTTTTAGACATTTTTCACATATTATTTTGCCCTCTAACGTGGAAATGGTATGTCCGAGAAGTTTCAAACTGTATTAAAGATATACATTCTATATGTCACATTGAAGTCTCTAAAAGGCTCACAGAGACCCAATATTTGGAATTTTTGCCACTTTTAAGCCCTGTGACTGTTAAACTATGTGCCTCATAGAGCTGAAATCTCATCTTGGAAGATATTGATATGTTCTTTTACAAAAATCAAGACTTTAAGTAGACATTTAGCCTGTGCGTGAGCCCTTAAGTGCCCACCTGCGTCCACCTTTACTTAAGTATCAGGCCCATAGGTTGACTTTTATTCTACAGTTTTTCCATATATGTATTATTTTTCCTTCTAACCAGAAATATATGTTTGATGAAACTCCAAAAATACTCACAGGAACCCGGTTTATGAACTTTTTGCCTATTTTAAGGTCTGTAGCTGTCGAACCATGTGGCTAATTTACCTGAAATCTCATTTCAGAATATATTAATATGTTATTTTCTTTACATATGTCAAAAACCAAGGCTTTAAGTTCACTTTTAACTTGTGTATTAGGATAGTAATTGTCCTCCGAGGGTAATTTTCTGTATAGTTTTCATATATTTTGCCTTGTGAATTGAAATGTATGTCAACATGATTATTTTTTGTTGATCTTTGAGTCGCCAGTATTAGCGAACTTATTTTATTTGATAATCACACTTTTATAAAACCAATTTTTAAGCACATTATACAGCATCTTTCTTGTGGCTTTATTAATTCAAAAATCTGGAAATATATTTTTTCCTATGGACATTTGTTATAGATATGTTTGATTTGTTTTATTGCTCATTCGATTAAGTAAGTTAACTTTGTAAAATGGATAGACTTAACCATTTATGATTTGTGAGTATCTTATTGCCCCTTTTATATATATTTGACTTGTTAATACGCACCGTTAATACTGAAGAGGCTGTTACAGAGAAAAAAAAGATCCACCCATTCCCACCCCACTGAGTTGAAGTGTTGTTTGTTATGTCATACCCATTTACATACTCAGCAGTTTATTTACACAGTGTCATTAGCAGACTTCATCTCCTAATAAGACAAAGGAGGGGGTTGGGGGAGGGGTGTAGAGGAGGTGAGTTATACAAACTGTGGCTGATTATATAATGATTTCATGTTTACAGGTTAGTGGAATGACTCAGAAGTTATATTGTGAGATTTTAGTATAATACAGTTTCTTCTCATCATAAATGAAAACCATGACACCAACTTTAAATTACCTAATATGACAAAGGAGTGAGCAGTGTAAATACATCCACTATAATGTTACCTGCATGGGCTGATTAAGTCCCACACTAAAACTTTAGCTGTCTCTTCAGTGATAGTGTTAGATGTTAATTGGATATATTCTTCTTCTTCTTTCTTTTTTTTTTTGTTGCTTTTTTTTTTTTTTTTTTTTTGCTCTACACAGATATATAGAGAAACACTCATCCTTTTTGTTTAAGCAGTGTGGTGGTGTAAAATCTGGCATCAAGTAGCAATATATAAACTAAAACTTCATTTTATTTGCAAGGAACAGAGAAATGATATTGTCAGATCTTACTGTTTCTTCTTATTTTAAATAAAATCGTGAAACCAACTTTTCATGTAATTTTCCTTATTTATACAGATATACAGATTTTTAACATTTATTTTCTTAATGTTTGTTTAAAACAAAATCGAATTGCATATTTGTTTTGTAATATTTCATCTAGCCACTAATATATTAAAACATAGAAACAGATAAACTTCTGTGTGGACCTTTGCCCACAAGGACTCTTGCCCACAGAACCTTTGGCCCACAAATTTTACAGGGGAGGAACTTTGCACAAAATAATGATATGAAATAATATCCACATAATTAGTTTTTTAATGTTTTATTGAAGTATAACTGTAAAATATCTACCATATGAAAGGTTAGCTTCTTGAATTATAAGTACGTAATGTTTACAATATAATAATATTCTTAATGACTGTTGGACTTTTTTAAAACCTTTTTAGTATACATGTATTCTTCACTGCAAAGGTTTTGGCCACCTCTGGTATTTTTTATTATTTCCATTTTGTAATACTCTGTAAATGTATCAACAGTGCATTAAATGCTAATGAACTCAACTTACATACTTTATATAGTGCAACTTAGGAAGTTCAGTTAATGCTTATCTCTTTCAACACTATATATCCTGAGTAGTTATCTAAATGGTACATTGATTGATTTACTGACTGACTGACAGACTGATTAATTGATTGATTGATTGGTGAAAAATGAAAATGTCTGTGGTGAGAAAAATTTGTATTGTGGGTGAACATCCTACCCTGTAGATTGTCGTGGACAAAGTTCCTTGTGGGCAAAGCTCCTGTGGATAGAGTTCGCATTGGGCAAAGTTATTGAGGGCAAAGTTCCTGCATCGTCTGGGGATATAATTTTGCTATGCAAAATAAAAATGTTGTAGATTGAATTACTCAAGTTCTTATATAAGTGGTTCATTATGTTTTCCCTCAAAATTATATCACACAGAAGGGGTCCCATGGAAAAAACCCAGTCAAAACATGTTGCGTCAGTGATGACCTGTCTGGGGATATGTTGGCGCCGAGTTGGCCCAATCTAGTTTGGGGTCTAGTTTGACCTTTGACCTTGTTGTGGTGACCTTGACCTTTAAAATCTTGTTGCACCTTTGGGTCGGTCTTTTGATGCAGATTAAGCACTGTTAAAGTAATATTAGAATTTATTAAGAATTTTACTTTTACAACTTTCCATTGTAAGAGATGGAATTTCATCAAGTGAACCACAGATTTTGCTCCAACACCACACATAAGCATTCATTGAATGTATTACCACTTCTGTATGCATGATAATATTCAAAACATCTAAACCATAATTCGGCCATACAGATGTAAAGAGTGTTGTAATTTAGTTTACTGATTAATGCTGTCATCTTGTTATTGAATTATCTTGTTTTAATACTTCATCTTTACATGCATTATCTTTCTTTTAGACGTTATTTTCTCTATTTAAACATTGTTTGGACCTTTATATAACTGACAGTGCTCTGAAAGTATCCTGAACTTTGTACTGGTACAGTACTTCTATATCTCATGGTGTTCAAAATATTTCCCTAGGCTGTGGGGTACGGGCATCTCTGATGTTTTTTTGTTGTTGTTGTTGTTGTTGTCGTTACATATAGGGAAACACTTTAGGGGATGAAATATATATCAATCTAATGAGAGTAACAGTGTCATTTATGTCTCTGACATTGAGGATCTACCAAATATGCTTCTTGTTGATATAAACAAACCCAAATCTCATGACAGATCTGTCAATTTTTTAAAGAAAACACCCTAATTTTTTTTTTTTTTTTTTAATTTGTGGATATTAAGATACATTAAGAAAGGTAAGATTTAAACCGAGTTATTGATTGTTAGAAATCATCAGTCACCATCCATGATTGTACCCTGATATCAACGATTAATCGAGCCTACATCTTCTCCACCCACTGCACAACATAGTGAATATCATGGGAAAATGGTATATTATTCGATTTTAAGTAAGGTGTGCTATTAATATTTTTATTGCATAAAAGTATAACCCATTCCATGGTATTCTATGCATACTTGGGCATTCAACAATTTAAAAAAATATGGTGAGTTGTGAATGCAATGCTTTGTATGCTCTGTCATTCTGATACTGATAGGAAACAAAATAGAAGGCTTGACGATCTGCGAAAAGAATCAGAGGAACAGATGTTAAAGAACCTATCACCCAGAGAACGTATGCGGCTCAGGAAACAAAAGGAGGCTGACGACAAAGCTCGCAGAATGAAGTATGTTGGTTTTTATTTCACACTGGCTGGCTTTAAAGGAGATTATAAAGTATCTTTTGTGTGGTCATCTGTGTGTCACATTTTGTTTTATGTACATGTATTAATATTCCAAAACAGCCTTATGGATTTTATTTGTATTTGGAAGTTGGAGTACTTAGGCCTTGTATGAATTGCTCCAGCACCTTAGAGTCTGCCGTAAGATGGAAAATTAAGTGGTATAAAAGTGCTCATTATGTTACATTAAATGTTACCCTGTCAAGGGTAAATTAATGAAAACTTCATAAATCTTCAATTTATACTTGGTATGTGGGTGTAACTAGACTTTGGGAAGAGCACCTAGTTTAAGGAGACCTTAAACACTCAACAATAATTCAGTGTAGTTTTAAATATATTACTTTAACAAATTATGTGGCCTTGTGGTTAGGGTTTTGGACTAAAGTGCAGAAAGTTTGGGGTTCAGTCCTTAGCCAGGTCATGTATTTTGCACCCTGGACTAGGTACTTGATAATACATCATAGATTAGGCACTATAAAGGTATGACCTGATAAGGTTATACTTCAGATCAACTCATTGTAACATAGTGTCTTGACTACCCTAGCTTTAATTCTGCTGCAGAATGCAAAATAAAATGTCACCTTTCAGTTATTTTTGTTAAAATCTCCCAAAACCTCATCATAGAGAGTTGTTTATTTCAGAGCTGCTGCATTACAACAGCACGTGGACAACAAAATGATGTACAATGAAATCAGACACAGTCAAAACCCTTATGAAGTTGGTGTAAGTAAGATATTGTGCCACTTCTAACATCCAACTTTTCATTCTCCAAATATTTTGCGAGCTCATTGCAGTCTCCCAAGTCTGTTTTTTTTTTTTTTTTTTTTTTTTTTTTGATCACAAAATTTGTTTATTGTATTTTCATTTTATTGCGAAAAATACACTTACCATTTCCTGACCATTGCTATATGTTGGTGCCATCCAACTCACTGGCCAACGTTGAGAAACGTTTTAAGAAACCTTAAGAGGCCAGTGAGTGAGTGTGAACTAGCATGTCCCCCTAGTGGTCATGTGACCACGCTAGTAAACAACCTTCATTTTATTTTTGTTGGCCATCCTAGAGTGTGGATGTGTTTATTTTCAAGCGATTTTTTTTTGTTAAGTTTTATGGACTTCTTGTGGGTTTTTGAGTTCTGTGATAAGACATCTGTGTTGGCAATGTCTTCTCAGGACAAAATTAAAAAAGCACAGAGGAAAAATTGCTTTTGTGGCCATTTTATAGCGGATTGAGGACCACTATTTGTGGATGGCGGCATTGATGTTTCGTTGTTGGATGAAGACTTTCTTCAATAATTCAGAATGCAATTTATTTTTCAAAGAGCCTTGTGTTGCATTAAAATGGGACAAGTTTTTCTTATTTTTATGTAATTTTTCACTAGTTTGAAGAGTTACAACTGTTCTATAAACACTGAAACTGTCGGCAGTCTTACTAGCTTCGGCAGGGACAGTTTACAGGTTGCTAGGCAACCAAGGAAGTCGCCATGAAAAACAGAAATAATTCGACTGTTATTAAACCTGATCATACGTCAGGTTTCTAGTAGTTAGGCGTTTGGAAGCAACTTTTCAGTACATTCATCTCACTCGAATAGGACGACAAGAAGGAATTCCCATGGAGGCAGACATCTTTTTTCACCATAGGATGCATCTTCGTGGAGAAGTTTCGAGTAGACGTCTGAACTGTCACTGCGATAAACTTATCCGGTGAAGTTCAGTCGGAACTTTTCACGGAGGAAAATACCTGCATGACGTCATTCGGATACAATCGAGTTTCCATACCTCCCAAAAGGTCAGAAATCGGTTTGTCAGATTCCCGGAGCTGTGATTCATCCCAGTAATGGGCATTTGTTTCTGTGGTTTCTTACCGGTTTTTCGGCTGCTCTTAGACCGGCACCGGTACTTATGAACTAGTAGCCATTATCATTTTATTATTCGGGAATACAGGTTCTCTGGGTTTCTGCTGCAGAGAGCATGTTAAAGCCTGGATAATTTTTTGAAGTGGTCTAACAGGACCTCTGGCAGGACGTCTTCAAGGAGCTAAGGATTGCAGGATCTCACAGAGTTTCTTTTATGCCTTGGGCTGTGTGCAGAGTTTGCAATTACAGCCTCAGTAGTCAGGAATTGTTTGTTGGGCAGTGCTGGGATCAGTCTTCAACTTGTTACTTATCAGGAGTGTTACAAGTCTTACTTTTCTCTATCTTATCTCTTACATGATTTTGGTAGAATAAAAGTGCATTTTTCACTCTTAATGAGGTTTTCTCCTGCTGAACTTTTGGTCAAATGTCCAGGAAAACTTCATATTGTGATCTCGGGTATAGTGTTTCCTCTGTCTGGGAAGGAGCAAACTCCTACTCATGGCTAGAATAGGGTTTAGTGCCCCAGGGCAGTTTTTGTTCCCATTATGATAATTAATCCTCCAATTTTGTTTCAAACTCTCCTCCTCTGTAAGTCTTAGAGGGGTTGGGAGTAATCTTTAGGAGGAATGTTTGTCCACTAGTGGCAGATATTCTACATTTTACATCTCAACATAGTAAGAAGATTCTTTCAACCATACTTTACTTTTTACAGAAGCAACAGTAGCAGGAAGGATTACTTATTCATGTTCCTAAAGCAGTTGTGCACATGTGTTTGAAGAATAAATGAATAAAATGCGGGAGACATCAGTTTGCATAAAAGCTGTGTATGAAATGATCGACAAAAGGGCGATAACACCAGTAAGATGGTGATATCGCTACAATTTTACAGTTTATCGGTTGTGATAAGCTGGGAAGAGATGGCTACCGCTAATAGTTGAGGTAAATAAGCCTAATTAAGTACCTTATTTTCATATTGTTGGGTTTTTTTTTGCGAGTTGTTACTTGTAAGTGAATGGGTGTGTTAACGCGTTTCCTTACAGTGCAGTTGCATTCTTCCATAGCCAGATTCACGCGAATTGTTATCTTCACTTCCCTGTTGATGACAGTTCACACCGGTTCACTGCCTGTTTGCTATGTTAGTCCATGGTGAGGTTGTGGGATCTATAAGAACGCATCATGCTTTACCAATATATAGACCATTTCATTGCTTTGCTCTTGGAAATGGTTTATTTTCGACTTTACTATTGTATCAACGGATAGTGAACCTGATGGCTGCAGTAGAAGGCATTGGGTGTTCACCAGCTTATATAAAAAAAAAAAAAAAAAAAAAAAAAAAAAGCACCAGGATTTTTAGTTTGGATTGCAGATTCCACCTTAGGGTACTTCTTCACTCATAGCAAAGCATTTTCTCCGGCTAATGGTTTCTAAGGAAGCCATTTCTTTGGTGGCGGTATGGCTTCATAGGACAAAACAGTGCCATTGGGTCATTTGTTTAGCTGCTAATGTACCACAGATACCACACATTATACACAGATAATGTACCAGTTTTTCTGTTCTCAGGTTCTTAGGGATCATCTTCAGTTTGCAGGAGCTCCCTGTACTTCATCAGAAGGAGCACAATCTCCTTCTGTTATTAGATCTTTTCTTTAACGGTTGGGATGCACAATTATGGCATCAAACAGCCATTGGTCTGTTGTATCATGAGGGCTCAAGACTCCACAGTAACAGGGCTACTACCTTTAGAATCATTTGGAGGTCTGATTCGGATTCTGAATCTGTTGATTTCCCCAGATATTTCATCAGTGGTTTCCTATCTGAACAGGTACGGAGGTATCCACTTTGAGGAATGTTTTTCTTATCTGAATAATCATTCCTTGGACGAATGCCATGGGTTCAGGTTCAGGCATATCACTTCCCAGGGTATACAAATATTCCAACAAATTCTTTGTTCATGAGAGTCAAGATGATTCAAATTGAATGTGTTTTGGATGACTTTTGAATCTTCTATTCTGATTCAGGTGTTCAATCAAATCTGTCTTTGATTACAATCACCAATGATGGGTTTGTTTTGCAACTAGTTTGAACCACAAGCTTGTCTTTTTCAACTTTTCTTGGGATGGACTGGACAGTTTGTTGGTCCTGTGACCTTGATTCTTCAGGTGATGCAGGTGAATCATTTGGCTTCTAAGGCTCCTTTGATTTTCAACCTGTAGTCATTCCTGCTTTGGAATTTTCTTTAGATCATGCTTTGGTGCAATATAGGTTTCTTTGTCCAGTGAGAGTTTTGAGAGGTTATCTGGATAAGTCAAAGATCTCAGGAAAGTCAAGAAAATTCTTTTTGTAGCTATTAAGAAAGGCTACTCCAAGATTTAAGTGCAGAATCATCTGGATTGCATCAGAGTGGCTAGGGATGTCTTATTTTTGGGATCTGGTGGATCTGTTCCACAAAGGTTCCTTTTTAAGGCTTCCCTTGCTGGTGAGTTCAATCATTATGCCATTGGTATCCAACAACCTGAATCTTAAGCTTCCAGTGTATGTGTTTCCTTTCTTAGACTGTGGGGCTTGGGGATCAGGTGCATTACTCATTTCTTGGGAGGATCTGGACAGCTTTGTGTTTGTTTCCAGTGGTTCTCATTCCTCAGGTGACTCAAGATGATCACCTACAGGTGCAGAATCATCATGATTGCACCAGGATAGCCAAGGATTCTTCAGGTGATTTAGAAGATGACCACCTTCAGGTGCAGATTCATCATGATTGAATCATGATGGTCATGGTGGATGTTCTTGGTTGTGGGACCTGGTAAATCTATGCACATCTGAGGCTTCTTTGTGGTGAACTTCTCAGATACTTCTTTTCTAGATGTAGCAAATTTCCTTAATTATTTCTTTAAGGAAAGGAATCTTAAGCCATCTACTATTGCTGGTTTCAGAATAACCATGGTAGATTGCTTTCCTTGAAGGAGAATAAGTCTCTAGAACTCTTCAGCTGTATAGATTGTTGACATATTTCTATAGAGACAATCCAGTAGTCAATAGGTTAAGCCTTCTTTACCTTTTGTCTCTGGTCTTGTTTGGTCTCACCAGACAGCCGTTTGAGCCTTTGGGGAAGATTTCTTGGAGGTTATTAACTTTCAAGACGGTCTTTCTTTTGACTTTGGCATTAGGCAAAGGAAGAAGGGTATTTTCGTTAGCTTTGTCTTCCCTTACTTGAATGAGTATTGCTCACAAGTGGCTCTGGCCATTTATTAACCAAGATTCAGTTGGCTTTGGATGGGCCTACTTCAATTAAGCCGATCGATATGCCAGCTCTCAATCACTGGGACAGCAGTTTTACTCAAGATAGATCTCTTTGTCTTGTGAGGTTTTGAAATACTTTTACTTGGGACAAAGGATTCAATGAGGAATTATTATGTCTTGTCTGTGCCTAGTTAGGAAGGCTTTACAGCTGATATTTTCAGGTCTACTATCTTATCTTGCTGTAGGCAGACTAGCTTTTTGACTGAGGAGAAGTCAAATTCTGACTCTCAACAGCAGCGAGTCAAAGCAAGATTCTTTAGGTTTTAGTATAGTGTTTCTGTATATGAATTTTCAGATGCCTGTTACTGGAAACCATAACTTTTTCACCAATTTTCAGTCTCACCTGCTTGGTTTGCTTGTGGTCAGACTTTGATATTGTGTCCTACAGTTTGTTATCTTATAAGTATATGTGTGATTCCTATTTTGATACTTTAGTATACATTTGCATCTGTATGTCTGTCATACTATCTGTCTTTTTATTAGGCAGAATTGTTGACTTCATTCAGGCTTGGAATTACACAATATGCTGATGACACTTCCAATATTTGTGTCACCTGTGTGGGTGTTGGATGTTTGTCTAGATGCAACATTCAACTGTGACAATGACTGTCAGTTTGTGAGAACTTCAACTACATACTATGATTTAGGGGATCTGTATGGTATGTGGTGACTGTTGGAAGTTTATATGTTGTGGTATGCATGTAAATTTCAATGTAAACTTCTCATAATGTTTTAGTTGTAGGCTAGGTAGTGAGTCTCTGTTATGATTACTTCCTTCCTACAACAGCAACAACAACAGCAACAAGGCTGTGTTGTTTTGTAGTGCTCAACAGTTCCACTGCCTCATCTGGGAGGTTAGTTTGGATCTGAATGCCTATAGGTTTGTGCTGTGTATGATAGCTGTGCAGAGTGGTGTACTGGGTCTTTAAATTCTAGTACTGCCCTCCTTCCATGAAGGCTGCATTCAGCAATGGTCAGGAAATGGTAAGTGTATTTTTCGCAATAAAATTGAAAAATTTTGTTGTAATTTTAATTTTTATTAGATAAATACTTACCATTTCCTGACCAGGATAGTCCCCCCCTGCCTCCCCGCAGATTCAGTACTAGGGGAGTATTTTCTGCAACAAAAATAATGAAGGTTGTTTACTAGCGTGGTCACATGACCACTAGGGGGACATGCTAGTTCACACTCACTCACTGGCCTCTTAAGGTTTCTTAAAACGTTTCTCAACGTTGGCCAGTGAGTTGGATGGCACCAACATATAGCAATGGTCAGGAAATGGTAAGTATTTATCTAATAAAAATTAAAATTACAACAAAATTTTTCAAATCTATGGGGAAGTGAAATAGCTGTGTGGTCATATAAATGGTGGTGAGAAAGGACAGTGGTAACACACTCGTCTCCCACCTCTGAGGACCCAATTTGGGCAAGATGGTAGTTTTTTACTGATGGACAGCAGTTTACAGTACAGAACTTTGACCAACTGTATGTACTGGTTTCCTCCATAGAACTAACTGTCGTGATAAGACCTGTAAAGTGTTGAAAGCTATGTTAAAACCCAAATAAGGACAAACAAAAATTTGTAAAAACTATTCACTGCATGGAATATACAAGGAATTGAGCAAAGATGAAAAATTCAGGTAAAATGTTATTGATTTATTTTGTCCGTCCATAATGAATTAAAAAAATACTATCTTTATCAATTTATAGGTTAGGGATTTATGGCTACAACATTATATATTCCATGTCATCCATTAAATTCTTTAATTTTTAAAATTTTCTTCAGCTTCATTTTGTTAAATAATAAACGTATTTATAAACTGTGATGTACTGGTTTCATAGACAAAATAAAAAAAATCTGTATTTCTGACTAGTTTTTCAAGATATTTTGAACATCCCTGTCACAGGAATAATAACAATATTGTGGAAAAATTGTTAGTCTGGCATAATTCAGCAAAATTTGGAAATTGAAATTGTGTTGTAGCCCTGAATAGGCATATTTCCTGTGTGAATGTAATCTTTCTTGAGGTTTAAAATGTATGATCTTTAACTTTGTGTTGGTAATCTCCTGAGAAGGTGCGCCATATGTTGCGACATATTTGTTTCAGAATACTCTTGCAAATAATCGTGAAGATCAGAGACAACACCTACAGGAAATGACAGACTATGCATTTGGAGGAACAGGCAGGCCCAAAACTGCCCCATCTCAAGGTGAGACTAAAGTAAACACAAACACTCTGTGTTTCATATGTTAGAACTGTACATGCGGTGAATAAAATTAAGTGTCATTTAAACAGCTGCTATGCATTTGTGAAAAATTGAAAAGAAATTGAAAACAGAAAGTTCATGTCATTGGATACTCAAAGAAAAAAATTGTATTTTGAAGTGAGACAATCAGAGATCAAAGTTTTGTCAAAAGAATTAAGAGAAGTGTCAATTTTAGACTGTAAATGTTGTTTATAAAAATAATAGGGGGTTTCATGTTTAAAAGTAGCTCGTACATGAGAAAAAGTAATTATGGGTTCTCTCATATACTTCATCAGTAATCATCAGCTTCCCCATAAAAATTTGAATCTGTAAAGTAATTTGATGGAAATTTTTTTTGGAAGTTTTTCAGTGTTATATTGGAAATCACAACCCTTTTTGATTTGCACTTTACTTTGATTGAAAAATGCATCCAAACAGAACTGTACTAGCAGTGTACGCAATTTACCGGAAATGTTTCCAGGTCCACTTGACCTGCAACGGAAAACTGTTACAGGTCCATAGCAAAAGCTGCCAGTCTGTGTTTCTGTGTAGGTTAAATCAACATTGAGCTTCAAATTGACCAAATGGCAAGAGCTAAAAAGAGTAAATGGTTTAATATTGTTTTCAATAATAGCAATAATGTAAAAAATAAAAAAAATCTTGTCAGTTTTAATGATTTAAATAAAAAAAGTGAACAGTTTTCTAAAGTTATGGTACATCCAGACTTGTAACTAGAAAGGTACAGGTTGTGAGGTTAGTTATCAATCTTTGGCAGGAGGATATGTGTTAATTTCATAAAGTATGTACTAGATGTATTCAGAATAATAGTAAAATGTTAAAAGACAATCTCTTCAAATGAAGATTTGGCAGGTTCTTCAATGAAGTATTATTAGTATTTTAAGTACTGTACAGATGAGCTGTATATGTGTGTCATTCTTTGCGTAGGTTGGCAGCCAGTGGTTCATCCTGAGAGTATGTACATACTTTCCTCGTGTCTATTGTGTGTATGCTGTGGAAACTTTGAGGTGTAAATATGTGTCAATTGAATACGGCAGAACTCTGGAGTGGTATTCCCTAACACAGATCAGTAAAGATCAGATAAAATTTGAGCAAAAATGATCAACTTTTGATAGATTTGTGGATCAGCTCAATGTTATTCACAAAACATTTGATCTGATTTTTCTAAAAAAAATTTTGATTAACTTGGGATAGAAATGGATCAAAAATATTTGATGGAAGATTCTTGGTAAGAAGATGAATGTTTTAATCTGTCATTATAGAGGCAGAGGGAATTCTTTACTGAATAAATCAGTTTTACATTCATGAGATTTGAGAACTGCAGTCAAAATTTGGGGGGTGGGGGGGAAGAAACAGGTCAAATATTTAATCTTTTCTGCTCGGGTGATCCATGGTTTGTCAATAGCTATTTCATCCACAGCTATTTCATCCACTGGCTCACTGGAAACTTTTTTCTCAAATTTGATCTGATCTTGCTTTGATGTTAATGCTTATCAGTGAATACCACCCCTAATCAGTCAGACCATGAAATACTTTTATTTAACTAAGAAATCCAGATGACAGGGTAGATTCGAACCTCAAAAACCTTCCAAAGACCTGACATGATTTTATCTGCTTAATTATGAGGTATTCCACCTGGCAGAGTTCTACTGAAGTCAGTTCCATGGTACATAATAGTGCTGGGAAATCGCTTAGAAATGTGGGTTTGATGTTTGCTATCTCTAATTAATTTTGATCTTGTTCGATTATCAAACCAACACTTTCGAAACCAGTAAAAATAGAGACATCTACCATAAAACCAAATCACTTTGTTGAAAATATGTAAAAAAAATCCATAGATATTTTGAAAAACTTTCATCCTATTCTCAATAAAACGTATGCTTTATAGATGGCCAAAAATAGCGCCGTTATGGTGGTGATTTCTAAATGTGTTGTGGAGTCCGAATTCAGCTGTTTTAATGGAACCCCGTATTTGGAACAGTCTGCAAGTGAACTGTCGAATTTTTACAAATTCCCAGTACTAGTACACGATCTGTTTTCCTCTGCTTTATCACACTAGGCACTTGGCTAATAATTAGTTTAACCCTGCCATAAGTCATGTTAAAGCATTTTATAAAAGGATTTGAGGGCTCAGTCACAAAATCCTAAATTTGTTTCATTTGAATTTTTGGAGAAGCCTTATCCCATTTATGACCCTGGCTGTTGAACATGGTATAAATTCCAAACTTTGATCTGATATGAAATTTTGGCAATTTGCTGTAACAGTTCCTTCAGAATTAGTTAATACATTATCATTATGTTGTCTGCCGTACGATTTTGGCAATCATTTTCAACTTGGACAATATGACGGCATTTCAGTAACTTTGACCAATATCATAGGACCATACTCCACAGAGACTGGAGACTGTCAGCCCAGTAATAAACTCGTTGGACCCTGGCCATCAGTATCTGGCAGTTCCTTTTCCTCATTCTCCCTACATGTCAGTCAGTCACTTAAGAAATAGTTTTATCTTTGATTCTCCTAAGAGTTGGAATGACCTTGGCAATATACACAATGCAATATATATAGCCTCCTTTAGGAAAAAGCTCAAAACTTGCCTGTTTAAAAAAGCCAGTCCCCGCACAGGCAGCCACCCGTGTGTCTTATCGTCCATGTTAGGTTAGATCTAACCGTGAGTGTTGGAAAAACCGAGGTCAACTATACCTTTGTTCTTGCGTTGTTAATTTCATGTTGCAGTTTGCTTTCTGTTACTCTTTTTGTGTGTAGTGTTGACTGCATATTCCTGGAAACCATCAATTGTGTTACAAAAGAAATTTTTTATTATTATTATTACTGAAGATTAACAGCTTTGTTTTTCTTTTACATTATTGATGGACATTCATACATACATATCATTCATGTATTTTTCTATGACAGGTTGATTTGAATGATTTCACTTTTCAAATCTGTTAAAGGAATACAAATTGATTTCATTTCTCCATATAAAGCGTATATGAACTGATAAATAGCTTTTGAATAAAACAGACTTGAAATTCATAACTAACAGTGAGTAAAAATTAAATTTATAATTTACAAGTATCTCAGAGGTCTATTGTTTCTATATAGAAATTTCATACTTTGCAAAGTCACATGATCAAGTCTACATCAAAGTGTGTAGAATAGTTCAATTTAATTGACATATCAAGTTGAAGAAACAAAGGCTATGCATGTATTGTCTTCACCCATGGCATCAGGGTTTACTGGCCCTGGTGAGAAGTATCTTGTCTGGGCTGTATCTCAGAAATTGTAATTTGTAGGATATCTTTTATACTTGGTAGGGACACCACTGGTTAGGAGGTGTGATCTTTATTTGACCTTTGTTCATTTGACCTTGCCATAATGACCTTGACATGAAAATTTTGTCTGGGCCAAGTATCTTGAAAACCGTAAGGTGTAGGATGTTCATACTCAGTAGGGACATTGGTTTGGAGGAGCAGGTGTGCAATGTCATGGTGTGACCTTGATTTGACCTTTGAACATACCGTAGTGGTCTTGACCTTTCACATTTTGTCCGGGTTATATTTTGGAGACCTTAAGTGTATGTACACATGTATGCGGCTTACGACATCTGACGGCCGATTTGCGATGGCGATTTTTTTTAAACCTACCCAATATTTTGTTGACATATATCTAAATTTACTTGTCATCTGATTTTCTCCCTGCCAGAGCTAAAAAATCCCCATCGCAAATCAGACTTTGGGCATCGCAAATTGGAGTTGGATACATTAGAACAACCATACATAAATTAGAAGGAGGGAAAAAATTGACCGTCTTGGTGTCATAATCTGCATACATATGTACGTGCACTAAGATGTAGGATGTTGATACTTGGAAGGACATTGGTTAGGAGTTGCAAGTGTGGAGCGTTATGTGTGACTATATGGTGTAATTATTTGACTTTGGCTTTGTCAAACTGTTTTCTGCTGCGATTTCTATCACAAATATATAAGTTGCTACTAGTGTAGGGATTGAAATGCAATTTCAATATTGATATCAAACTCTAATATGGCTTTGCAAATCAATCGATATTGAAATTTGAAATATCGTTTCACAACATTAAATGCAGTAGTTTGCAACTATTGATCCATCAGGTATCAAAAATAATTTTGCTAGTATATAACATACACAAAACTGACCATGAATTTAATACAAATATTTAATTGACAGAGTTGGTAATTGGCAATGGTTTACAATGGAGAATCTTGACCAACTTGTGTACACTGCTTTCCTCTAGCCCATGACCTGCTAGTGGTTACATCACATGTACAATATGTTAAAGCAATGTTAAAGCCAAATTAAACAGTCAGTGCTACTATACTTAGTTTTTAGAATTTTACACCAGTGTGTATTGTATCAATAGACTCCATTGATACATTAAAAACAATGGTCAATCAGTCTTTTCATTTTGATGTCTGTATTCCAGTTCGGACATATATCATAGAGGAGAGTGATGAGGATGAAGATGAAGAAGTAGAGGAGACAGAAGAGAAGGAAGACAGTGAGGAGGAGATGCAAACTGTGGTAGAGAGGCAACTACCCACTGTGAAAACACAGAGTATAGGAAAAGCAGCAAAAGTCACCAAACCCAAGTAAGTCCCTGAACTACGCAAAATAACATCACATGAAAGGATGAAAGTCACTCAAGTACCCAAGTCAGTTACCCAACATTCCAAGTAAGCTGTATCCAAAACATCCATATTATGAGTGTATAGTGAAAAATAGTGTGGGAAAGCTAGCAAGAAGAAAAAGTCACTTTGTAAACCCAGTTAAGTTTCTCAGCAATCCAAGTCTGTCACTCAACCCAAACTAAACTATCCAAGTTCAGTAGATCACAGTAGAGTGAGGCATCCACACAGGATCAGGTATCCCACTCAACCCACATAAATGACCTATGTCAGTGAAGAGGGAACTAGTGAGGAATCAACATGCTGTTTTGGAATCCACCGCACGCCATATTTGACCTGTATAGGGAGATATACGGAGCGAGATATATATTTTTTTTATGTCAGCTGACTTGTCAGTCAGCTGGCATTATGTCGTCACTCTGCGGCGTGGGCGTACGCGTACGCGTCCGCGTGAACAACTTCTCCTCCAAAACTACAAGGCCTAGAGACGTGCTGTTTTTTTTAAAAGATACCTTATCTATCGAGGATGAAAAATTGTTCAAGGCATGCAAATCTGTCTGTTCGTCTGTTTGCTAGAGACATTACAAGGGGGGTACCCCCACCAAAAGTGTGAAAATTTCAACTTTTTATCACAATTTTCTCAGTGACTATTGCAGGGATTTCTCTCATATCTTGCATATATGTACTAGGCCAGAGGTAGATTCTCTTGTGTGAGTATGAGACCTGGATCTCTCTTACTTTTTTTTTAATAAATTTTTTTAATAATTTTTAATGCATTAACATTCATGAAATCATGCACAAAATCATTTATAACTTGAAAACTGTTGCATCTAGAGCATTTTGTTAAAATATGTTATTCAGCTACTTTTTTCATAGCTACAATATGGTGAGTAAGTTGGGTGCCTGTCTCAATAGCTAAGTGAGTAATAGCTACTTTTGGGCTTTTCAGTAACTTCCATCATGAGTAGAATCACTTGTAACTTAAAAACTATTGCATTTAGAGAATTTCGTATAAATATGTTATTCAGCTACTTTTGGGTCAGCTATAACATAGTAAAATTTTAGACCTGTAGCTCATGGCATAGCTGAGTAATAGCTACTTTTACGTTATCACTGTTGAGTAAATTGCTTATAACTTCAAAACTATTGCATTTAGAGAATTTCGTATAAATATGTTATTCAGCTACTTTTGGGTCAGCTATAACATAGTAAAATTTCAGACCTGTAGCTCATGGCATAGCTGAGTAATAGCTACTTTTAGGTTATCACTGTTGAGTAAATCGCTTATAACTTGGAAACTATTGCATTTAGAGTATTTTGTTTCAATATGTTATTCACCTATTTTGGGATCAGCTATAACATAGTGAAGTTTCAGATCTGTGGCTCATTGCATAGCTGAGTAATAGCTACTTTGAAGTTCTCACTATTGAGTAAATCAGTTGTAATTGGAAAACTATTGCATTTAGAGAATTTCGTATAAATATGTTATTCAGCTACTTTTGGGTCAGCTATAACATAGTAAAATTTCAGACCTGTAGCTCATGGCATAGCTGAGTAATAGCTACTTTTAGGTCATCACTATTGAGTAAATCAGTTGTAACTTGAAAACTATTGCATTTACAGTATTTTGCTTAAATATGTTGTTCACCTACTTTTGGGTCAGCTATAACATAGTAAAATTTCAGACCTGTAGCTCATGGCATAGCTGAGTAATAGCTACTTTTAGGTCATCACTATTGAGTAAATCAGTTGTAACTTGAAAACTATTGCATTTACAGTATTTTGCTTTAATATGTTGTTCACCTACTTTTGGGTCAGCTATAACATAGTGAAATTTCAGACCTGTAGCTCATTGCATAGCTGAGTAATAACTACTTTGAGGTTCTCACTATTGAGTAAATCAGTTGTAATTGGAAAACTATTGCATTTAGAGAATTTCGTATAAATATGTTATTCAGCTACTTTTGGGTCAGCTATAACATAGTAAAATTTCAGACCTGTAGCTCATGGCATAGCTGAGTAATAGCTACTTTTAGGTCATCACTATTGAGTAAATCAGTTGTAACTTGAAAACTATTGCATTTACAGTATTTTGCTTAAATATGTTGTTCACCTACTTTTGGGTCAGCTATAACATAGTAAAATTTCAGACCTGTAGCTCATGGCATAGCTGAGTAATAGCTACTTTTAGGTCATCACTATTGAGTAAATCAGTTGTAACTTGAAAACTATTGCATTTACAGTATTTTGCTTTAATATGTTGTTCACCTACTTTTGGGTCAGCTATAACATAGTGAAATTTCAGACCTGTAGCTCATTGCATAGCTGAGTAATAACTACTTTGAGGTTCTCACTATTGAGTAAATCAGTTGTAATTGGAAAATTATTGCATTTAGAGAATTTAGTATAAATATGTTATTCAGCTACTTTTGGGTCAACTATAACATAGTAAAATTTCAGACCTGTAGCTCATGGCATAGCTGAGTAATAGCTACTTTTAGGTCATCACTATTGAGTAAATCAGTTGTAACTTGAAAACTATTGCATTTACAGTATTTTGCTTAAATATGTTGTTCACCTACTTTTGGGTCAGCTATAACATAGTAAAATTTCAGACCTGTAGCTCATGGCATAGCTGAGTAATAGCTACTTTTAGGTCATCACTATTGAGTAAATCAGTTGTAACTTGAAAACTATTGCATTTACAGTATTTTGCTTAAATATGTTGTTCACCTACTTTTGGGTCAGCTATAACATAGTAAAATTTCAGACCTGTAGCTCATGGCATAGCTGAGTAATAGCTACTTTTAGGTTATCACTGTTGAGTAAATCAGTTGTAATTGGAAAACTATTGCATTTAGAGAATTTAGTATAAATATGTTATTCAGCTACTTTTGGGTCAACTATAACATAGTAAAATTTCAGACCTGTAGCTCATGGCATAGCTGAGTAATAGCTACTTTTAGGTTATCACTATTGAGTAAATCAGTTGTAACTTGAAAACTATTGCATTTACAGTATTTTGCTTAAATATGTTGTTCACCTACTTTTGGGTCAGCTATAACATAGTAAAATTTCAGACCTGTGGCTCATGGCATAGCTGAGTAATAGCTACTTTTAGGTTATCACTGTTGAGTAAATCGCTTATAACTTGGAAATTATTGCATTTAGAGTATTTTGTTTCAATATGTTATTCACCTATTTTGGGGTCAGCTATAACATAGTGAAGTTCCAGACCCGTGACTCATTGCAAAGCTGAGTAATAGCTACTTTTAGGTTATCACTGTTGAGTAAATCGCTTATAACTTGGAAACTATTGCATTTAGAGTATTTTGTTTCAATATGTTATTCACCTATTTTGGGATCAGCTATAACATAGTGAAGTTTCAGATCTGTGGCTCATTGCATAGCTGAGTAATAGCTACTTTGAAGTTCTCACTATTGAGTAAATCAGTTGTAATTGGAAAACTATTGCATTTAGAGAATTTCGTATAAATATGTTATTCAGCTACTTTTGGGTCAGCTATAACATAGTGAAATTACAGACCTGTAGCTCATGGCATAGCTGAGTAATAGCTACTTTTAGGTCATCACTATTGAGTAAATCAGTTGTAACTTGAAAACTATTGCATTTACAGTATTTTGCTTAAATATGTTGTTCACCTACTTTTGGGTCAGCTATAACATAGTAAAATTTCAGACCTGTAGCTCATGGCATAGCTGAGTAATAGCTACTTTTAGGTCATCACTATTGAGTAAATCAGTTGTAACTTGAAAACTATTGCATTTACAGTATTTTGCTTAAATATGTTGTTCACCTACTTTTGGGTCAGCTATAACATAGTAAAATTTCAGACCTGTAGCTCATGGCATAGCTGAGTAATAGCTACTTTTAGGTTATCACTGTTGAGTAAATCAGTTGTAATTGGAAAACTATTGCATTTAGAGAATTTAGTATAAATATGTTATTCAGCTACTTTTGGGTCAACTATAACATAGTAAAATTTCAGACCTGTAGCTCATGGCATAGCTGAGTAATAGCTACTTTTAGGTTATCACTATTGAGTAAATCAGTTGTAACTTGAAAACTATTGCATTTACAGTATTTTGCTTAAATATGTTGTTCACCTACTTTTGGGTCAGCTATAACATAGTAAAATTTCAGACCTGTAGCTCATGGCATAGCTGAGTAATAGCTACTTTTAGGTCATCACTATTGAGTAAATCAGTTGTAACTTGAAAACTATTGCATTTACAGTATTTTGCTTAAATATGTTGTTCACCTACTTTTGGGTCAGCTATAACATAGTAAAATTTCAGACCTGTGGCTCATGGCATAGCTGAGTAATAGCTACTTTTAGGTTATCACTGTTGAGTAAATCGCTTATAACTTGGAAATTATTGCATTTAGAGTATTTTGTTTCAATATGTTATTCACCTATTTTGGGGTCAGCTATAACATAGTGAAGTTCCAGACCCGTGACTCATTGCAAAGCTGAGTAATAGCTACTTTTAGGTTATCACTGTTGAGTAAATCGCTTATAACTTGGAAACTATTGCATTTAGAGTATTTTGTTTCAATATGTTATTCACCTATTTTGGGATCAGCTATAACATAGTGAAGTTTCAGATCTGTGGCTCATTGCATAGCTGAGTAATAGCTACTTTGAAGTTCTCACTATTGAGTAAATCAGTTGTAATTGGAAAACTATTGCATTTAGAGAATTTCGTATAAATATGTTATTCAGCTACTTTTGGGTCAGCTATAACATAGTGAAATTACAGACCTGTAGCTCATGGCATAGCTGAGTAATAGCTACTTTTAGGTCATCACTATTGAGTAAATCAGTTGTAACTTGAAAACTATTGCATTTACAGTATTTTGCTTAAATATGTTGTTCACCTACTTTTGGGTCAGCTATAACATAGTAAAATTTCAGACCTGTAGCTCATGGCATAGCTGAGTAATAGCTACTTTTAGGTCATCACTATTGAGTAAATCAGTTGTAACTTGAAAACTATTGCATTTACAGTATTTTGCTTTAATATGTTGTTCACCTACTTTTGGGTCAGCTATAACATAGTGAAATTTCAGACCTGTAGCTCATTGCATAGCTGAGTAATAACTACTTTGAGGTTCTCACTATTGAGTAAATCAGTTGTAATTGGAAAACTATTGCATTTAGAGTATTTTGTTTCAATATGTTATTCACCTATTTTGGGATCAGCTATAACATAGTGAAGTTTCAGATCTGTGGCTCATTGCATAGCTGAGTAATAGCTACTTTGAAGTTCTCACTATTGAGTAAATCAGTTGTAATTGGAAAACTATTGCATTTAGAGAATTTCGTATAAATATGTTGTTCACCTACTTTTGGGTCAGCTATAACATAGTGAAATTTCAGACCTGTAGCTCATTGCATAGCTGAGTAATAACTACTTTGAGGTTCTCACTATTGAGTAAATCAGTTGTAATTGGAAAATTATTGCATTTAGAGAATTTAGTATAAATATGTTATTCAGCTACTTTTGGGTCAACTATAACATAGTAAAATTTCAGACCTGTAGCTCATGGCATAGCTGAGTAATAGCTACTTTTAGGTCATCACTATTGAGTAAATCAGTTGTAACTTGAAAACTATTGCATTTACAGTATTTTGCTTAAATATGTTGTTCACCTACTTTTGGGTCAGCTATAACATAGTAAAATTTCAGACCTGTAGCTCATGGCATAGCTGAGTAATAGCTACTTTTAGGTCATCACTATTGAGTAAATCAGTTGTAACTTGAAAACTATTGCATTTACAGTATTTTGCTTAAATATGTTGTTCACCTACTTTTGGGTCAGCTATAACATAGTAAAATTTCAGACCTGTAGCTCATGGCATAGCTGAGTAATAGCTACTTTTAGGTTATCACTGTTGAGTAAATCAGTTGTAATTGGAAAACTATTGCATTTAGAGAATTTAGTATAAATATGTTATTCAGCTACTTTTGGGTCAACTATAACATAGTAAAATTTCAGACCTGTAGCTCATGGCATAGCTGAGTAATAGCTACTTTTAGGTCATCACTATTGAGTAAATCAGTTGTAACTTGAAAACTATTGCATTTACAGTATTTTGCTTAAATATGTTGTTCACCTACTTTTGGGTCAGCTATAACATAGTAAAATTTCAGACCTGTAGCTCATGGCATAGCTGAGTAATAGCTACTTTTAGGTCATCACTATTGAGTAAATCAGTTGTAACTTGAAAACTATTGCATTTACAGTATTTTGCTTAAATATGTTGTTCACCTACTTTTGGGTCAGCTATAACATAGTAAAATTTCAGACCTGTAGCTCATGGCATAGCTGAGTAATAGCTACTTTTAGGTTATCACTGTTGAGTAAATCAGTTGTAATTGGAAAACTATTGCATTTAGAGAATTTAGTATGAATATGTTATTCAGCTACTTTTGGGTCAACTATAACATAGTAAAATTTCAGACCTGTAGCTCATGGCATAGCTGAGTAATAGCTACTTTTAGGTTATCACTATTGAGTAAATCAGTTGTAACTTGAAAACTATTGCATTTACAGTATTTTGCTTAAATATGTTGTTCACCTACTTTTGGGTCAGCTATAACATAGTAAAATTTCAGACCTGTAGCTCATGGCATAGCTGAGTAATAGCTACTTTTAGGTCATCACTATTGAGTAAATCAGTTGTAACTTGAAAACTATTGCATTTACAGTATTTTGCTTAAATATGTTGTTCACCTACTTTTGGGTCAGCTATAACATAGTAAAATTTCAGACCTGTGGCTCATGGCATAGCTGAGTAATAGCTACTTTTAGGTTATCACTGTTGAGTAAATCGCTTATAACTTGGAAATTATTGCATTTAGAGTATTTTGTTTCAATATGTTATTCACCTATTTTGGGGTCAGCTATAACATAGTGAAGTTCCAGACCCGTGACTCATTGCAAAGCTGAGTAATAGCTACTTTTAGGTTATCACTGTTGAGTAAATCGCTTATAACTTGGAAACTATTGCATTTAGAGTATTTTGTTTCAATATGTTATTCACCTATTTTGGGATCAGCTATAACATAGTGAAGTTTCAGATCTGTGGCTCATTGCATAGCTGAGTAATAGCTACTTTGAAGTTCTCACTATTGAGTAAATCAGTTGTAATTGGAAAACTATTGCATTTAGAGAATTTCGTATAAATATGTTATTCAGCTACTTTTGGGTCAGCTATAACATAGTGAAATTACAGACCTGTAGCTCATGGCATAGCTGAGTAATAGCTACTTTTAGGTCATCACTATTGAGTAAATCAGTTGTAACTTGAAAACTATTGCATTTACAGTATTTTGCTTAAATATGTTGTTCACCTACTTTTGGGTCAGCTATAACATAGTAAAATTTCAGACCTGTAGCTCATGGCATAGCTGAGTAATAGCTACTTTTAGGTCATCACTATTGAGTAAATCAGTTGTAACTTGAAAACTATTGCATTTACAGTATTTTGCTTTAATATGTTGTTCACCTACTTTTGGGTCAGCTATAACATAGTGAAATTTCAGACCTGTAGCTCATTGCATAGCTGAGTAATAACTACTTTGAGGTTCTCACTATTGAGTAAATCAGTTGTAATTGGAAAACTATTGCATTTAGAGTATTTTGTTTCAATATGTTATTCACCTATTTTGGGATCAGCTATAACATAGTGAAGTTTCAGATCTGTGGCTCATTGCATAGCTGAGTAATAGCTACTTTGAAGTTCTCACTATTGAGTAAATCAGTTGTAATTGGAAAACTATTGCATTTAGAGAATTTCGTATAAATATGTTGTTCACCTACTTTTGGGTCAGCTATAACATAGTGAAATTTCAGACCTGTAGCTCATTGCATAGCTGAGTAATAACTACTTTGAGGTTCTCACTATTGAGTAAATCAGTTGTAATTGGAAAATTATTGCATTTAGAGAATTTAGTATAAATATGTTATTCAGCTACTTTTGGGTCAACTATAACATAGTAAAATTTCAGACCTGTAGCTCATGGCATAGCTGAGTAATAGCTACTTTTAGGTCATCACTATTGAGTAAATCAGTTGTAACTTGAAAACTATTGCATTTACAGTATTTTGCTTAAATATGTTGTTCACCTACTTTTGGGTCAGCTATAACATAGTAAAATTTCAGACCTGTAGCTCATGGCATAGCTGAGTAATAGCTACTTTTAGGTCATCACTATTGAGTAAATCAGTTGTAACTTGAAAACTATTGCATTTACAGTATTTTGCTTAAATATGTTGTTCACCTACTTTTGGGTCAGCTATAACATAGTAAAATTTCAGACCTGTAGCTCATGGCATAGCTGAGTAATAGCTACTTTTAGGTTATCACTGTTGAGTAAATCAGTTGTAATTGGAAAACTATTGCATTTAGAGAATTTAGTATAAATATGTTATTCAGCTACTTTTGGGTCAACTATAACATAGTAAAATTTCAGACCTGTAGCTCATGGCATAGCTGAGTAATAGCTACTTTTAGGTCATCACTATTGAGTAAATCAGTTGTAACTTGAAAACTATTGCATTTACAGTATTTTGCTTAAATATGTTGTTCACCTACTTTTGGGTCAGCTATAACATAGTAAAATTTCAGACCTGTAGCTCATGGCATAGCTGAGTAATAGCTACTTTTAGGTTATCACTGTTGAGTAAATCAGTTGTAACTTGAAAACTATTGCATTTACAGTATTTTGCTTAAATATGTTGTTCACCTACTTTTGGGTCAGCTATAACATAGTAAAATTTCAGACCTGTAGCTCATGGCATAGCTGAGTAATAGCTACTTTTAGGTCATCACTATTGAGTAAATCAGTTGTAACTTGAAAACTATTGCATTTACAGTATTTTGCTTAAATATGTTGTTCACCTACTTTTGGGTCTGCTATAACATAGTAAAATTTCAGACCTGTAGCTCATGGCATAGCTGAGTAATAGCTACTTTTAGGTTATCACTGTTGAGTAAATCGCTTATAACTTGGAAATTATTGCATTTAGAGTATTTTGTTTCAATATGTTATTCACCTATTTTGGGGTCAGCTATAACATAGTGAAGTTCCAGACCCGTGACTCATTGCAAAGCTGAGTAATAGCTACTTTTAGGTTATCACTGTTGAGTAAATCGCTTATAACTTGGAAACTATTGCATTTAGAGTATTTTGTTTCAATATGTTATTCACCTATTTTGGGATCAGCTATAACATAGTGAAGTTTCAGATCTGTGGCTCATTGCATAGCTGAGTAATAGCTACTTTGAAGTTCTCACTATTGAGTAAATCAGTTGTAATTGGAAAACTATTGCATTTAGAGAATTTAGTATAAATATGTTATTCAGCTACTTTTGGGTCAACTATAACATAGTAAAATTTCAGACCTGTAGCTCATGGCATAGCTGAGTAATAGCTACTTTTAGGTCATCACTATTGAGTAAATCAGTTGTAACTTGAAAACTATTGCATTTACAGTATTTTGCTTAAATATGTTGTTCACCTACTTTTGGGTCAGCTATAACATAGTAAAATTTCAGACCTGTAGCTCATGGCATAGCTGAGTAATAGCTACTTTTAGGTCATCACTATTGAGTAAATCAGTTGTAACTTGAAAACTATTGCATTTACAGTATTTTGCTTAAATATGTTGTTCACCTACTTTTGGGTCAGCTATAACATAGTAAAATTTCAGACCTGTAGCTCATGGCATAGCTGAGTAATAGCTACTTTTAGGTTATCACTGTTGAGTAAATCAGTTGTAATTGGAAAACTATTGCATTTAGAGAATTTAGTATGAATATGTTATTCAGCTACTTTTGGGTCAACTATAACATAGTAAAATTTCAGACCTGTAGCTCATGGCATAGCTGAGTAATAGCTACTTTTAGGTTATCACTATTGAGTAAATCAGTTGTAACTTGAAAACTATTGCATTTACAGTATTTTGCTTAAATATGTTGTTCACCTACTTTTGGGTCAGCTATAACATAGTAAAATTTCAGACCTGTAGCTCATGGCATAGCTGAGTAATAGCTACTTTTAGGTCATCACTATTGAGTAAATCAGTTGTAACTTGAAAACTATTGCATTTACAGTATTTTGCTTAAATATGTTGTTCACCTACTTTTGGGTCAGCTATAACATAGTAAAATTTCAGACCTGTGGCTCATGGCATAGCTGAGTAATAGCTACTTTTAGGTTATCACTGTTGAGTAAATCGCTTATAACTTGGAAATTATTGCATTTAGAGTATTTTGTTTCAATATGTTATTCACCTATTTTGGGGTCAGCTATAACATAGTGAAGTTCCAGACCCGTGACTCATTGCAAAGCTGAGTAATAGCTACTTTTAGGTTATCACTGTTGAGTAAATCGCTTATAACTTGGAAACTATTGCATTTAGAGTATTTTGTTTCAATATGTTATTCACCTATTTTGGGATCAGCTATAACATAGTGAAGTTTCAGATCTGTGGCTCATTGCATAGCTGAGTAATAGCTACTTTGAAGTTCTCACTATTGAGTAAATCAGTTGTAATTGGAAAACTATTGCATTTAGAGAATTTCGTATAAATATGTTATTCAGCTACTTTTGGGTCAGCTATAACATAGTGAAATTACAGACCTGTAGCTCATGGCATAGCTGAGTAATAGCTACTTTTAGGTCATCACTATTGAGTAAATCAGTTGTAACTTGAAAACTATTGCATTTACAGTATTTTGCTTAAATATGTTGTTCACCTACTTTTGGGTCAGCTATAACATAGTAAAATTTCAGACCTGTAGCTCATGGCATAGCTGAGTAATAGCTACTTTTAGGTCATCACTATTGAGTAAATCAGTTGTAACTTGAAAACTATTGCATTTACAGTATTTTGCTTTAATATGTTGTTCACCTACTTTTGGGTCAGCTATAACATAGTGAAATTTCAGACCTGTAGCTCATTGCATAGCTGAGTAATAACTACTTTGAGGTTCTCACTATTGAGTAAATCAGTTGTAATTGGAAAACTATTGCATTTAGAGTATTTTGTTTCAATATGTTATTCACCTATTTTGGGATCAGCTATAACATAGTGAAGTTTCAGATCTGTGGCTCATTGCATAGCTGAGTAATAGCTACTTTGAAGTTCTCACTATTGAGTAAATCAGTTGTAATTGGAAAACTATTGCATTTAGAGAATTTCGTATAAATATGTTGTTCACCTACTTTTGGGTCAGCTATAACATAGTGAAATTTCAGACCTGTAGCTCATTGCATAGCTGAGTAATAACTACTTTGAGGTTCTCACTATTGAGTAAATCAGTTGTAATTGGAAAATTATTGCATTTAGAGAATTTAGTATAAATATGTTATTCAGCTACTTTTGGGTCAACTATAACATAGTAAAATTTCAGACCTGTAGCTCATGGCATAGCTGAGTAATAGCTACTTTTAGGTCATCACTATTGAGTAAATCAGTTGTAACTTGAAAACTATTGCATTTACAGTATTTTGCTTAAATATGTTGTTCACCTACTTTTGGGTCAGCTATAACATAGTAAAATTTCAGACCTGTAGCTCATGGCATAGCTGAGTAATAGCTACTTTTAGGTCATCACTATTGAGTAAATCAGTTGTAACTTGAAAACTATTGCATTTACAGTATTTTGCTTAAATATGTTGTTCACCTACTTTTGGGTCAGCTATAACATAGTAAAATTTCAGACCTGTAGCTCATGGCATAGCTGAGTAATAGCTACTTTTAGGTTATCACTGTTGAGTAAATCAGTTGTAATTGGAAAACTATTGCATTTAGAGAATTTAGTATAAATATGTTATTCAGCTACTTTTGGGTCAACTATAACATAGTAAAATTTCAGACCTGTAGCTCATGGCATAGCTGAGTAATAGCTACTTTTAGGTCATCACTATTGAGTAAATCAGTTGTAACTTGAAAACTATTGCATTTACAGTATTTTGCTTAAATATGTTGTTCACCTACTTTTGGGTCAGCTATAACATAGTAAAATTTCAGACCTGTAGCTCATGGCATAGCTGAGTAATAGCTACTTTTAGGTTATCACTGTTGAGTAAATCAGTTGTAACTTGAAAACTATTGCATTTACAGTATTTTGCTTAAATATGTTGTTCACCTACTTTTGGGTCAGCTATAACATAGTAAAATTTCAGACCTGTAGCTCATGGCATAGCTGAGTAATAGCTACTTTTAGGTCATCACTATTGAGTAAATCAGTTGTAACTTGAAAACTATTGCATTTACAGTATTTTGCTTAAATATGTTGTTCACCTACTTTTGGGTCTGCTATAACATAGTAAAATTTCAGACCTGTAGCTCATGGCATAGCTGAGTAATAGCTACTTTTAGGTTATCACTGTTGAGTAAATCGCTTATAACTTGGAAATTATTGCATTTAGAGTATTTTGTTTCAATATGTTATTCACCTATTTTGGGGTCAGCTATAACATAGTGAAGTTCCAGACCCGTGACTCATTGCAAAGCTGAGTAATAGCTACTTTTAGGTTATCACTGTTGAGTAAATCGCTTATAACTTGGAAACTATTGCATTTAGAGTATTTTGTTTCAATATGTTATTCACCTATTTTGGGATCAGCTATAACATAGTGAAGTTTCAGATCTGTGGCTCATTGCATAGCTGAGTAATAGCTACTTTGAAGTTCTCACTATTGAGTAAATCAGTTGTAATTGGAAAACTATTGCATTTAGAGAATTTCGTATAAATATGTTATTCAGCTACTTTTGGGTCAGCTATAACATAGTGAAATTACAGACCTGTAGCTCATGGCATAGCTGAGTAATAGCTACTTTTAGGTCATCACTATTGAGTAAATCAGTTGTAACTTGAAAACTATTGCATTTACAGTATTTTGCTTAAATATGTTGTTCACCTACTTTTGGGTCAGCTATAACATAGTAAAATTTCAGACCTGTAGCTCATGGCATAGCTGAGTAATAGCTACTTTTAGGTCATCACTATTGAGTAAATCAGTTGTAACTTGAAAACTATTGCATTTACAGTATTTTGCTTTAATATGTTGTTCACCTACTTTTGGGTCAGCTATAACATAGTGAAATTTCAGACCTGTAGCTCATTGCATAGCTGAGTAATAACTACTTTGAGGTTCTCACTATTGAGTAAATCAGTTGTAATTGGAAAACTATTGCATTTAGAGAATTTAGTATAAATATGTTATTCAGCTACTTTTGGGTCAACTATAACATAGTAAAATTTCAGACCTGTAGCTCATGGCATAGCTGAGTAATAGCTACTTTTAGGTCATCACTATTGAGTAAATCAGTTGTAACTTGAAAACTATTGCATTTACAGTATTTTGCTTAAATATGTTGTTCACCTACTTTTGGGTCAGCTATAACATAGTAAAATTTCAGACCTGAGCTCATGGCATAGCTGAGTAATAGCTACTTTTAGGTTATCACTGTTGAGTAAATCGCTTATAACTTGGAAATTATTGCATTTAGAGTATTTTGTTTCAATATGTTATTCACCTATTTTGGGGTCAGCTATAACATAGTGAAGTTCCAGACCCGTGACTCATTGCATAGCTGAGTAATAGCTACTTTGAAGTTCTCAATGTTGAGTAAATCACTTGTAATTTGAAAACTATTGCATTTAGAGAATTTAGTATAAATATGTTATTCAGCTACTTTTGGGTCAGCTATAACATAGTAAAATTTCAGACCTGTAGCTCATGGCATAGCTGAGTAATAGCTACTTTTAGGTTATCACTGTTGAGTAAATCACTTATAACTTGAAAACTATTGCATTTAGAGTATTTTGTTTCAATATTTTATTCACCTATTTTGGGGTCAGCTATAACATAGTGAAGTTCCAGACCTGTGGCTCATTGCATAGCTGAGTAATAGCTACTTTGAAGTTCTCACTGTTGAGTAAATCAGTTGTAATTGGAAAACTATTGCTTTTACAGAAATTTGTGCAAATATGTTATTCAGCTACTTTTGGGTCAGCTATAACATAGTGAAATTACAGACCTGTAGCTCATGGCACAACTGAGCAATAGCTGTTCTCAGGCACTGACTGTTGAGTAAATCAGCTATAACTTGAAAAATATTGCATTTGGAGTATTTTGTTAAAATATATTGTTCACCTACTTTTGGGTTAGCTATAACATAGTGAAATTACAGACCTATAGCTCATGGCATAGCGGAGCAATAGCTATTTTCTGGTTCTCACTATTGAGTAAATCAGTTGTAACTTGAAAACTATTGCATTTACAGTATTTTGCTTAAATATGTTGTTCAGCTACTTTTAGGTCAGCTATAACAGAGCAAAAATTCAGACATGTAGCTC
Organism: Sabellastarte sp. h YS-2021; assembly: GCA_964017235.1. NCBI lineage: Eukaryota > Metazoa > Annelida > Polychaeta > Sabellida > Sabellidae > Sabellastarte > Sabellastarte sp. h YS-2021. The sequence goes on along the minus strand of OZ024930.1, from coordinate 31,710,575 downwards.
ATTGCATAGCTGAGTAATAGTTACTTTGAGGTTCTCACTCTTGAGTAAATCAGTTGTAACTTGAAAATTATTACATTTAGAGTATTTTGTTAAATATGTTATTCACAGACGTTTTGGTCAGCTATAACATAGTGAAATTGCAGACCTCTATGTCATGGGATAGCTGAGCAATAGCTTCTTTCAGGTTCTCACTGTTGAGTAAATCATTGTATCCAACCTGTAGGAAATCATGGGCTGGGAATCTGTTAATATGGTCCGATTTGACCTTGGAACCCTCCTTCAAGGTCAAATGAGGATAGCCAAACATAAAAGTGCTTATAACTCGCTTATTATTGGTCCCAGAGGTTGGAATGAAAACCAACCTATAGAAAATCATGAGCTGGGAATTTTTTGGTGTGGTCGGATTTCACCTTGGACCCCTCCTTCAAGGTCAAATGAGGATAGCCAAACTTAAAAGTGCTTATAACTCACTTATTATTGGTCCTAGAGGTTTCGAATGGAAAACCAAGCTATAGAAAATCATGGGCTGGGAATCTTTTGGTGTGGTCGGATTTGACCTGGGACCCCTCCTTCAAGGGCAGTTGAGGATAGCCAAACTTACAATTGCTTAAAACTCGCTTATTATTGGTCCTACAAGTTTGGGATGGTAAACAAGCTACAGGAAATCATGGGCTGGGAATTTTTTTGTGTGGTCGGATTTGACCTTGGACCCCCTCCTTCCAGGTCAAACGAAGATAGCCAAACTTAAAGTGCTTATAACTCGCGTATTATTGGTCTTGGAGGTTTGGGATGGTAAACCAACATATAGGAAATCATGGGCTGGGATTCTTTTGGTGTGGTCAGATTTGACCTGGGACCCCTCCTTCAAGGGCAGTTGAGGATAGTCAAACTTACAATTGCTTAGAACTCGCTTATTATTGGTCCTACAAGTTTGGGATGGTAAACAAGCTACAGGAAATCATGGGCTGGGAATTTTTTTGTGTGGTCGGATTTGACCTTGGACCCCCTCCTTCAAGGTCAAACAAGGATAGCCAAACTTAAAAAGTGCCTATAACTCACTTATTATTGGTCCGAGAGGTTTGGGATGGTAAACCATCCTAAATTCTTTGGCTGGGAATCTTTTGGTATGGTCAGATTTGACCTTTGGACCCCTTCTTCATGGTGGAACGAGGATATTGCATTTATAGTATTTCTTTAAATATTTTTAACCTACTTTTTACCCTTAAACAATTACCTTGTTACTTTATTTCATAATACCATTTGCAGGGCACAACTTTTTTGTCGTTTTCTTCTGTCAGCTTCGGAATATCTTTCGAACATGTGTTCAGTTACCATTTACTGTATTTCTGTACAGCCCTTTGCCTGATAATTATGCTTTCCTCTCATTATCACCATCACAAATCAAAAACATTCAGTCAGCTGACACAGTGCCCGTTCACGGGCACTCTCCTCTTGTTGGTATACAGCGTTGCCACCTGACCATGGATAATTAATGTCTATAACTTCCGGTTTTCTGCTAATATCTCGGAAGCCATGTAACCTACATATATGAATCATATATCATTAGAAAGGTCTTTTAACAGCTCTTCTGCTCATTTTTGTTGCATAAAAATCCATGCAGAAATGGCTGAGAAATCACAGGTTAAATATTGAAGTTTTTGTATTCACTGGTGCCCTTGTAAATATGTCAGCCGTTTTCACATTCTCTCTTTAAATATGGATTTATTTAACTCAAAAGTTAAACAAAATGAAGACATAAACAGAAAATATGTATCACAAATGAAGATAACAATATTATATGAGTGCGTAGCACGATTATTGTTAATATTCAGGAGTATGTTATTCGGGAAGTTTGTCATGTCTATGTCATATAGACAGGAGTCCTCAGTTCACTTAGTCCAACTCAGTAACCTATTAGGGTAAAATAGGCTTCTCAGTAAACCCAGACAAGCTTTACTTTGTGTTTTGTAGAGAAAAACACACAATTTATTAATGCGATAAAATTTTAGTGAGATCAAAAAGTCATTTCAAAATTCTAGATAGTTTGTAGATAGAATTGTTTAAAAAATGGGATATTACTTGTAAGTACACTTAATGCAACATATATTCTGTTTTGACAGACCTAGTAAAGGCAAGGTGAGCTTAAGTAAGACTTTAGACCCGAACCGGTTGTCTACACGTGATCATCGTAGGCAGGAGTACCACACCATGTCTCCAGATGAAAGACCCATCACTCCAATGAAAGACCTCATGGTCTACAGTATGCAGCAGTCCTCACTGGACTTCAAAGATGGTGAGATAATTGATTTCCCTAATTGATAACGTCACTGTGATGACAAGCATGCTCTTTCATTACTGTTTGAGGTGTATTTGTTTTGCCTGTTGGTTTGCCAAATGATAACTTAATTCTCACATATGTGGTCAGAGAATGCTGCGACAGTGTTTGTAAATATTTATTCAATAGTTTCTTCTACAACTGCTCTGAAAACAAAGTTTGATTCATTCAAATTCTTGAAATTTGAACTCTTGTAATATGCTTGGAAATCTAAAAGATGATACTAAAGGTGCTATTCTTTGGCCAATTGGATGCAGGTATCTTCTATTGAGAATGTAGTAAAATTTATCCAAAGTGTCTGTGGTTGATATGGTTTTACCATATTTCTAACATAGTTTCAAGGTTTTATGATAAGTATCTTTACCTTTATTCAATTTTGAAAGGGTTAGTCAGATGATTGAACTAGATTGAAATTTGCTAGTGTGTAGAGATACCACGCATTGAACCCAAACTTGTAGATGATTCCACAGCACTAGTGGTGTATGCATCAGGTGTATTCAGTGGGAGGTTAACATCTTCCCCAGCCACCATGTGTAGATCTTGTCTTCATTCACACTCACACAGGCAAATTGTTCCAGCTAGCTTCACCAACATTTCACCTTATGTTCATTGCTATTGAAGTATACCTGTGAATAAGTTATGCTGTTTTTTTAAACAAAGAAGAAAGATGACCACCATGGCGTTTTCTTAAATACAGTTTCTACTTATTAAATAAAAAAAAACATAGATATTATCACTAGCCTAGCCTGTCTGGTACTAATTTGGGCCCGTAATAGAAAACAGGATAGCCATCATCTTAAAAATGGTTTTCTGCTGATGTGAAGAAAAGCTATTGCAGATATCATGGGTAACATTGATATTCAGGTCCATAATGGCAAATGCCATCTTGCTACTTATTTATTGTATCAGTTGACTGATTGCCAATTTCTTTGCGCCCATTCTGAAAAACAAAATGTCATTAATACTGAAAGTATGCATATCAAGTTTGCCTTATCTGATGAAAATATGTTGAAACATATTGCTAGATTAAAATAATTTGAGTGTACAAAGTCACAATTAGATTTTAAGTCATGTTTAACAGCCAGGATTGTACGGGGCTTGGTGATCAGCTTTTGTCAAATGTACACTGTTAATCATAGGTATCCCAGACAAGCCAGACCTAGCAGAGACATACTACTCACAGTTTGAAGACTTTGAGCAAGCTGCTGAGGAAGCGGAGGAAGAAGAAGACATGGAGGGGACTATGGTGTCTATAGGTACAGGAGCTAATCAGGAGGAGGTGGAGGACCTGATCAACTGCATGCAGAATGCACTGGACAAAAGTGATACAAGTAAGTACCTCATCAGCTGCATGCAGAATCCCCTAAATAAAAGTCACACAAATAAGTACCTGGTCAACATGCATGAATAATTCTCTGGATGAAATTGATACCAAATACAATGTCACTGCTAGGTCTCCTGTAATGGTAAAGTCCAGGACACCCTAGCCGTGGTATAAACTTAGTTTACAGTAACGTTGCAGTTGCAACACCATCAAAGTAGAATAGATTGCCACCTGCAGCCAGGTCTTAACCAACCGACACTTCTTTCAGAAATAGGAAAACTCATCTTTCAGACTTTCCTTCCCCAACATTAACTGTATCTATCCTGGTGGATGTCATTTTTGGTATTGGCATCCTTATTGGTATTAACTGTACCTTCTGGCATAATCTGTGCAATAAAAAATACTAAGTTCAGTTTGGTGCTATATAAATTATTGAAACCCAGTAAGTTTAAATGAAAATAGTAGGTCTGTCAGATAAAACATAGTAATATATAACTTAATAAAAAAAATTCAGTGCCTTCAAGTGTTCTTCGAGATTTTGCAGGATATCTTGTATAATTGTTTGTGTCACCAATATTCAAGTGATTTTCCCTGAATTATATCTTGGATTTAATTTCATGGCTTCAGTCTCAAACTCCATATTTTTTTGTAAACTTTTGAAATGCATGTATATTTTGACATAAATTATTTATCATAAAGAGTAGGGAGGGGTGAATGGCCCCAGTATCTCGGTATTGAAGTCATTTTACTGAAATACTGTGATGACACTTTACAACCGGTATCTAGATTGTCAATACATTTAATTGAAGGAAAACTTAAAATATCAGAAACTAAGCCTCCATCTGAGGAAATTATAAACTTTATAAACAAAATAAGACTTTTGGGGTGATTTCTAGGAATGAAACTGTCATGTTTTATTTTCAGGAGCTTCACTTCTTGTTAGTTGTCCTATACAATTGGAGATGTGCAAAAATACATCTATTTTTGGAAACCCTGGAATTGAAATGGTTTTGCATTGCAAGGGACATTGAAACAAAAAGCATGCTCCATTGACCCATCCCAAATAAGGAATGTCTTTTGTAGTATTTAGTTCTAACATTTTACTGTCTAAAACATACTTGTAGATATATTGAAATCGTCTTTTTTTTCTTCTATAAACTCTAGTAAAAAGTCACACCTTGTTAGACGACTCCAGTGCACAGGCATTTGGACCCACGGTCAGAAAAATCAAGATCAAGAACTTACGTTCAGACTGTGAGAAAAAACTGGGAAAAGACCAGTTTGAACGGGCGTATGAATACCTGAGAAATGCTCGGTTTGGTGACCAAAAAGAAACCCATACACAGGACGAGAGTGATATCATGAAAGGACTTGCCAGAATCGTAAAAAACCCAAATGACTGCTTTCTTGTGGATCAGCTCTTGTTTCTAGAGGCTCAGCAGGAGTTAACATGATACATTGAATAACACTCGATTTAATTCTGCTGTCAGGATTTGATAGTGCAGTAGAACCTCTATTATCCAAACCCCATGCTGAGCAAGTGGAGATTATGTTCAGATAACAGAAAGTTTATACCATAGTAAAGATATTTTAGCATAAAATGTGTGAAAAAATAATTCTGCAGAGAGTAATACTATGTGCATAAAATCACACATATTTGCCGAGGTATAGAGGTCGGATAATAATGGCTCCACTGTATTTGGAAAATAACTTGTATGCAGATATATTTTGCAGGATTTTGACTGTTCATGACACGTATATTAGTGAGTAAACTGTTTTAGTGTCATGAGTGCTACAAAAGCATTGGCTATCAAAACAAGTGGGTCAGTATTCACAAGTGAGTAACTCCAGCTAGGTTGTGAAACTGCTGTGATTTAAATGCACATTTTCCACATTGTTTTGTGTGGCGATGGTCGTTGTTTCATCCAATTTATGTGCAATATATTACAGTTGAGCCCTGTTAAAGCAAATGTTAAAGTACCAGATGGATACCAGGAATTCTGTATAATGGGGTAAATTTCAAAGGAAAAGCATGACTGGTACATCAGAACCTCTATTATCCGACCTTCTTGGGAGAGTAACAATTAGCTCGGATAATAGAAAGGTTGCATTATAGAAAAGCTTAAATAATGGGTTTAAATGGAATTGGGAGAGTGGGTTTAAGGTCGGGTAATTGAAAATTGGGATAATCTACTTATTTAATAAAAGGAATTTTACCAGACTATGCCACATGAATGGATTCAACTCTGTACCTTGATATACAACTTAGATGATGACATGGCCACCAATACATTTAGAATTTATTCACTAATTACTGTTGCAAAATATTATGATTTATGACATGTTTAAATTCCAGGTTTCATTTCTACATTTGCAAAATCAGCTGACAAAAAACAGCGGGTTGCATTCATCAGATTTATAATTTTAAGTGTCTGTTTTTACCCTCCTAAAATCAAGGCTGAAGAAACAATGAATATGCAGCTTTTGACTAGATACAGTATTTGAGATAACGGGTTAGTTTTAAGATTGGACAAGTTGAGTTTGAAATATTAGAAAGATTTATGCAAAACAAAGTGTTGAATGCATGTATTCATTTGTAAAATAGAAGTTGATGTGTGTGTGCTATACAGTAGATATATATTTGGGTGTCCATATTTTCGTTTATTTTAACCCTTTAAACCGACAATACCCACATTTTATCCAAAGAATGTGTTCTATCTTGTGCGGATAGCTGTGTAGTATTTTATGTGGAGACCAGTATATTACTAATTGTTTGTACACATGTATGTGTCTCCCAACATCAGACGTCCGATTTGTGACAGCATCTTTTTCACCCCCCTGAAATTTATGTCGAAGTGTTTACATGTGTCAGGCTGTGATTTACGGTACACGATTGTGTTTACAGGAGCCGTATACGTGTTTACAAACACTTACAGATGTTGAAGTGAAAACTCTATTTATGTGGGGAAAAGTTACTTGTGTGGCACTGCTTATAATACAGAAAGTTCCTATGATAAGTTAGGGTTTCTGATAAGTGAAACCATATACAGTGTATATATGCTTTGAATTTTTTCCTGCACTTTTTTCTTCCAAAGTTGATCAATTACTGACAAAACTATATAGTTAAATTTCTGTGCTCTTTTTTTGCTACAAGGAGTATGCACGTTTGCCTTTAGCATAGTTATATAAAAAGTAAAACTAAAAGTATTGGGGTTTCTTTTGATTCTATTGTTTTGAAAAATAGATAAAATTGCAATTATGAGGGAATATAATTTTTATTAGTCAGAACAAAGATTTCAAGCAGTGGACTATGGTATTGGCTGTGAACAAGTAACATTATATTTAATCATTATTATATGTATAATTCTTCAAAGTAGATCCAGAACTCAAAATTATTTAACCTTTTTTCTGTTGTTTTGACACTTTATTGTACATTAAAAAACACCAAATTGTTTCTTTTTTGACTGAACAGACTTTGCGGAATTAGATCAAGTACTTATTTGGTAGAATTTATTGAGGCCAAATGCCTGTAATAGAACATCTGTCGCCAAAACCAACACTGTACTGCTATGTTTTTGTATGAAAGTAACAAATAAAAACATAGTAAAATGTCATTGTTGTTAAATGTAAGCAGGAAGCATAATAAAATATATCAAATGTTTTTACTGTGTCATAGGAATCCACATTATAAGGAGTTGTGGTTCATAAATGTACAGTATTACAATTTCTTTGCAAGTATACTTTGATCTTTTATCAAATACCTTCAAGTATTACTTATTATTGTAGTTTACTTTCTTTTAAGTTTGTGGAATTAACTTTTATATTCTAATTGCTCTGGTAAACATCCCATACAATTCTAATGAATTATTTTGTTAATTATTTTGTTTTAGTCTCTGATAATAATAGAGTTTATCCTGGCCACATATTTTGTCTCTGTAGCAGTGGTAACTGCGGTTTAAATAATATTTTGAATTTTCCTTCCAGTACACTCTGTAAACATTCAAAAGTAGAAGTATTCCTTTTATGTTTTTGAATAATGTTGTCTGTACAATATGTTACTGCCATGTGAAGGATCAATATCGAATGAAAATTTAAGGGTGCTGTATCAATCGATATTTCAATATCGAAAAGATTAATGTGGGCCGTGGGCGATATTAGAGGTTTTCTCGAAAGTTGTGCATTTTAATTCAAGAAATAATTAAACATGCTATTTATCTGCCAAAAATACATTTCAGCAATAGAAAATAAAAATAAAATGTACCAAAGTTACATAAAACAAGCGTTTTATGCTTTCCAGTATACTAGCTCTCAGATTTTGTATCTCCTCCGTGAAACAGGAAGCAGGTCACTGACAATGTAAACAAAGATGGTACCAGACTTGACCCCATTTTGTTTCAGTTTTTGTATACAATTTTAAGCAGTAAAATTATGATTTTTTTTAATTTTTGTTAAGTGTATGTTATTTTGATATTGAAATGCTGGTAGTATGTGTTGATGCAGTTCTGTGGGATGATCAATCGATATTGAAAGATCGAGCACCAATCCCTATACTGTATTACTCTTTTATTTAAAACTATGCAATTGAATTTTGTCTAACCAGTTCCGCCAAGTCAAAGTACTATGCAAATAAAATTTTATTAAGGTATTTAGTCAAGGTGTTAATTTAAGTTCATGAAAATGAAAAATAATAGTATGTATTCAGGTAAAACAATAATATGTTAATACCTAATGAACTTAGAGGTAAACAGGTTTCTCAGAAGCATTGTGCTCCACTAATTAATATATTCTCAGTAATGGTATTATTAATAAAATATCAGTATCGTATACTTCAGCACCTCCCCAAGATGTTTTATAGGGTAAAAAAACAACTATGAAAAATCTCAATTGTTTTACATCATTAAAACTTGCAATTAGTCACTTACCTCTGTTAACAGTGCATATGTGAATATTATGATGAACTTGATGAACTACTGTACTCTGTTATTTTGTTAGTGGATAATCATGAAGATACTGTGATACACTAAACTAAATATTTATATCTTTGTTGTTGTTGTTTTAATAATATATCCATCCTTTAAATGCTGTAGATATATTTGGCATCCTATCAAAGCAAGGGGCTCTGCTAAAGCTACCTATAGAAGTGAGTCATATATATGTGTACATAAATATTCATAAAAGCTTTCTCAGCAGTTCATTTGTAGTCAATTAATTTTTGAAGGGGAATGCATTCCTAAAGTTTTACAGTTTTTTTTTCTTAATACTTAATCAGACTTTTTTATTACACCATTTTTAACATTTCTGTTATCTGTGTTGAAATATAATAAGATGTAAAAACTCGTTAGCCACTAGTTTTGTGGAGTGTTTTATCATGGGTGTATTTCATCCATAAGACATTAAATTGGTTTGTAAAGAAAATCTTAATCCTTTTGCTTTAACAATGTTTGTTGTTGAACCATTGAACACTTGTCCATGGTTATCCAGCTTACCATACAAATGGTTTCACTCTGCTAGCTATTATCTAATATAGTGCACACCAGAAAACTGACTACACCTTTCTCAGAAGTGCCATCATGTTTCTCAAAGTGATTCTTACTTCAGGTGCAATAAACTCCTAATATTTGTGTAAGTGCTCATTGTACAAAATGTTTCTGTTTTATTCTTCTGTTGACAGTCTACAAATTACCAGTTTACGTGGCTGTAGTTGCTTATAGAAATTATTGATGTCTCCCAACTCTCATTTTTCTGGGTTGGATTTCCCATTCAGCTTGAAGTGGTAACGTTGGTAGTTGCTTGCTGGCGCTTGATGGTTTTCAAACTAGTTTGCATTGCTTTCCTCCATCCTCTCAACTACCCATTGTGATATGATTGTGCAATGTGTTGACAACAACATTAAGCCAAAGTCAGTCAGTCACTGAGAGCTTATTAATATGAAGATACATTTAATATTAAAGCATATATACTTTCATGCAAGCCATGATTGTTTTTAAACATCTTGAAAAATTATTAGGTAGCAGTGTATTGTACTTGAATGTAAGTATATTTTTATGTAAAGTTGTAAACTATAGAAAAATATAAACTTATCAAAGGTCTTTTGTTTCCTTTTGATGTGCATACCTTTGCACCGGTAGGTTTTGTTTTCCCTGCTATAAATTTTCAGATCCTCAGAACTAACTTGGTTGAACCAAGTAATGTGACAGATGAGAATTTACATTATAAAACCTCGTACTTCATCTGGTGGGACCTTTATTTTGAGAAAGATAGATTTGCTTCAGCCCCATAAGTGGTTGGGCCACACTGTATGTTTGTCTCCATCTGATTTGCAATTCTGGGTCTAAATATGGGCCTACTACTGGTACTGCCAATTAATATGAGTCCAATAATAATAACATAGTTTTTTGAGAACACTAATTGTCCTTCAAAAATCCTATGATTTTCATCTCTTGCTCCTCAGTGAAAGCCACAACAGCCAATAACACATTTTTTTCTCTTGATCACTCCCTTCGTCACCAAAGTATCTTTCCATTAACACAGGCAATTGTCAGTCTCCAGTGTCTGTGTATCAAGTATATCCTGTGTAGCCTTTGTAGCCTGTATCGGTTTGGCCACTACCTAACCTCCATTAGCGCCCCCCCCCCCCCCCCCCCCCCCCCACTATCTGTACTAGATCTTTTTGGATCTAGGATCTAGAGCTGATTAGGTTTTGGTTGGTATCCAGTAACAACTGTTGCCAAGGCAACACCTTTAAGATTTTTGGGTCTTACACTTTGTGGGTGTTCCATAGACTAAACCCCTGCATGGATTTTCACCAATTTTTTTTGGATGTGTACCCCAAGAGGATCTAGAGCTGATTAGGTTTTCGGGGGTATCCGGTAACAAGATTTTCGGGTCTTAAGCTTTGTGGGTGTTCCACAGACTAAACCCATGCATGGATTTTCGCCAAATTTTCAGGATATGTTTACCCCAAGAGGATCTACAGCTGATTAGGTTTTGGGGGGTATCCAGTAATACCTGTTCCCATGGCAACACTTTTAAGATGTTCAGGTCTTAAACTTTTTAGGTGTTCCACAGCCTAAACCCATCCATGGATTTTCCCAAGAGGATCTACAGCTGATTAGGTTTTGGGGGGTATCCAGCGCTACTGTTTGCCATGACAACACTTTAAAAAATTTTGGGTCTTTAAGTTTGTTCTAAATTCTTTAATGTTTTCTGTAACCTAAAATATTGCAGCTAGCTTCATCAGATTTGCACAAAATACAAATGGATAAAAAAGCTTACATGAGAGTAATTGTTCCTTGTTTTGGAAACAAAATGGCCGCCATATCAATCTTTAATGGCAAATAGGAGGGTCATCATATCAAAAAGGCCTTATATCTCCCTTATCATTGTTTCTTTGGCTTCAAAATATGAAAACTACTCGTAAGAAATCATGGCCTGTGAATCTTTTGTAGAAAATCTTGTGGGTTCTCTATACTTCTTGCAACGGAAGTTGTTCCTAAGATTTCCCCAGATCTCAATGTTGTTGGCCATTTAGCTGTACCTGCGGACTGGGGTTCTTGCCTGCCGAGGCTGGCTATTTTTATAATAGTTCCAAATGTCTATAAAAATATGCTCAGAAATAGAATAGGATTTTTGAAGGACAATGAGGGAATATTCAACGAATGACTGATGGATAACAAGGACCCAAACAAATGTGAGGCGCTGTAGAGCAAATTTTCCAACGAAAAGAACCTGGATAAGGTTGTGTGTAATGGTTGGTTCCACAGACAAAGGACTATTTACTGCAAGTTGATACACATGAAATCACATAAAAAACGTGCATCAAAAAAAGTCAACAGACAGAAGTTGCCGAAGCAGAACTTTAGCTTCCTGAACACCCACATTGTCCGTCATTTTTCATCAAAGAGCACCTTCAAACCCCAAGCAAGGCCACAGTTTCCAGGCCACCAAAAGCAGGTACAACAAAGTCTTCAGGGCAGCCCACCACAGAGACCATTTCAGTGGAGACAATTTCTCTTGGCATTTCCGCGAGAGTCTCAAGTGGATTGACAGATGACCCACTTCGACTCAAAGCATCTCCACCAATTCTTAAGTCCCCAAAACTGGCCCCACTACCCTACCATGAGTGAGAGTGTCAGCTGGAAGTCCAGGAATGGACTTAATGCACAAGAAGATAGACTGTTATCACAGAAGAGCCAGAATGACCCGATTTCTACCTATTGTGACTGGCTGTGCTGTAACTTACGAACCTCTCCAATAATTCATTTGAGGATTTTCAAGTAGAGACATTTGCATACATAACATAGCAATACATAACCTTAAATATAAGGATAGGCAGCAACAGGAGCACATACTGTACTCAATCAAGCCATCTGCACTACATTTGGGTTCACTGCCCCAATCACGCAGCCACTACTTTCACAACAGCCGATGCCAGTCAAGCAGCAGTGCTGACCACAGCAGCCATTTCAGCAGCAGGCAATGCAGCACCAGCCCATGAAACATGCACAGTAGCCCATGTAACATATGTACTCCAGCCATTTTCACGGCAAATGTAGCAGTCCATGCAACAGATGATGCAGCCTGTTCAACATCTAATGCAGCTGACCAGTGCCCCGGGGCACCAATTTCAACAAGTTACACCACAGCATCAGTCTGATCAGGCAACAGTGCACCATGCACAGAGAACAAGACCAAGCTGTATTTCCTCACCTGAGGCAACAACTTCAACCACCTTCCACAGCCCCATACCTTCAACACCAATGGACCCATCTTTATAGTAGCCTCAGCAGACACTTTATTTGGGTCACTTACTCGAACCTTGCCAAATGCCTTAGTAGGCGATAGCTACAACAACCTCCAGATCCCAGTCCCTCATTCAGAGACCAGCAGAGGTGACCACATAGAAGCACAGCAGTAGTAGCTGACATCCTGTATGATTCAACAACTCTCAACTTCAGCTGAATTTTTTGAGACCCTGTTAGGGCTGCCAATTCAAAACAATTATATAGGTGGGTTTTTAAAACTATAAAAAATCCACCAAGACTCGCTAACAGACAATACGAAAAAAGACTGATTAGTTCACACACAAGCCCAAACTTAACATTCATTACTTGGTCCCCAGTAAAGGTATAACTTTGCAAATGTCCAAATATACACCACACAATAAGGAATACAAAATATCAAAAAGCCAAGGTGTCCTGAATAAAACCAAAAACCTTGTAAAGCATGCCCAGCTGTTTTCAAAAATACTCACACCCCATAAAAATAATACCATAAAGTCCAAATTTTCCCAAAGCCCTGTAAAGCACGTTCAGGAGTTTTCAGAAACATTTGAACCCTGCCTCATGTCTGTCTCCAAAACTGTTAGGCTCCCTAACCTCCTACCAGTAGATTCAAACCCAATATCAAGCATGTTTTTAGTGAGAGGGTATTGCCACATATTCAACCATGGTGATTCAAACCTCAGGCAAGGCATTTTTATGATGCAGGATAGCACTAACACAGCTTTCATATCATGATCATAAATATGTATGTTAATTATTATAGGTAAGTATTCAAATTAGGCATAATAGAGTAAATAAAATTGCAAAGTTTGTGCGCTGATTCCTATAAAAGATTTAAAATAATTTCTTTAATATAATATATAATGCAATTTCATTTGTTTTTCTAATGGAATAATGCTTCTGGTTTGTGAAATCCTTTGTTGCAAAATATGTACACACAGAGAGTGTAACTTAATTTAACTAATGGATAAAGACGTTATCCACATGGCCAGTGTGGGATTACGTACAATTAGTTTTCATACATAAGACAAACCCAGTTTTATAATCCCCATGACATTCTATTGTCTTCAGTGTAAATTCACTCCCTTGAATAAGATACACAATTAACCCTCTTTGGCTTTTCCGGTACTCCAAAAGAATCTCTTATTTTGAAGTCCTGATGTAAGATCACTTAAATTAAAATTTGGTCAATTTTGCAATCTGTGCATTTTCTTGTGTGTTTTGAAAATTTTAGAAATTAAGATCATGCATTTGTACATTCCCGTGTTACGTTTCCTTTTCTAGTAGGGTGTAAAAGTTCTCACAGTTTAAAATCATTCTTAATATTTTGTGACGTTTCTGTTCCTTTTTCCATCAGATCTTGAGTGTGAAAGAGCCTAGCTTCAAATTAAATACAAACTTTCATAGCTTTTAACAAAACAATGCGTGTTCATTCCAATGGATTCGTTGTGCATGTTCTAGGATAAATGTATTTCATTTATGTAACCTGGGAACCAACTTCATGTTTTCAAATAATTCGCACTCTCACTGTCATGGGAGGCCTCGGGGCTCGGGGCTGACTGTGTTGTCCTCTCATTGTCGATGATCCTAGTTTTTGGAAGATACATCAAGATAAGATACCTGTCCAACAAGACGGCTCACTGCACTCGCTATCAACAATAAAAGGACCATTTTTGCAAAGTAAACTTTCCGGAAGCCCACGCAATCTGTCCATATGGAAGCCAAAGCCAGATAGCCAGTGAGATCCACTTTTTTGAGGTTTTGTGTTTATAACTTTCGGGTTTCTTCAAGACAGTGAATGAGTGCATTTAAAACGGTCAGTGCCAGGATTGAAGACTTACTGCAAGGCTGGAGTTACGTCAGGTGAGTGAACAAGGTCCTTATTCGTTCTGGAGGAACATCTATTTTCTTGGTGAATCATAGTGCGCTAAGGAGGGACTTTGCACTATAGGTCTATAAATGGATATACATGTAGTTAAAGCAGGATATAGGAATGTATACAGATTATTTTTCAAAAATATATTTACAGTAATATTGGACTACCGGGGGGGGGGGGGGGGGGGGGGGGGGGGGGGGCAGCAATTCGCCCATAAAAACAGCAAAATGCAGTTTCTTGAGAACAAATATGCAGTGTGGTTTTATAAAAGTTATCAGAATGAAAAGAGCTAGGTTCCTCAAACTATAAAATGATAATAACATCATAAAATATATAATAAAAGAACATTTTCAAATTTTTAGAGAAATGGTCAAAAAAACATTGAAAATGAGGAAATGTCTTTAATTTTTAGTTAACTATGTTTGCATGTTGACTGATTGTTGGAGGAAATATAACAAAGTAATTGTGGGAACAGTTGTTTGTACACATTTGTATGGAATATGTGTTTTATGCAAATCTCCAGTTCTATATGGGGTCGTGCCACGGCTCTGCACGCAAGAAAAGTAGAGCCGAGGTAACCATGTCTACAAAGACTGTTAAACACTTTGCAAACATTAATTAAAGTTAAAGATCAATTCTTGTTATTGTATTGTAGCACTTAATGAAGTTATATATAGTATTTATATTGACCTCAGACACAGTTTAGAGAACATACAGCCCTTTGCATCAGTCAGATGCAGTTTGTTAGGCATATTTCTCACTGACATATAAACTTCTTTATTCATCTTTATAATCCTGCATGCTGTCAGTTCTAAAATCTTAGAAAAGTATCAAGACATATTGCACACTTTTCTATGCTATAAGGAGCCTTCAGTATCAACACAGATGTTAGTTTTAAATGAGATACAATAGAAATTGGCGAATCGCTGTCCCCGCTGTAGACAATTTAACAGAAAACATGAAGTACTTACTGTAAAGATATTGTGGTCAATATGGCTTCCGTAGAAACAGATCCAGGTCAATGGCACTAATAGAATTAATAGAAAAAAATAACAGTCATTGGACAGTAATGGGGATGTTCCACTGGAGTCGAGCATCCAACCGACACTACGACTCTAGAATCGGTTGCAAAAGCCGGTAGTTGGAGACCAAAATCCAGAAAGAAGCACACAAAAATATTGGGTAGGTTACATCTTCCCGGCAGGACATAGTATGTTCTCTGGAACTATATACTTCCCAACCTGGCTTGGGGTCAGAATGATTTTCTCCTTGACAAGACAGAAAACTACAAGCCGTAAACCCCAAACAGACAAGCTGTATCAAGCCCCAACAAGCCATGCTGACAAATAGACAGGACTGGAGCATTTTCCCAGCCCACCTGACTGGACTGATTAATTCCTGGAGTCAGGATCGAGAGTCAGGATTGAACCCACACTATATAAACCCCCTCTGGCTGTCATAAATCATCATTTGTCACTGCAAAGATGCCAGCTGTACATCAGAGAGACTTTCTACAGAAGCTTGGGCTACTTTTGGTTTTTATTGAGTTTAATGTTTTGATTTTCATCATGATTTGCAGACAGAAAACGACACAACTGAACCCAGGACCAGCACCTGCCATACAGCCAGCACCACAGCCCCAGTCAGCCCCCAGGAGAAGAAGAAATTTAAGCCACCAAACCCCTGGGTCATGCCCTGGATACTTCAAATACAAGAAAAAAGGATGCATCAGCAAACTGCTGGCCGACTAAATACACACTGGTATTCAAGGATACCAGAATTTTATCAGGATGTCACCTGCCTTTTCTGACCTCATCGAAGAACACATACACCACCACATCAAGATGGTCATATCAAGATGGTCATATCAAGATGTTGATATCATATTGTGTAAATTTACAGCAAGGAGCAGTTAGCTGTTGCATGTGCTTTTAAAGGTCCCTTTTAGTTGTGGTTTCCACTATTGGCTCTACTTAATTATTATATAGGCTAGCTAGTTCAAACCCTTCCTTACAGGAGTCACATGCCACAACTGAATGGGCTCATCTACTTTCTGTTCTGGTTCAGTCTGCTCTATGTTTGGTAGAATGCCTTCATTTGGACTCCTATTTGGATAGGAGATACTCAAATGCAAAGACACAAGTCCATACAATTGAAAAAATGTTTACGCTGTAATGCTACCGATACAATGGCGGGGATGAGGTATATCTTTTCAGAGCCTTAAGGATAAGGTTGAGTGACAAAAAAAAAATGTGCAGATGTGTCAGTAAGGAAAAGGTTGACTGGGCCATATATAATTATATAACTTGCATATAATAGAGCCGAGGTAACCACATATATGTATAGTCTCTTCAGATATTTGACTGAACAGGATAAAGTAGATGTGTTGAAAGTTGATGATTTAATTAACTTAATGTTCTGTGAGTTGTTAATTTTTGTCCTCCTTTTTTCAGAGTCCACTTAAAATGTCACAAATGGCAGATGTTGTAATATGTGGGGGAGGTATTATTGGGTGTTCGGTGGCTTATCACTTGGCTAAACGGGGTGTCAGAAGTTTGATTGTTGAGCGGGCAGGCATTGCCTGTGCAGCTTCTGGGAAAGCAGGTGGGTATATAGCTGACCAATGCATGCTTATCTTTTGATAATGTAGTAACAGAGAATTTGGTTCTTCTTTCCATAGTAAGGTTTTATGTCAAGTGACATATTTGACCAGACATAAATTACTGTAACAAAAGGCTGTATTTCTGCACCAGTGAAATATATTCAGTTTTAATTTAGCACAGATGAACACCCTATTTTGTGGGCATAGTGTCTCGCCCCAATTACAGCTATATATCTATATATTCTTTGCTTTTCATGTATTGGTGTAGCGTAGTGTTAAAGTAATTGATCAGAGCAATTGATTACTAAATCTGGACTTTGAATATCCAAATTTTCACTTGATATGTGTTTGTTTTAAGGAAGTCATAGTTCACAAAAAGGTTTTGTTTTTACAGGGGGCTTCTTAGCCAGGGATTGGAGTCAAGGGACTGATGTAGAGGAGTTATCTATGAAGAGCTTTGATTTACACATGAAGCTGATGGAAGAATTTCCAAATTGTGATTACAGACGCCTTGATACATTAGCGGTAACAGTTGTAAAAGGTAATGCTTAATGGCTGGCTATATTAGTCAAATTATTCTGTTCATATAACAACAGTTTATAAAATGTCAATTTTGAAGCTCTAATTTGCAAATTATTATATACTTGTATTTAAAGAATACACCCTAGCTGTTATAATTCTTTTTAAAAGAAGTAAACTTTCTGCATTAAACATGAGTAATCCTGATAATAAAAATATTCTTCTAAATGGAACTTTCTTTATTTCTACATTGATATGATATGAATCATTTTCTTTTAGTTACCACTGTTTGAGAACCCTGTTTTAGCTAACTGTTCCTATACACTGGAAAGTACCAGTATATTAGCAGACACATTAAATGTGTATATTGATATTTTAAGAGACTCAAATTTTACTTTCTCTGCATTGATAATGGTATATACATAGGAAAAAACTAGCCTGTAAAAATATGAAAAACATATTTTGTTTCAATTCTTCTCAAAATTCTGGCTGAAAACTATAGATGGCATCTATGGTGTTATCTGCTTCTTATGTGTGTAATGCATAAGAAGTAATTACTTCATTTTGATTGACTGATTAATTCATAGGCAAGCATTGTATATCATCAACTTTCTTGGTGGATTGTTATGTATTATGTGAAAATGGGAGGTTGCAAATGTCATGATAAAAGGATACTGAACAACAGAAACAAAATACATGTGTGGTCTTAATTAAAAGTTTTTTTTAAACATATGTCGAGGTTTTAGGAAGTAAAAATATTGTGAATATGCTGTTTATTCATAGTACTGTCACTGACTTCAATTGACATTTGGCTAAAAATTCTAAAAATATATTTTAAGCCTGTAAAAATTGCTGCACATTATGCCTATGGTTAACTTGTAGATTTTGTTGAGAAATATATCAAACTGAACATATTTCATACCTGTCTTCTGAACACCACAAATTGTTTTTGGAGAAATTTAAACTTAGTGTTTGATGAGATATAGTGCATATCCCAAGAATTGGTCATAGTAAAATGTTGACAGTTCGAGCTTCTTTAAACAGTAGCCCATTGTTTGTTTTGGATAAGCTGATAAGATATGAATTTATTCACTGTAGATAGAGCAAAGAAAGCTCCCAAGAATGTTCCTGATTGGGTGGATGGATCAGTAGCAGGTGCCAGTATATTAGGAACAAAAGCATCAACAGCACAGGTAATTTTTTTCTCAGTATTCGATATTTTCAAGTACTTTGTTAAAATATACACAGGTTTAGATGTTATGACTATACAGAGATCTAGTGAATTTTAAATTTAACATAGATTTGGCTATTGGGTCACCATATAAACTTGTAAAAATATAAGGAGGAAAAACTATTGAAAGGCTGAAAAGTGAAGTGTTTGCCAAATTTTTGAAATACGCGCAGACTATTTTGTTAACATTAAACTAATAATACAGTTGCTGTATAGCTCACAAAGGTAGGATGTAATAATTTATATAAATAGTGTTTAATTTGCAATATTAATGTGCAATTATTTAACTTAAATTCATGTACAATAAATCGGGCATGACAATTAAAATGTACATGTATGCTCCATTTTCTGAATTTGAAGTCAAAATTAGGATGTCTACTGCTTCATCTGGAAGAAAGTGTATTTGAAATAATTCTTTTAAGTTAAATATTTTTTGTGGTCATTTATTCACAATGATTGAGTTCTGGGGACAGTGTTATCTTTATGTAATTGCTAACACTGATAAGTGGTCATGCTGTATGTAATAGAATGTATGATTTTTTTTTTGCACATCTTCTGATTTTTTTCAGGTTCATCCGTACAAACTGTGTCATGCTTTTATTGACAAGGCCAAAGAACTGGTAGGCAGCCAAGTAAAGTTAGGCATCGTTGAAGGCATAGAAAAAGTGGATGGCAAAGTGACAGGAGTTAACGTCAGTGGGGAATTGATCCCTGCCTCTACAGTGGTAGTAACTATGGGACCATGGACTGACCAGGCAAAGAAGTGGTTAGGTACCCCTGGGGTCAAATGTCAGAAAGCCCACAGTGTGGTGTTCAGACCAAACACCGAAGTCACACCCCATGCCTTGTTTCTGGAATGTTCTTTTCCATCTGGTCTAAGATCACCAGAGGTTTATCCAAGGCCAGATGGGACAGTTTATGTGTGTGGCATGTCGAGTAGAGAGTCCCTACCAGAAGACCCGTTGACGATTAAACCTATAGCCCAGTCTTGTGAACAGATTAAGAAAGACTGTGAGCAAACATCGTCCAGATTGGCTGATGCCACCGTAGAAGTAGAACAGGCATGTTACCTGCCATTCACCTCCCATGGTATACCTCTAATTGGTAAAGTACTAGGCAGTGAAGGTGCCTATATTGCTGCTGGACATTCTTGCTGGGGCATACTGAATGCACCAGCCACTGGAGTTGCATTAGCAGAACTCATCGTTGATGGACATTGTTCTTCGTTGGACTTGTCAGCATTTAATCCCGCAAATTTTATGTCATGTACCTAGTTAGGTGTACAGTTTTGGAATGTTAAGTTTGTCTTTTAACTGATAAAATGTTGAGGTTCTAATAACTTCACATCGTTGTATTAACTGAAGCCATGCCTTTGTACTCCCAGCGGATTGTAACCTGTTGTGTTTGTAGTCCTCACTTTCAGATTTAAGTACGATTATTGGAAACAGTTTGAAATCATAATCATGAAATAGTTTCAACAGGTTGTTGTCTTTATTTGACAGTATTTGAATAGGCACTTTAAAAAACCTTGCGTCTGATTTCTGATATTAGTCTTTGGCAGGACTAAAGTTAATTTCAATACAGTTTCATTGCTTTCATTTCAATTTTCCATTGCTTCTTTGTCGTTTTGAAATTGTTGTTGAGAAAAGTAGTTACAAAGAAAAAACTGAACAAAACCTTAAGTTTCCTTCTCTGTCAAAGTTAACTAGATTCAAGAGTAGTATGGTCTTCTCATTTTTGGATACACTTTTATTGGTGGCAGGAATTTATACAGTTATTGAGGCTTTTTACATTGGTGCACACTTGTCTATAGTGTCCAGTTTTTATGCTGTGACTTTGTTCAGATAGTTGCATGTTGGCAGAATTGGAGGAGTACTTCAGTATGAAAAGGTAAAGTATTAGTGTGCCACAGTTCAGTTATAAAAGTAAATATTCAGACAATAGGGGAAATATAAGTGATTCAGGGTTTGTTTTACTGCGTGTTCAGGTATGTCGTTGTTTTAATCAATTTGCAATTTAACCAAAGGCTTGGCATGGTTATTCTTTGTTGATGCATGAAAATGGTTAATTATTGAGAAGTATAACCATGTATAGGTTTTTAATGATCATGACGAGTTTTAGTACACATTGGGTGCATGATATTTATAACGTTTACTTTGGCACATTATAACATGCCCAGAGTTCATTTTACCACCCGTTTCCGCATCTTTTGTCGCAATACTGGGGTGAAAAGACATGTACACGTTATGGTACCAAGCCGCGGTAACGCATAGATCTTGCATTATCGCCCGCGTTTTGACTGTAAATATTGGGAAAATTAGACGGATTTTGTTTTAAAAATTAAATAAAAGGACACATATATTGTCTTTTTAACCCAGTTCCTCCATGTTTCCTTGCTTCTAAATCCCTTAATTTAATTGGTCTAGTGGAAACGGCATTGTCCAAAGTTTGTTCAACAAATATTCGGTATTTATCAATAGAAAACCCATTTTGTGGTTCTTTTGATGACCTTTTTTTGACAACACCAATCGTGAATAGCTCTAAGAGACAAATTTTAAAGGAAGTTAAAGGATATTTTTAAAACATTATGATGAGGGAAATGAAAGTGATATTGGGTCAAGCAATATTTGGGGGGGAAATCAAAAGAACTTTTTGTGAGATTTGGTTAGGGAAATATTCCTGGTTAATAAAAAAGCTGGATGATTTTCCATCTGTGATTCCTGGTAATTTGCCATGACATGAAATTGTCAAAGTAGAAATTTAAACTGTTTAACTTAAAAAATAAACAAACTTTAATTATTTCAAATCTGTATGTACATGCTGACTACAAATATATATCTCAAACTGTGTTTTTTTTCAGTGAGTAGACTTGAATTTGATTTAGTATTGCAAATTCATTTTTGAGATAGACTAATCGTACATTTTTCCTCTTCTCTCCTATTTAAGTCAATTTGCTCAAATGTAAGGTTAATTTTTTTATTTGACTCATCACATTTACTAAATGTCTCATCAAAATTTAGTGTAGGAGTCATTTGACTCGAGTAGCTCCAACTCTAGAATGAACGCTGCATGCCAAATCATATATTGTTTTGTGGTTTTCTGTAGTTGAATTCTTTTCCATAGTCATTCATCTGTGATTTTCTTATATATGTACTTTTTTCTTTAAATATATTTGATTTTTTTATTGATTATATTTCTTTACAGTGAAAGATAAAATGATAAATGAGACCATAGTTTGAATGAATTCTTTCAGTAAATAGAACTCTGCTTGGTGTTAACCTTGCCACTTATCCACATCCCACCATGTGTCTGGTAATATTATGCCAAGTTATATAGGGCAAGATCTATCTTTTATCCTTAAATCTAGTGAGAACAATGTGTTCAGTGAAATGTATAACGTGCAATTTTTCACAGAAAGGCCTGTAGCATTTTGAAGGAGAAATCTTTATATGGTTTATATTAACCTTGTTGGAAACTACATTTTTCCTGCTTTCTGCATTAGAAGTGATATCTTTTGAGTTTTGATATCTTTTGGTCATGATAGAACCAGTTGCCTACTTGGTAAAATGGTAGAGTAAGAAATCTAAAACTCGCCACATATCTGAAATTCGCCACATGTGAAAATACTAATAAAATAAATGAATTGTGGTGAGATTTGTTGACTGTACAGTAAATTAAGGCTTTTTGAACTGAAAAATACCAATTTTTGGACAAAAACATCATTTTCTTCATAAAATTAACTAAGGTTTTTAGAGGTGGCGAATTTTAGATTCCTGGCGAATTTTAGATTTCTTAATCTATAGGCCATACTGTCTAAACTCTATTGGCAGAAATATAATAAGCAGAATTCCCCTTCAGGTGCAAGTGCATGTTTGGTCATTTTACATTAGTTATCTAGATATACTGGTTAAATTGAAGTACTTTTTGGTACCTTTTATCACAAATTGTCACAAATTGACTGTAGTTTCATAGCATGGTCTGAGGTTATAGAGAGTTTAAATATCTTGTATAATCATGGTCTTATCAATATCTAATTCTTTGACATCGAATACAGAAGTCTGTAAGATTATTAATCCCAACACCCTGCCTACTGTGCTAATAGGAGCTTATATATATATACAGGGTGTATTCAGTCATGGAAAACCTGGAAAAGTCATGGAATTCCATTTCTTTTTTCCAGGCCTGGAAAAGTCAAGGAAATTGACTCCAGATTTTGGAAAATTCATAAAAAGTCATGGAAATTAAAAGGCATCCTCTTGCAAAACGGCGTTGTTCCTTTCTTTCATCTAGCATTTCAATACAAGAATACATTTATGTAATCCGATCAAATTTTGGCGTGTTTTAGAATTTTGAAAGTGTAATCCAGTTGTTTGATGTTTTGGACTGATAGATATTCCACAATAGTAATTTCGTTATACTTTGGGAAAAATAAAAACTTGTACATGTACGAGGAGCCTGATATGCCATTGTTATTTTCTTAGGTTTCAAGTTTCATTGGTTGTTGGTTGTATTGTGACATATTAAAGTCATTTTGATTTAATCTTTTTTATCGCGTTCTGTTCCTGTCGGCTCCAAATCATACAGGTATGGCCTGTCACATCTTCCCTCGGGACCTTGATACAGGTCTCTTTCATGCCACAAAGCATGTAAAAGGTCTTAGATTTTAAAGCTTTGGTCATGGAAAAAATGTTGAAATTTAGTGGATACACCCTCTATATATGACCATCTTATTAATTGTTAATTTGACACCATGATTCCACGCCTGCAATCTTTGCCAAGTGTGAGTGAAGGACTTGGCTGTTTGTGTTGTGTGATTCAAAGCCAATTTTGGTTTTTATGTCCTTTTAACATGGAGGATCCAATTAGGACAGGCCATCAGTATGATTTCATATGGGAGATGGATTCAAACCCAAAGCCACAGGTGTGAGAACCAAGTGATTGACTGTCACAATTAACAGCCACTGAAGCTCCTGTGAGTGACTGAATCAACCAAAGTAATATGCTTACAAGTATAAATTCCAATTCCAATTCAACTTTTATAGCGCTTAATCTCTGCCGAAGTGACAGACTCTAAGGCGCAACATCATAAGCATAGTTACAAAAATCATTGTCCTTGTCCATAGCTATGGTCAACATCACAGAGAACGCCATATGAGGTGGAAAATACTAAGGAGGATAAGCTTGGCAGAATAGGTATGCCTTAAGTTTTTTCCTGAAGGAAGCAATGGAAGTGGCAGATCGTACATTATCAGGGAGTTCATTCCATATTTTGGGAGCATCATATGCAAAGCTTAGACCAAACTGCTTTGTGGATTTGTAAATAGATGGTTGGTATTGAGGAACATGTAGAATTATACCATCAGATTGACTCAACCGAGTATTATTGCACATTGTCTAACTTTGAGAAATGGGCTGAAATATTTTGGACAGTTAGTATGTAGGTATTTATATACCAACAAGGCAGTCTTGAAGATGCAACGGTGCCTTATGGGTAGCCAATGAAGGGCTTTTCTTAGTGGAGTGGTGTGAGAAAGACATGTGGTTCTGCAAACAATTCTGGCCAGACTGGTTTGAATGCATTGCAGCTTGCGTAGGTTAGCAACAGATAGACCCCTAAACAAGGAGTTACAGTAGTCAAGCCTACTGCCCACAAGTGCGTTTGCAGCCGTAAGAGCAGCATCACGAGTCAAGTACTGTCGAATTTGTCTAAGATCCCTTATCTGGATGAAACATAGTTTATATACATTTTTAACATGTTTGGTGAACGAAAAGTCTGAGTCAAACCAGACACCCAAATTCTTAACGGCATCTGAAGGTATCAGTGATTCGCCCAATATATTTACTGGAAAGAATGGGTTAAACTTTTCTTGTTGAGACTTGGCACCAAATATAATAAAGTCGGTCTTATCAGCATTCAGCTTTAGTTTATTTGCACACAACCATAGTTTGACATCTTCGAGGCACTTTCCTAGCCGATCGAAGGCAATTTTTGTGTTTGAGGTGAATAAACAGCTGTGTGTCATCTGCATAAAAGTGAAATTTGACATCTGGATGTTTAGAGATTACTTTGCTCAAAGGTGTGGTATACAACCAAAAAAGAATAGGACCAAGAACTGAACCTTGTGGTACACCAAACTTAAGCTTTCTAGCCTGAGACAGAACAGAACCAATCTTGATGCATTGGGTACGATCAGAAAGGTATGATTTGAACCAGTCAAGGCATCTACCCCCGACAGCGAACCATTTTCTTAAGCAATCAAGAAGTTTGTCATGATCAATGGTGTCAAACGCTGCAGATTGATCAAGCAGCACCACAGCTGTGGCCTCACCTCTGGCTAGAGATAGGTGAATCTGATTCTTTATAGACAAAAGAGCTGTTTCAGTTGAATGGCCATGTCTATAGGCAGATTGATACTCGTTTTCCAACCCATGGAGAGAGACATGTCTACTGAGTTGTGAGGCAACTACACGTTCCACGAGTTTTAAGATAAAGCTCAACCCAGACACAGGGCGATAGTTTTTTAGTTCATCCTTTGATAAAGAAGATTTCTTTATCAATGGAGTGACAACAGCACTTTTGAAGCCATCTGGGACAGCACTTTCCAACAAAGAACAATTCACAAGTTTTGTGATAGAAGGAAGCAGTATATCAAGGCAATCTTTAACTAAGAAAGTGGGCCAAGGATCCAGGATTTTGTAGGTGAATTTTTGATTACCTTCGCATATCATCAGGTGAGACATTATCAAATTTGACAAGTCCTGGCGGATTCACTGGAGATGGCAAGGAAAAGGATGAAAAACTGGAAAAAGACTCGGATTTTAGCAATCTTATTGGTGAAAAAAGCGGCAAACTGTTCAGCCAATTTTTTTTGTGAACTATTTGATGGAAGAACCTTGTCAGGGATACGGTGCAAGGCAGAACGCAGAACTTGCCATAGTTTTTTAGGGTCATCACCGTTTTTATTAACAAGAGCTCTGTAATATGTGGCTTTGTCTTTATTGGCAAGTGAATTACACCTGGCAATTTGTTTGCGCAGCTTTGCACGGTTAAGAGGAGTTTTATTTTTACGCCAGATGTGTTGAAACTGTCGTCGAATAGATTTGGCATTTTTGTAGGTATCTGATATCCACTTTGCTGGCTCTTTGGCAAGACAGCGAGTAACCTCTGGAGCATGTTTGTCCAGAAGGTTGGAAAGATCATTAGTGTATTGATCATACAGTTTTTCCGCAGTGTCACCCGGACAAGCAACAAAGGAGCAATTGCTCAAGTCATTACGTAGAGTGTCCATGTTTATTTTATGATATCTCCTGTAAGTCACTCTGTTAGCTTGTGATTTAGCAGTTGTTGGAGTTTCAACTTGACATTTGATCATTGCGTGGTCAGAGATG
Organism: Sabellastarte sp. h YS-2021; assembly: GCA_964017235.1. Taxonomy (NCBI): domain Eukaryota; kingdom Metazoa; phylum Annelida; class Polychaeta; order Sabellida; family Sabellidae; genus Sabellastarte; species Sabellastarte sp. h YS-2021. The sequence continues at coordinate 31,684,516 of OZ024930.1, read as the reverse complement.
TAGTCACTGACAACCACATTTGAAACCAGAGAACTATCAGAAGTAAGGATGAGATCTAGGGTATGACACTAATAACTCTTTTGTATAAATTCTACTATGTATGTTTTATACGTGCTAAATGTAAGAATTTGTTGTGAAAGACAACAGATATAATGATATTTTTTTTTATTAAAATGCAGACTGATAGAAATATCTGTACATAGAAACAGAAAGATAAAATTGCCAAACTGTGACAGTATCCTGGACAGGAAATATCTAGGTGTATTGCTTACACTCCTTAAGCTCTGAACAAAACTTTCTAAGTGACAGGGTCAAATCAACCCCAAATCTTAACCATCCACAGGTAAACAATATAGTAAATACTAATGTACACAAATATGAATTTCCTTCAAGATCACCATTCCAAGGTTTAAAATGAAAAGAATATCGAAACACAATTACATTTGTTTTCTGCTCTAATTTTTGGAATAAACCTGAACCCTGATGTAAGGCCGCAATTTAGGATTTAGAGAAAGCTTTTAATGGTCAGGATCATGTAAAGGTCCTGTAAATGCTGGCCCATGATCCAGTGCACAAAATTCCAATAAGTAAACCTAACAAGAACTCCTGTGACTTATAGTTTCCCTATCCTATCAATTGTTTTAAGACACAAGTACTTCCATCTTTCCCTAGTTTAAAATGCACTTCAAGGCTATGTAAAATCAGGAAAGTAAACATAAGCCACTCTATGAAATTTACCACGAGAAAACCCCCTCATTTTATGCGTAAACATTCTTACGAGATTTGTGATCAGGTCATCTTCCTTACTTGCTATAGAACTGCAGTAAATTTAACTTTTTCAAACTTTAAGAGGGGAGTGGAGGCAAGTGGCAAATTTCACCTTTGTCACTAAAACCCTAGATCAGTATTAAGTTACAGATCTCCCAGCAGAGCAAGAAGAATTTATACTACAGAAAATGTACCAAGATTTTCATAAAGTAATCTACTGACTGATTAAGCTGCACAGATACACAATAACTGCCATATCTATTCTTTTTTATTAAGATTCTAAAAGACTCCTACACCATGTTATTATATAACATTATATTAAACTCCTTTACAAGTGTTATTAAATGTATATCTCATAAGTAATAATATCAAAATAGAATTAAATAGTATTAACGGGACACAACTGAAATATATTATTCACAAAAGATTCTATCTAAAGACATCACACTTCTAGATATGCTATGACAATGACAAGAAACTTGCTCAATACATACATTTATGGCTTTGAAGAGTAAAACTGAGGCAATAGTACTGTGCTACCATTTCCAAGACTCTGACCTTGTACAATGGAAATTTAAACCAGCCAATCGTGCAGCAAGATTTATACAAGGGTGAGTTTTGCATACAAATTTTACACAGAAGCCATTTCTTGGAGCTGCACAGTGAATGAAAACAGATTTCTGCACACTTAGCAAAAGTACTTCAAGAGTAATACCGTAAGCTGTTAGATTATCTGAGTTTACAAGATAGTTTCAGAAAGAAAGAAAAAATAAAAAAAAAAAACTGGATTAAAAACACTGATTAAAACATGGACTAACTTTAAAATAGAAAAATAGCATCAGAGATGCCAGTACCCCACAGCCTTGGGGAAATATTTTTAACACCATGAGATATAGAAGTAGTGTATCAGTACAAAGTTCAGGATACTTTCAGAGCATTATCTGTTATATAAAGGTCCAAACAATGTTTAAACAGAGAAAATAATATCTAAGAGAAAGATAATGCATGTAAAGATGAAGTATTAAAACAAGATAATTCAATAACAAGATAACAGCATTAATCAGTAAATTAAACATTACAACACTCATTATCTACATCTGGCATGGCCGAATTATGGTTTGGATGTTTTGAATATTACCATGCATACAGAAGTGGCAATACATTCAATGGATGCTTATGTGTGGTGTTGGAGCAAAATCTGTGGCTCACTTGATGAAATTCTATGTGTTACCATGGGAAGTTGTGAAAGTAAAATTCTTAATGAATTCTAATATGACTTTAACAGTGCTTAATCTGCATCAAAAGACAGACCCAAAGGTGCAACAAGATTTTAAAGGTCAAGGTCAAATCAAGGTCACACCATGATGCGGCACACCTACAACCCCTACCCAATGTCCCTACCAAGTATCAACTTCCTACACCTTACGGTTTCCAAGATATAGCCCGGACAAGATTTTCAAACTCAAGGTCACTACAGCAAGGTCAAATCAAGGTCAGACCATGACATTGCACACCTACACATCCTAACTAATGTCCCTACCAAGTATCAACTTCCTACACCTTACAGTTTCTGAGATATAGCCTGGACAAACTTTTTCCCACCACCCACCCGCCCATCCAGACACCATGGGTGAAAACAATACCTGACAGCCCTTAAGGGCTGTGGAGTAAAATAAACTACTGTTAAGACTTTATTGGCGATTCCATCACAAACTAGCCTCAAATAAAGGACAACTGTGAGTATCTTACTTGAGGCAACTTTGTGATTGAATGACTGATACAGTCCAAGAAGGAGCAGTTTATTCAAACACTGTAATAAAAACATAACACAACTACACGGTGAGTTAAAACATGGTTCCTGAGACGTTACTCGTGCATTTGCATCATAAACCTCCTACAAACTGCCTTTCATTGCAAGGATTTTATGAGATGGATAATTGGCACAAACCATCTTTTCACATGTATTATTTTCCAGCCCAAGAACTACATTATCACTATAATTTCAAGAGGCAAATCAGATATTCCTGGATATAATTGTAACAACTAAGTTTAACATAAAAACAGATAAATTACCTCTATAGAGAATCAATGTCATTTTTTTAACAATTTTTCATTTTGTTTGCCATTAGAAACACTCACTGTATCACAAAACACTTTTTGGGGGAGTTGTACCATAGACCTTAAATATTATCCGTTGTTTTTAATGAAGCTAACAATTAGGATCTACTGCAAATGGTTTGAATTAGATTAAAAAATACCAAAATTACCTGGATATTTTGTCATTTACAAGGCACAGAGGCTGTTGAAAATACTCAATTGTGTAAAATTTTCAATGATTGACTACAATACCACACTGTAAACCCATGATTGAGTAAATGTGATACGTGTTACACATCACTGTGCCTGTATCATTGCTTTTTCAATGCGGCATTTGAAGAACGGATTGTCCTAAATCCATAATAACTAGATGGGATGATAAACCACAGTAAGATGAGAACAACTCCTATGATGTATGTCCATATCACAGTATCTTCATTTGGAATGAAGCATTTGGTCACAGCATAGCCTTCTTTGTCTACTTTCACCTGAAAAGATAGCAATCACTTTTGTGGCAGTTTTATACATGAAGCTTATCGAAGGGAAAGAAAGGTAAGATTATTTATCATCCACCATGTGACGTATTAGCCCTAAACACGGGGGGGGGGGGGGGGGGGGGGAAGAGACTGGGATGTATTGTTTTGTATATACAGGTGCCCCGGTACTATGGATAATGAGTGTGAATAATTTCCGGTTTTTCACCAATATCTCAGAAACAGTGTGTCCTACAAATATGTATTATATATCATTAAGGTCGTTTTACAGCGCTTCTGTTCATGTGTGTTGCATAAAAATCCATGAAGAAATTAAGGAGTTATTGCTAGTGAAAGATTGAAGTTTTTATATTCACTGATGCCTGTGCTTTTTGACAGCCTTTTCTTATTCTCTCATTAAATATTCGTGTTATTTAAACCATAAATCATACAAAATGGTGGATAATAAAAGTAAAACATCCTTCATAGGGCATATACAGAAAAAGATATATCACTCAGGAATATTAATATAAAACTTGTGCTGGGCACTCGTATAATATTGTTATCTTCATTCATGATATATTTTTTCTGTATATGTCATTCGGGAAATTCTCCTATTTTACATGATGCGAGGCTTTGAGCACAATTGTGTCATTTTTGCAGGATTGAAATAACCCATAAAGGATCCTGAACAAAGTGAACTACAATATTCTCCACAAGTCAACTGATGAAACTTTTTATTATATACAGACAAATCACTTATCATTTATGAATTTTGACCAATGATATGGCTCAGTAATTAAAACCGTTGAGATATTCATATACCTTTGCATGCACTGTTTGCAGTTGTTAGTAATTAAAAAATATTCCCTACAATCCAATTCATAACCAATAGAGTTCACTGTGAACTTCAAAATGTAAGACTTTAAACTAATTTTAAATACGTCCAAAGATATACATTGAGTAAAGACTTACCAGCAGGAAGCTGGGATTGACCCTGTTCCTCCAGTTAAATGAGGGGACACTGTACTCGGGCGTGCCATCCTCAAGCACTCGGTAACAGTAGTTGTGAGTGTGTGCACTGATGACAAGCCTTGGTTTGATTAAGTCAAGAATCTGAAATTAAACAACAGTCAGATTAAAGTATGTGTGTGAGCACTATCAAGTCTAGAATCTATAAAAAGTAATCAATCTTTGGATACTATTTGTGCTGACTCAAGTCCAAAATTATCAAAGAAATATCAGAAAGATGAGAATAATGGCAGGAGCACTGGTAACAAGAATACTGTAAAACGTGAAATGTTTGCAGACGATTTATTTGGCGAATTTCATGATCTCGGGGAAAAGCACGAAAATATTTAGTTTAGTACTAGTATACACCCAAATACGGGAATTATCGTTAAAAAAACGGGAAAAATCAACAAACTTTAATAGTGCCAATTAAATTTTAAAGGGAAAACCACGAACTTTAATAGCTGCGAACATTTCTCGTTTTACAGTATACAGAAAACAGTTCTGTAGAGTCTACCAATTAGAATCCCCATTATTATGTTAACTAGGGGTGTGATAATAGATAATATAGATCTAGTAAATAAAAGCTGATATGACTTTAGTTCTTTAGCAAATCTTAAATTAGCCCAGTGCAAAATTAAATACTTAAATGTATGACTTAAGTTATTTTATCTGACCCCTGCCCAATTACACATAAGCTTTGTAGAGCAATGATAGTTGAGAAAAAATTTCCAATTGCAGTCCTTGTAGTTTTATAGATGTAAACAGAGTTCACACGTTAACACTCTCTCAAGTTTCAATACTCTCTAAGCGTAACATATACATTACCTCTATGAAATGCATATTACTATTACTATCCATACCGTATCTGTGGCATCTTTTGACAAACAGTCAAACTTTTGTTTCATTGTGACATATTTCTCATCAGGACCAGCAGAATCTGGACCTGTACACTTGGCATCATTCACTCTGTACATCGGGAAGTGCTGAAATCATAGTAACTACCTAGTACAGGGTACAAAGCTTTGGTTTTACAAAGATCTGAACAGCTAGGGTTGTATTAGGTCAATCTGTACTTTCCACTCTGTTCTTTTCAATCTGTTCTTATAAGTTAGATTTGTATCCAAGGCCACAGAAATTACACCCAAGGGATCATTAGCTTGAAATCCATGAGGTCACTGTAACCCTAGGTATAGTGTTCAGCGAAAATCATTCATGTGAAGGCTATGAATATTATCAAGGGTTATTTATAGTTATAATTTTAAAAATAAATTTCTATAAAGCATGAACACTGTCTTAACTAGAATGCTCAGCATTGTAAAGCTCTACTTCTGTAAAAGTTTGAGAGTTTGAGGACAAAAGTTGGAGCATGGCTTTAAATCCCAGTGCTACCACAGAGTGTATACCTCCAAAAAGATGCCAGATATTAGTGTATGCTTTTTCTTCAGGAATTTTCAATATGGGAAGTTAACTTAAATATCACTTTCAACAATTCGTACCTATTAGTGGTATGAACAGTAAAGCGGTATTCCTGTTTTCATTTTGTTGTACTAGAAAAAAATAAATCTGCAACCTCTTATTGTCATTATTTTAGGCTTTCTAATGGCTGATACGCCATCAAAATAAAAACAAAAATATATATACACAAATTTCACCCATATGTATGATTGGGGGAAGTAAATTACATTTCAATTTTTTGGTAACTTCAAATTACCAAGCAAAGATGCTTCCCGTTTTAAACTAGATTGGGCCAACTCGGTGCCAACATATCTACAGACAGGTCATCACTCACGCCACAGGTTTTGATCGGGAATTTTTGATGGAAGCCATTTGCTGTAAGCCGTAAATATTAGAAAAACATAATTACCCACTATTATATGAACTTCAGTACTTCAATCTACTATGTTTTTATTTTCCAAGGAAAATGGTGTATCCCCAGATGTTGAATACATAACTCAACTAAAACAAAAATTTTTGTATTTATCATATTTTCAATCTTCCTGCAATGATAACTCTGAACCTATTTTCAAAGTATTTAAATGATTAATGATTGAATGTCTATTCTAAATTAATAATCCCAAAAGAGCTTATCTGTTTCTATATTTGTAGACAAATAAAATATTATTTAAAAAAAATATTATTTGTATTATTTTTTTTCTCAGGAGGCATTTTTTCCTAGTCACAAAATATTCAGGAGGCATTCTTTCTTGGAGGCATTTTTTCTAGGAGGCATTTTTTCAAAGAGGCATTTTTTCCCGGATTCGGTCCTTATGTGTGCAACCTAAATATGTGACACAATCTCAGAAAGTAGACAGGGCTTTTCAATATCAATGATAATTTATAGAGCTAAAGCAATAAAAAAAATCAAATAAATATCAATGAGGAATTCTCAACAGGAAAATTATAAATTCAGACTTATAAACTATTAAGCCACAAGAACAAAGTGTTGGATAAGGGACAATGTACTTAAAATTGGGGTTTATAAATGTGCGATGATCAACTGAAATAAATTCATGACTACCAATGAAGTCCCCCTACTAACCACTCTAATATATGTGAAAGGGGTAAAAAATACTCAGAAATAATCACTGGTCCAGTCAGTATCCATTTTACAAACTTGCTCCCAAAAGGTTCGGTTAATCTAATATTAGCAATAAAAAAATCAAACATATGAATAAGGGGTGCCCAACAGGAAAATTGTAGATCAAGATTTATAAATTACTAAGCCACATGAAAAAAAACGTTGTAAAATGTACCTAAAATTTGTGTTTATATATGTGTGATTATCAACGGAAGTATGTTCATGAGGTTTCAAAAGGGTCACTCGGGTGGGTGTTTATGGTCCTCGTACACAGGTTAAATGTCTATTAAAGGCCTAAATTTTCGGGCACATATAAGAAAAACATATGATATATTCCCAGATGATATTTCACTTAGATAAGAGACATAGTTTGAAAGCTACAGTGCTTGTAAGTGGCAATAAGTCCATAAATTGGGTCTCTGTGGGCAATTTTGTGACCTTAAGTCAACCTTATATTTAAACCTACAGCCTTTAAATTTTTCACAGACAAGGATTAGATATAACAGTTATACTTAATGCAGTTTGAGACTAACCAGAATTACCCCTTCCAAATTATAGGGTAAAATATGTGAAAAATGTAATCCCTAAGAGAGGTCTTTATGGACCTCAAACACTATTTTCTCCTCAACTTAAAGTCTTGATTTTTGGCACATGTACTAAGAATATATTAATGTGTTCTCAGGTAAAATTTTAGCCAGATGAGCCTCATAGTTCGTGACCTAGGGGGCTCTAAGTGGCCAAAAGTCAAATTTGTGACCTTAAGGTGGCCATAAGTTCTTTATTATTGAGAGTTTAAGGGCACCTTAAAATAGGAATCTTACTTTGGGCACCCTTAACATGTGTACCAAGTTTGAAAAAAAATACTGATCCATTTTTGAGTTATCGTGTACACAAGGAAATTTCTATGGCAGTGGCAGCGGTGGCGCGACGGACCTGAATCCAATATATCCCCGACTTTCATCTTGGGATATAATTATGGCTAAGTGCGATCACGGCTTAAATTCAGTGTATTGATGACAAGCAAACAAAATTGGATTTTTCTTCAGTATTAATGCCCCAAAACACCAATTTGATCCTCATTAACAGTCCCCCAACTAACACCAGAAATACACACCACTAATCAAATCTAGTCAAGACTTGTATAGCACTTATCATATTCAAAGGCATATTCAAACGAAATCAGGGTTCCAAAAAAGGGTTAACGCCACTAAACAACACTGGTCATTGAACATCGAGACACTAGACAGCCACAGAGATTAAGAGGGATAAAATAAGTATGAAGAATGTGAAATAATAACACTCTTTTAATTTGGATAGGTTTCAAAAGTCCTTCCACTCACCTGTAACACTATTGGTTTGCTGTACTGAAAGCTGTCTTGTCCAATACAAGCACTAGGTTCTTTTTCCCCCTAATGTACAAAAACATTGAAACATCTATTTTTAAAAGTAAAAGTAGAACTACATGATGGATGTCGGTTGAATATAAGTATAAGATGAAACAATTAGGTTTTTATGAAATCAGGAAAGACTGTATTTTTCAGGTATAAATTGACGTTTAGACCAAAATTCTGTACTCAATTTTCCACTGGCTCAGAATATGCTATTTTCAACTGTTATACACTGAAATGCTACTTCTATTTGACAAATCCTTCTGTTATCTAAACTAAACCTTCATCTATAATATCACAAAAGCTTACCCTGGCACAGTTCAATGAAAGTGCTATGTTTTGCAATTCTGCCTCGGTTTCTTTACACATTGAACAATGATCTCCTTCAAAGGCCATACTATTGAACATGACGAAAGTGTTCCCTTTGAGGTGCAACATTTTGACTGGGGCTGCTTTGAAAGCTTGGTTAAATCTTTCTCGTTTATGTTCTGTAACCCTGGAAAATGGTGTAAAAAGGATATTGATTATAATAAAATGTAGTCAACAATCAATATCTGTAGAATTTACAGAGTTTCATTTACTTTTATCACCTTGACACAATAAAATACAGCAATAATGATTCAGCCAAATGTATTAAAGAGTTTTAAAGGTAGAGTGAAACGTTTCTATAAAAACGTTTAATTGGCTTCAGAAATAAATATTTTTGTCATGATGCAGAATGATTAGAGTATAAACCAAGGAACAAAGTGAACCAAAAGAAAGGATGAGGTTATAGGTTTAAAACAGGTTGGTAGCTCTTGTCATTACTTGACTCATAACTGACTCAATATCCTGTGATATACATCACAAACTGACTCAATTTAGATCACCTGCAGGTGAATATATGCATAAATATGCATTAAAATATAACCACAAAACAGTACTGCTTTCTGAAGTCTATACTCTAGAACACTTTGTACTTCATTCTTTTCAGCAGTACTTGGTAACAACCCTAGCCTGAAATAAACATACAACATTCCAATTAAAATAATAAATGAAAATAAACACATAAAATGATAAAACACACAGCAAAGTCTCACATGTAGTGAAATCCAATGTCGTGGTTACCAACCAGGATCTGTAACTCAGTTTTGGATGAGACTCTGAACATCTTGTGAAAGCGTGCCACAGTTTCCCTAAACTCACTGTCTGAGCTCCATTTCCCTTCATCCATCACATCACCTGAAACATACCAGTTTGAGCCTTTTAATGGGGAAAGTTTTCACTCCGGGATGAAAATCTCATTAAATTTCACTCTTGACATATTTTAGGTGTTGTCTAGATGAATAAACAAACCCAACTGGCAACTGCAATATTGCATATCATGTGTTTTGACAGAGAAATTCTCTCAAACCTTTATACACAGTAGTTTTACAGCTTTTATGTGTATATTTATTATCTGGCACTTGTCATGTATATGGTAAGATGTTTACTTTAGCATCACATGTGACTGAGGAATGACTGATTTTATAGCCCAAAGTTGAAGGGTCAATGAGCACTAAAGGACCTTCATTCCTCTGTCAAGTGTGATGCTAAAATAAACAAATTAATGTTGCATGGGAAGTGCACTGTAATGTACACCTATCTCAGATAATTAACAACTGCCGTGTACAGAGGGACTTATGTAGGAATCTGCTGTTGAAAACTTAAATAAAGTTTGTGTATTTTAAAACACTAGAATTTTCTTTGTCTTTTGTTTAACAACATTAAGTCAATAACATAGATAACTGCACGAATATAATCATAGTACATACATAAAATGACTTCAAAAGTTTAATCTTTAATTAAAATAATTTTAAATAGTGTCAAAAGTTCAATAATGAAAATTTATTAATTTCACTGAAAAAATATTTATTTTAACCTCTATTAATAAATTTAATAAAGATTTTAGAGAAAAAACATTGACACCTATATGTTTTTATTATTATTATTTTATTGCTTCCTTTAATACATATGTATACAAAAACAAGAGTTGCAATAAAGTGTTTAAACAACATTATTAGTGTTTCATTGTTACATAACACACAAACCATTGAATCAAGAATCTTATTAGGCAATTGTGTGACTAAGATAAAGAAACAATACTTCTGTTAGAAAGAAAAAAATGTGGGTGAAAAATTTTTTTTGGAATACTTACAAAAACCCAAAACCTATTGCAGCACTCTAAATCGTTTATCAACATAACATCTGAACTACAATGTTCCAGCCATACAGATTATACACTAGCTACCAATTTGTTACATGGTATTTCAAATTTGCTGTTAAAGGTGACACATTGATACTTTACACTTTGTCCTTTAATATTATCACTAAATAGAAGAAAGTAACTGGTCTGTCACTCAATTTACATCGATTAAGGAACCATTTCCCCCAAAATATAGTCGAATTTATTACTATAAAATAAAGAATATTCACCAGAAGATTAACTGATTACATAAAACAGAATTTCACACACTGAAAAATTAATTTTTACAGAAATTGTGTTGCGAAGCCAATTATTTATTTCCCAGCAGAAACCTGTTGAAATAGAGCAGAAGTAGAAGTGATCTTCTAAGGTATCAACGTTAGATCAGTAGTGATATTTATTAAAGGAAATTTTATTCTGTTTATATAAATTATATCTACAACTAATAGTTTGATATAAAATCTTGTTCAGAAATGATTGTAAATATGCCTCATCTTATACATAGGGTTACATACCAAATACCAATTTACATATTCAAAACAAGAAACCAAATCTACCCAGATTTCTAGTGTTGTGGCCTTCTTTACTTTAGTCTCTGCTATATCCCAGTAAACTTTCTGCTTGTGACCCTTTTCATTAGCACCATTCTCATTGTTTATTACTAAACCGAAACATGGTATTATGAATGTATTACTATTTATCTTAGCTTACTATTTATTTTAGCTCTGGTGTTCGAATTTGTTTCTGACTGTAATACTTCTCAAGTCATGAATTTTTCTTACTTATCATTATATGTCTGATACAAGAAAGATTCTCTTGTCTCCAGATCGAAAACATAAAACTTATTTTTATATTAAGGGATTTTTATTTGGTCTTAAAATCTGTAGGATGGATCAATTTATTGTTAACTGTTCCATATCTGCTGAAGATGACATTTGCATTAAATATATCTTGTATGCTTTCAGATTTCGATTTGAGATTAAACGAACAGTTCAAGATTTGCTGGTGGAAATTTACCTTTATGGTGATACCTGCTAGCTTATGATCTTGCAAATAAATTTTAATCCCACATATTGACTGAAAATGGACAAGACATTTGCCATCTTTGATTATTAGCTTTTTCATGGGGCTAATTTTTGGGCAGTATGAAAAGCAAAAATATCTGGCATTATAAGGCCACCATCTCGTATTGTAGAAATTATTGTTACTCAAACATAAAAATCTAAAGAGTTTATTTAATTGTTCCAAAAATGAGTAGTGTATGTGCTACACTAAATAGGTGTATGACTTGTCATAGTATTAAGATCTTACTTATCATTATACGTCTAATACAAGAAAGATCCTCTTGTCTCCAGATCGGAAACATAAAACTTATTTTTTTAAGATATTTAAGATTTTATCATAATATTTTTTTTAAAAAGACATTCATCATAATTAAGTCAAACATTTTTTTCAGAATACTTTACAATTTTAATTACAAACCATATATCCTAGATCGTAGATCAGACTGTTTCAGTTTCATTGAACCCGATAAAATCATTTCACATTTTTCCAGATTTAATTTTAAGCCTGATTTCCTTGACACATGATACATACGTAAATGTATTAACATTTAAAATGTCACAATATTCTCACCTAAAATAAAGACTGCCTCAGGATTGAACAAAAATATGGCAGACTGAAAAGATCTGTACATCTGCCATTCTCTGTGAAAACAAAGCATTTGATTATAACATATCTTTAACAATAAAAAAAGTTTAAAAAATTCTTCCACTGGCCACAAAGTGGGAGATGAATGTTTACAGCAAGTGTTACATCTTGTTAAGAGGAATTATACTACCAACAAATACATGCATATTCCGTGTATTTTTCAAAGACACAATTTACTGTAGTAGTTACAAAGCTTATTTCTCGATCTATTACTATATCAACTGCATATAAATGTGCCAAGGTTAAGTACCATTACTGAAAGCTGAAATTGCTGGAGTAAAACATACCTGCGCAATTTGTCTGCCCAATGAGCCTTCTTTCCCAGCAAGTGTGTGTCAGCTAGAAACATTGCTTTTAATGGTTCTTTCTCCAGTGGTATTTTGAAATAGTCACTAAAATCACTGTTTGTGGATTCTAGCACAGGCCAACTGCATTGCAGCATCACAAAGTAGTACACTAGAAACTCATTCCAGAGAACCAGCACACACAGTGCTAGAATTAATGTCCACAGCTTCCTATACCAACCCAAGAGGGCCATTATGCGTACTTTTTACTGAGCAAGTATCATTATTTCATCATTAGATTGAACTGTTATATCATTCTTCACAAGTGAACCTTAGCAGAGACACACTCAGTTGAACCATTCCAGGTTTTATATTTATCTGGAAAAAAAAAACAGTAAAAAAATATTTATTCATTATAAATATTTATTATTCTTTTCAATATTTCACAACAAAGCTCTCTCATTTTTTCATACATTTAGTATTCTTTGATTATCCAAAATGGTTATATCTTGTTAAACATGAGTTGTAATGTACAATCTGTGTTTATGACACAGCTGAACTTCAACCCTATCCCGACAATTTTTATTCAAATGCAATATAAGGATATCATACCTTGTTTGTTTTCTAATAAGACAAACATGAAAATTAAAAGCTAGGACATGTAGGTTAATACTCAAGAAATCTAATTATAGAATTTCTACATGAAATTGGTGCCATAAATCAGCAGATAACCATTCAACATACAACCTATACAACTCCTTCTTTGTATGAATGATCTTAATTAGTTAAACTTTCCACTTACTGTTTACTTTCTATGCACACTAATGCATTACCTGTGCTGAAATACTATGTTTTATTTTTCAAAACTCCACCATATGGACTTTTCCAAAAAAAAAAAAAAAAATCTCGCACTAAATTAATGTCCATTTGTTGTAGAAATAAAATCCGAGGTTTTGTGATTTATAACCCCAGATAATTCACAAATTTCCGGCGAATAACGGACTCGCGCTACGCGCTTGTCCGTTATTCGCCGGAAATTTGTGAATTGTCGGGGGTTATAAATCACAAAACTGAGGACTTTATTTCTATTATAAAGACCGGTTTCATTGATTAATCCATAAATTTTATTGTAAATATGTTTCTATACACACCTAGTTGTCGCACTATATTTTGTCTGTATCGTTTGGTTCTCTATTATCGGCGATTGTCCAGTTATTGCCTCAGATAATTGTACGCAAAATATGTGCAGTGCATTGTCTTGAGTAGTCTGCGCACTTCCGGTCTTTATAATATGAAATAGAAATAAAGTGTTTACCAGAGTCTGCAGTCATGAATAGACTTTTTAGTTTGAACTGCTCGTTAAACAACAGAGTTAGTAATATTTTTGTCTCACTAAATATTATCCGCAGACTCTATCACCCCAACCTTTAAATAAAATGTCAGGTTTACATTTCTAACAATTTTTTCCAAAGGTTTTCTGTGTGCACAGTACAAAACTTCTGCAATAATAACTAGGTTTGGGAGGTCTCATTTTCAAGTTATGTTGTACTGAATTCTACCTGGTGGTAATTGGAACCCTCAGATAACAGGTAGGGAGGCATTAACATTTGTCAACTTCTAGTAGCATTCTACCATAGAATGCCCACTTACTAATGAATGTCCACCTTATACTTTCTTTGTTAGAGGTCAAGGACAAATGCTTCTATGTAAAAATAGCATCAGAGATGCCCGTAATAGGTTTCAACACCATGACATATAGAAGTAGTGAAAAAGTACAAGGACCGGAATACTTTCAGCGCAGTGTCACTAATATAAAGGTCCAAATAATGTTTAAGTAGAGAAAATAACATCTAAGAGAAAGAAAATGTATGTAAAGATAAAGTACTAAAACAAGACAATTCAATGGCAAGATGACAGCATCAATCAGTAAACTAAAAATATGAAGCTGTAAAATTTATTAATTGGAGAATAGCTGTCAATAGAAATAGCATAATTATGTAAACGTGCATATAATAATCAGTTGCAGCAATTCATATATCCTTGTCATAAGAGAAAGATGTCTCAAATATGGCAGCTGGACACACTTTAGCAGAGCAAAAAGGTCACAGCATGATGCACACATACATTTACATACACTCCCTAACCAATGTCCCTGCCAAGTGTCAATCTTCTACACCTTATGGAATACAAGATTTAGCCCAGACAAGATTTTATAGGTCAAGGTCACTACAGTAACGTCAAAGGTCAAATCAAGGTCACACCATCATGATGCACACCTCCACCTCCTAACCAATGTCCCTACCAAGTATCAACTTGCTACACCTTACCGTTTCCAACATACAGCCTGGACAAGATTTTAAAGGTTAAGGTGACTACGGTGAGGTCAAAGGTCAAATCAAGGTCACACCATGACGTTTCACACCTACACCCCCTAACCAATGTCCCTACCAAGTATCAACTTCCTACACCTTACAGTTTCCGAGATATAGCCCGGACAAGATTTTATAAGTCAAGGTCACTACGGCAAGGTCAAATCAAGGTCAGACCATGACGTTACACACCTACACCCCTTCACCAATGCCCCTACCAAGTATCAAATTCCTACACCTTACAGTTTACAAGATACAACCCGGACAAAATTTTATGGGTCAAGGTCAATATGGCAAGGTCAAATTTCAAATCTAGGTCACATATGAGCCGTGATTATTTTAGTCTATGTGGGGGTGAGTGTTGTCTGCCGCTCATCACAGTGGGTGTAAAAATAATTCCAAAATTGTAGATAATGTTCTTTATTCAGATAATATAATCACATAAAAATAAAACTATAATTCACTGTTATCATTGAACTTCCATTGAATTTGTATTTCTTGAATTATGAAGTCAAACTTGTGTAGTTGAAATATTAACATATATAGAGGTTGCTGCTTTAAGTAGTTTGATTGTTCTGTGTTAGGTTCATAGAACTGATGTAACACAGAAAACCATTCCACAGATCAGCAGTCAACCTGTCTTTAGCAACTAATTAGTTCAATCTCCCCGATCTGATTTTGTAAAGGCTTATATAGTTTACTACAGGAAAGAGTGACAGTCATCTCTGGATCCCACTTACTGTATGAGCAATAATAATTAATGGGAAAGACTTCCTGATATTATATCCTGAACTGTATCAATAACATCAAAGCATCTGTGTGGTCACCACTAAGAAGTCATAGAGTACATATGGGGGTTGAAAGCTGTAGTTATGATTAAACGATTGTATTACTAACATATTTCCTGTTTTTGTTGTTCTTTAATCTAGTGACAGTGAAATATTGCAGCTAGTGCACTATAAACTTTTAGAAACAATTATAGCATGTTTTGAAGAATCCTGGTCTACAAATTACACAGATTAACTGTCAGTGTGTACAGGAAGTCATAATGATTAATACAAATATATACATGTGTAGGCTAAGGGAGAAATATTAGTTCAACATAAAATTATTTACTTTTTAAAATGAACCCTAAATACACATAAAATACAGAATCTCACATTATCCTCCCCTATAGTAGAAGTGGTCTCCACTTCTGGATAACTAGAAATTTAACACTAAATGGTATGAAACATTACATATATACAAAAGAAAAAAAAAATAGGTAAGATTTATAACCACTTATAAAGAACTGCAGTTGTCACCTGACTGATAATATATGCTGTACAGCCAAGATGCACACATTGAAGAGAAACACAGTAGTAGCAGCAGTAGTAGTAAACAATGTGGTATGAATTGAGGTACCACCTTGAGCTAAAACATAGCTTGTAACATGCAGAAATATTTTAACAAATACATTACACAATAAGAAGAAAATGATGTAGCAGTTCGTAAATGTAGGAGTCATTATGTACAAGAATTAAAGTCTGTCCACCTCAGTTGCTGTAACACTTCACAGTCCTCTGTATGCCACTGTGATGATTATAAGATAGTACAACCACCCATAAAGTAAATAAGAAATGCAAAATGTAAGAGGCATAAAAACTTCAATGGATCAAACACTGAATCAAAAGTACTGAATTGAGTAAGAAATGGTCAGTAATAGGTGATAGTGTTGTTAGTGTAGTTTGTTATTCATTGTGAAACTGAATTGGTTAATAATTGTTTTTCTGTACAGGCAGTAATTAATTTACCTATAGACTGGTGTTACAGTGATTTCAGCTGTACATGAATAATTATGCTGAAGTCCCATCAGCTGCAGTCATCAGGGCCATCAGAATAATAACACAGATATACTGGGACAAGTGACAATTAAACCTACCATTGGGACCAGCCCATGTGTAAAACAAAAGTGGGACCTGTGCCAGTATTTCTTTGAAATGGGGATTTTAAATGCACAAAAAAAAATGTCAGCTATACGATTGATACTAAGTGAATGGACGTGTTTGTTTTCGTTTCCGTTTCGTACCTTTCATGGTTCTTGTGACATGGTATTCTCTAATTAGTTGTGGAGAAATGTCTTCTGCTGGTAGCCATTCCTTGGGGAGCTGGGGATTTGACCATTTAACTTTGTAGATCTGCTTACCAGAACGTTTCTTTGTAGCTAATATCTTTTCTACTTGGTGATAATCTGTATTTGTTTCAGAGTGTGAAGGTTGAGATGAGGGTTGTTGAACAGGTTGTGGTGTTGTGGGTAAGGTAGTAAGGCGGTCTTTTGGATCGTTGTACTTTTTTAAGCGATTAACATGAACAAGGGACTTCATGGGTTTGTTGTTTTCTACTGAGTTCAGTTTGTAAGTGTCATTTGGACCTGTAAGGGTGATGTAGTAAGGACCTGTATATTTGTCAGTAAGCTTTGGGGACAACCCTGGTTTGGTTTTCTGATTAAGCAGGAGAACCAGATCACCTGGTCGAAAAGTTGGGTTTCCAGTGTGTTTGTCATATTGGGCTTTATAGTCCTCCTTGCTGGCCTTTATGTTTGTAGTTGCTAGTTCTTCCGCAAGCTTGAGTTGATGTAAGACTTCCTGAAAGTATTGTGCATGGTCTTTTGCCATATTGTTGAAAGGAGCTACTGTTGTATCAAAGGGCAGGTTCATGTCCCTTCCAAATAACAGTTTGTGGGGTGCAAATTTGGTGCCTTTGGCAGGTGTGAGTCAGAATGCCATGAGAATTCCTGGAAGTAACTCAGGCCAGTTGGTTTGTGATTTATTGATGTATGCACGGAGAGTTTGAGCAATGAAAGAGTTGTAACGTTCACAAGCACTGTTTGTTTGTGGATGGAATGAGCTTGTGTGTTGTCTCTTAATTTGAAAGAGGTTGCAAAGTGACTGTACAATTTTGGACATGAAATTGGCACCTCTATCACTGATGAGTGTCTTTATTGCACCATATCTGGTGAATATTTCTTTGTAGAGGGTTTTGGCTATGGTCACTGCTTCTTGATCTTTAAGGGGAAACGCTTCAGGCCATTTGGAAAATGAATCTACTATGAGAAGTATATATTTGCTCTTATCTTCAGCTTGTGGTAGGGGGCCTAAGATGTCCATGTGGACTCTTTCAAAATGTTTGACCAATGGCATAGGGTGTAGAGGAGCCTTTTTGTGACTGTTTTGCTTTACTCTCTGACAAGTATCACATGAAGTGGTATACTCTAGAACTTTTTGTGACATATTTGGGAACCAGTATTTACATCTGAGGGCACTCAAGGTTCTTTCAAATCCCTGATGTCCTCCTCCTAAGAGTGAATCATGGTAAGCATGAAGTGCTTCTGGAATAAGAATACTGGGTAGTGCTAGTTGAACCACTATTCTTTCTGACCTTTTGGAACCTTTGTCCCTGGGGTAGTAGAGATGATATAGGACCTCATCTTGAATCACAAAATTATCTTTTTCAAATGTCAGTTTACGAGCTGAGACATCATTTTGTGGTAGAATGCCATTGTTAAGGTAGTCTAAGTATGGCTGAAGGTCTGGGCAATTGTGCTGTTGTAGGACAATGTCTTTAGAAATCTCAATAGGTGGCGCTATTTCTGTGACACTAACCTCCTGAATAGCATCATATTCAAGGTTTACTTGAACCCATTCCTTTTGTTCCGTAGAAGTGGACAAGACAGAAGTATGAGGTAAAATGTCCTCTGGTTCTTGCTTTGTATCAGTGTTTGGGGAATAGGGGCGTCGGGATAAGGCATCAGCTGCAGAATTTACTCGACCAGGTTTATGGTGGATCTTGTGTTGGTAACTCTGCAGTGCCAAGGACCATCGGACTAATCTACCGGTGGAGTGTTTAACCTGACTTAGCCATTTGAGAGCACTGTGGTCAGTGTAGATATCAAATTCAGCGTTAGCCAAATAAGGATGATATGCTTTGATGCCTTCAATGACAGCAAGACATTCAAGTTCAGTGATACTGTAGTTTCTTTCAGCAGTACACAAACCTCTACCACCATAAGCTATAACAACCTCACCATGATCAGGGTGTTTTTGACCTAGGATATAACCAAGACCATCTTGAGATGCGTCAGTAGTTAAGTGGAATCTTTGTGACATGTCAGGATATGCAAGTAGTGGTGCTTGAACAAGGTTGTTTTTCAACTGTTGAAAGGCTTTGTCACATCTGGTGGACCATTCAAATTTGACATCTTTTCTCAGGAGAGCATTCAGGGGAGCAGCGATTTGAGAGAATCCCTGTACAAATCTGCGATAGAAGTTAAACAAGCCCATGGCAGATCTTAACTGTTTTTGTGTTTTGGGAATGGGGAAGTTTTTTATTACTTCAGTTTTTGAGGGATCAGTCTTAATACCATCTTTCGTAATGACATATCCCAGATATGTGATCTCCTTGAGAGCAAAGTGACACTTGGATGGTTTGAGGGTCAAATGTGCTTGTTTTAAACGCTGAAATACCTCAAATAGATGTTTCAGATGATCTTCAAAAGAAGCACTAATCAGCAAAATATCATCCACATAAATCAAAACTTGTTTCCAATTGAGGTCACGAAAGATAGTTGCCATGGTTTTTTGAAATGCTGTAGGTGCAGACATTAAGCCAAAAGGTAGCTTATTCCAAGTCCATACCCCATGATGAGTAATAATGCCAGTTTTGTGTTTAGTTTCAGGATCAAGGGGAATCTGCCAAAAACCTGAAGCCATATCCATGCTGCTGAAATACTTAGCTTTAGAATGACCAATACTGTCAAATATGTCATCTGGACGTGGCAAAGGGTAGTGCAAGGGCTGACTAACTTTGTTCAACTCACGAAAATCACAAGCCATTCTATATGTCCCATCTTTTTTCTTGCACATAACAATGGGGCTGTTCCACTCTGAAGTGGAAGGTTCAAGTATTTTGTGTTTGACCAAATTGTCAATTTGTTTTTCAATTTCTTGCCGCATTTGGATTGATTGTCTGTAAAAACGTTTCTTGACTGGGGGAGCATCACCAGTTTCAATTCTGTGATGATAAACATTGGTTGATCCTAATTCAGACAAGTCAGTAGCAAACATGTTTCTGTGCCTTCCTAAGAATTCCATCAATGTGTTTCGCTGTTTGTCAGTAAGATCAGAATCAGTTAGATCAAAACCTAAGTCCTTTGCAGTTTGAATGTAATCTTCATGTGTGACTGAGGACTGAACTGGGGCACATGTGGCTGTGTTTGAAGATGAATGAGTCTCAACATTTGAATCAATAGCAATTGGGCTAGATAATGGATGTAACTCTTCAATGGTGCCAATAATACAGTCTTTTGTTAAGTGTATTGGTTTGTTTAATGGGTTGAATAATACTGCAAGAGCATATTTACCATACATATGTGAAACAGTTTTTCCACTTATGATACCCAATTTCTGAGTTAGATCAGGATTTGGTTCTATCAGAACAGTATCACCTTGTATTGTACTATCAGCTTGGACATGAATTGTTGTATGACCCCTAGGTTTTACTACAACTGCATAACATGATTTGACAAGTGAACATTGTTTGGTTTGTTCCTCTCCAGTAGTGAGTGCAGTTTCAAAGGCATTGTTGAAAAATGATATGGTGTGTGTTGCAAAGTTAATTTTGGCATTATGTTGGTCAAGGAAATCAAGTCCTAGAATAAGGTCATGGTGTAACTTTTCACACACAATGAAGGATCCTGGCAATTTCAATTTACTGACACTGACTGTCATTTCAATTTCACCTAAGACTTTATGCAGTTCACCACAAACTCCTTTGATAGCCTTAATTTGTGAAGGTTTTAGTTGGACCTCTTTTGAGCCACTATGAACATTTTCAAGAGTGTTCTGTGAAATGCAACACACAGATGCACCTGTGTCAACTAAGGCTTTTAATGAATGATGGTTCACAGTAACAGTGAGGATGTTTTGTTTTAAAGGAGCTTGTAGGTTGATGTTAATAATTTGAGATGAATCATTTGTAACAGTACTGAAGCACTTTTCATCATGTGTATGCCTACCCACTGACCATTGCCCTTGGATAGGCGAAAATTCCTATTTACTACTGGCTTTGGCAGCCCTACACACCTTTTGTAAATGCCCTGTTTTTTGACAAAAGTAACATTTTGCATTTCTGAATTTACAATCTTTACGAAGGTGATTGTACTTACCACAGGAATTGCAGGGCCCATGTTGTTTGGGTGTGTCTGTGGAAGCTTGATTGGTTTTCTTCATGGCGTATGCGTTTGAAGGGGAGTAAGAAGAGTTGTGTTTCGTCACTACAGCTGTATCTGCTAGCATCTGTGTTAGGTAGTCCACTTTAGCATGCAGATCTCTGAAGTCTGTGGAACTAGGAGCAGTAAGCTGCAGATCTTGAGCACAACGTGACCACTTCAGAAGATCCTGAATGGTCTTGGGCTCTTTCTGGACCATGTATGACCGATATTGTGGAAGCATCCCTCGAGTGGCGGCAAAAATCAGTTGGTTGTCTGGTATGCTGTTGGCGGCCAACTTGATGAGCTTGTTGATGTAGTGCGGCAGGGGTTCACTGAGGTCTTGTTTGGTGGTCCATATGGAAGCAATGTCATGCAGCTTAGTTGTTTCGCTCTTTTTGAAGTGGGCAGTGAATGCTTCTTCCAGCTGCTGAAAGGTATCTTCTGCGTCCTGTGAGTGAGTGTCCAACCAATCAGCTGCCCGGCCAGTGAGGTGAAAACAAAACATGGCCTTCTTCTGAGCGTCAGTCAGTCCAAGTGCAGAAGAGTATTGGTGAAATCGTTTCAACCACCGATCACTGTCCTCCAGACCATTAAATGCTTCTAGGTTGAGGTTGGAAGCCATGTTGAAGCTCTCAGGGGAAGTCTCAGATGTAGACTGTGAAAAATTCTCCAAGTCGGGCTCTGGGGAGTTTGCTAATGTAGGCTGTGAGAAATTGTCCAACTCTTGTTCTCCTTCTGATGAGTCTGTAGTGTCTGGATCCGTCTGCTGGGTGGTTGATCGTAAATTGTATGCCAGAGAATGGGTCTTTAGCATCTCTCACCAACTATGAGCGGTGACTATTTTAGTCTATGTGGGGGTGAGTGTTGTCTGCCGCTCATCACAGGGGGTGTAAAAATAATTCCAAAATTGTAGATAATGTTCTTTATTCAGATAATATAATCACATAAAAATAAAACTATAATTCACTGTTATCATTGAACTTCCATTGAATTTGTATTTCTTGAATTATGAAGTCAAACTTGTGTAGTTGAAATATTAACATATATAGAGGTTGCTGCTTTAAGTAGTTTGATTGTTCTGTGTTAGGTTCATAGAACTGATGTAACACAGAAAACCATTCCACAGATCAGCAGTCAACCTGTCTTTAGCAACTAATTAGTTCAATCTCCCCGATCTCAGATTT
Source organism: Sabellastarte sp. h YS-2021 (assembly GCA_964017235.1). Lineage (NCBI taxonomy): Eukaryota > Metazoa > Annelida > Polychaeta > Sabellida > Sabellidae > Sabellastarte > Sabellastarte sp. h YS-2021. The sequence goes on along the minus strand of OZ024930.1, from coordinate 31,662,180 downwards.
TGTAAAGGCTTATATAGTTTACTACAGGAAAGAGTGACAGTCATCTCTGGATCCCACTTACTGTATGAGCAATAATAATTAATGGGAAAGACTTCCTGATATTATATCCTGAACTGTATCAATAACATCAAAGCATCTGTGTGGTCACCACTAAGAAGTCATAGAGTACATATGGGGGTTGAAAGCTGTAGTTATGATTAAACGATTGTATTACTAACATATTTCCTGTTTTTGTTGTTCTTTAATCTAGTGACAGTGAAATATTGCAGCTAGTGCACTATAAACTTTTAGAAACAATTATAGCATGTTTTGAAGAATCCTGGTCTACAAATTACACAGATTAACTGTCAGTGTGTACAGGAAGTCATAATGATTAATACAAATATATACATGTGTAGGCTAAGGGAGAAATATTAGTTCAACATAAAATTATTTACTTTTTAAAATGAACCCTAAATACACATAAAATACAGAATCTCACACACACCATAACGTTGCATCAAGGTCACACCATAACGTTGCATACCTACACCCCCTATCCAATGTCCCTACCAAGAATCAACTTCCTACACCTTACGGTTTATGAGATACAGCCTGGACAAGATTTTACAGATCAAGGCTACTATGGCAAAGTCAAAGGTCAAATCAAGGTCACACCTAAGTATCAACTCCCTACACCTTACTATTTCTGAGATATAGCCCGGGCAATATTTTCAAACTCAAGGTCACTTTGGCAAGGTCAAAGGTCAAATCAAGGGTACACCATGACATTGCACACCTACACCCCCCAACCAATGTCCCTACCAAGTATCAACTTCCTGCACCTTACAGTTTCTTGAGATATGGTCTGGACAAGATTTTATAGGTCAAGGTCACTACGGAAAAGTCAAAGGTCAAATTAAGGTCATACCATGACATTGCACACCTACACCCCTTAACCAATGTCCTACCAAGTATTCACTTCCTACACCTTATGGTTTCCAAGATATAGCCCGGACAAGATTTTCAAACTTAAGGTCAGTACGGCAAGGTCAAGTCAAGGTCAGACCATGACGTTACACACCTACACCTCCTAAGCAATGTCCCTACCAAGTATCAACTTCCTACACCGTTAAATATTGGGACCTGATTCAGATCCACTTCGAATATTTAACATAACATTCAACATATTTTGTAAGTTATCAATACTTGTATATCATAATTCTGGAATGATTTTGAGACAACGCGCCCCTAAAAACAATTTGCCCCTGTTTTTCTCAAGATGATTCTCCCCCTGTTGTTAAGATAAATCGCCCCGTTTTTTGTAAGATGATTTACCCCTTTTCATGGAAACTTCTGTCAATCTTGATGAATGAACTGTCTATTTTCATTCTGTCAACAATACTTTATATTATTGTGGAGGAAACAATGTTTTATTAGTATCTATCTAATATTGAATTATTTTAAACAGTTTAGAGAAGTTTAGCAAAGTTTGATCACTGTATTAACAACCTTTCATGTTACTGTTATTTTTGTAAACAGTACCAGACAGACCATTGCTAGCAGTTTTATATGTGCAATTTTGAACCTTTCATGTTACTGTTATTTTTGTACACAGTACCAGACAGACCATTGCTAGCACTTTTATATGTGCAATTTTGAAGTCAATACAATGCATCTTTGTGATACAATTAATTTCTAAAATAAGGTATCATTTATTCAATGTACACTTGAGTACATTTCTGTGCAAATATTGTCGCAACGAACTACCCAAACATGGCCAACAAATGGAGAAAAATAGCATCAGAGATACCCATACCCACAGCCTGGGGAAAGTTTTCAACACCATGAAATATAAAAGTAGTGAAAGAGTACAAAGACCGGGATACTTTCAGTGTCATTTATATAAAGGTTCAAATAATGTTTAAGCAGCGAAATTAGCATCTAAGAGAAAGAAAATGTATGTAAAGATAAAGTAATAAAACAAGACAATTCAATAGCAAGATGACAGCATTAATCAGTAAACTAAAATATACAAGGCTGTAAAATTTATTATTTGGAGAATAGCGGTAAATGGAAATAGCATAATTATGTAAAAGTGTATATAATAATCAGTTGTAGCAACCCATATATCTTTGTCATAAGAGAAAGATGTCTCAAATATGGCAGATGAACACACTTTAGCAGAGCAAAAAGGTCACAAAAATGATGCACACATACATTTACATACACTGCCTAACCAATGTCCCTACCAAGTGTCAATCTTCTACACCTTATGGAATACAAGATATAGCCTGGACAAGATTTTATAAGTCAAGGTCAATACGGCAATGTCAAAGATCAAATCAAGGTCAGACCATGATGTTGCACACCTACACCCCCAAACCAATGTCCCTACCAAGTATCAACTTCCTACACCTTACGGTTTCCGAGATATAGCCTGGACAAGGTTTTCAAACTGAAGGTCACTATGGCAAGGTCAAATCAAGGTCAGACCATGACGCTGCACACCTCCACCTCCTGACCAATGTCCCTACCACATATCAACCTACATCCTTACGGTTTCTAAGATACAGCCTGGACAAACCTTTTCCCACTGCTCGCCCGACTGACACCATGGGTGAAAACAATACCAGACATGTGGGGTAAAAAAAAGCACATTTATTTTATATTTTCTAATAAAAATTATTACCGATTAACTACTATTGTTCAGCGGGGTAAATCTTTTACGGGGCAAACTGTCTTAAGAAAATGGGGGCGAATTTTTTCAGGGGCAAATCATCTTGATACCTTCTTAAACAATCATTTAATAACTGAATAAAATATAAGAATAGCTTCTATCAATTTTGAGGAACCTATTTTCTGTGGGAACAAAAGACGCACGACAAAGGGTCAATATACCTGAATATGGAGACTTGTCAACCCAGACCTTCGCCAACTCAGCCCTCACCCAACTTGGACTCCATGCATACTTGGTCCCATTCAATTAGAAATGATATAGATGGAGTTTGCTAATCTAGGTATCATTGTTTACAGTTTTAAATAGTGGACATAATGGCAAGACATAATCTTGAATCAGGTTTACACAGTTAGAGTAATGTGTACAAAATGTTTTATCAAATCCATTGGTAACAGTTTTAATAATGTAGCCATTACTTGTGAAATACTTCCTTCTAAAACTATTTCCATTGATATCAAATAAGGCAGAACATATTTCAGCTAATTTATCTCATAAAACACATAACAAACATTATTAATATACTGCTTGGCACCGTACAATGGCACAAACCTTCACTTAGAACAAAACTGAAGATCCAATATCTATTTATATTTAATTGTCATCGATAAAACTTGTGCATATTGTCCTGTCAAATAAGGAAGTTGCTGTGACGACAGCAATGACCTTGACAGTTTTAGTGTATGTTCAACAGTTTTTGTATGCCTATTGTGCCAAGTTGGAGCGCTGATTTCAGGTAGAAATTACAGTATCGCCCCTATTGTTTTGACCTTTTGTTGTTAAAGTACATTCCTAGTTTGTGCTTGTGTCAATGCATATTTTCAGGAATAAATATCCATGATATTAAACTGGCATTAGCCACAAATAAGGATTTTGTGTCCAAGATGTACCAAGTTATGGCAGGAAGCAGTATAATGCTTACCTAAATACTACATATAAAAGCAGGTCCAACTTTGTAGGGACGAAATTTTGAAGGAAGCCAAGTTTATATCAAATTGAGTCCGAGATTGTGGGGGCTGAGCTGGCGAAGGTTTGAGTTGTTCATGGCCCCTTGATCATACGGGTGTATACACCGGGGAGCCACAATTCGGCCGGGAGCTGGGATTTGGCCATCTGGACAGATTTATCATATGACAATGATGTCAATCCTCACAAGCCTTTGTTGTGATTATTCATGATTAAAGTATCATAATTAGGATCATAATTATCATATTTACAGTCCCTTAGACCGAGTTTCTGTCCCATCATGCATTGCTGTTGATATTTATTACAGTACGCAATGGCAAGGGACAGAGCTCACATGTACTTGTTTTCTGTGTTAAACTTGAACGGCATATATCTCCACATAGTACCCTAACTATAAAGTGCTACTTATATTGTCTCTGTTGTGTATATGTGCCGTTCACCCCTATTTAATGCAAACTGACCTGGTATCTGTATATTTCAACCCATTGTTAAAATGTAAACAAATCTTCACCTTTGCAGTTTTATTTACAAGAAAAAAAAAAGTTTAGTGTAACCACAAAAGGTTTTACAAAGTGGATACATGTATATATACAAGGACATTAAGTAAATGCAATAATGGCCCGCCATTCAAGATTTACACAGAAAACAAGTACATGTGAACTCTGTCCCTTGCCATTGCGTACCATCAGTATATCAATAGCAATTGATGATGGGACAGAAACTCGGTCTAACGGTCCCTATGGATATAACTGTTTATTTTACATTATATTTTTAAACTAAATTTTGACTGAAACAGGCAGAAGGCTATCATAAGTGTTTGGTTGAATTCTGTTTGGTTAATAAATGTACAATTACAAAGACGTACCTTGCCCATCAAATGTACCATTAAGCATGCCTTCAGGTCAATTAAGTGAAACATTGGGAAAAAATAACTCAAAGCAAATTATTTTTAACTATACCTTAATTTTGATTTGGGGGGGCAAAAGTGGATCCCTTAGTTAGAAAATTTTTCTGTTCAGGGGAAATTATAATTGATTTACATGCAACTCGTGACCACAGCATCTCGTGACCAACAACTCATACCCACAACTCGTACACAAACACGCAGCTCATAATATTTATGAAGAAATATGAGATCACACAATAACATGGGGTTTTCTAACAATATTTTATATTTAATAAATAGAAATGCTGCTTGAAGAGATAAGAACATCTGTTCAGTTAGAGATCAAATACTTCAAATTCTCGTACTTCCGTGGGGGTTGCCTAGCAATATTATGAGATAAAATATGCAAATTAGAAAACGTGAGGTCATGGAATTTCCAGAGGTCTTCCTAGAAGTATTATAAAATTTTAAAAAACGCGAGGAAACAGAAGTCTGGATTTTCCTGCAATATTTTAAAATAAAATATGTGTATACAAAATTGAAAAAAAAAGACGTGAGCAGACAGAAGTCGGTGGGGTTTCCTGCAATATTTAAAAAGAAATCTTGGGAACGAGTTGTGGGTACGAGTAGTTGGTCACGAGCTGCCGTGGTCACGAGATGCTCGTATACCTTATAATTGACCCCATTAAATATGAACAAAACGAAGTTTTGAACAAAAACATTTACCAATAACAGTTGTTTGTGTTACATTATTACCTTAAAGTGACACAGGCAATAGCTTAATTGTAGTTTTTATACCATCTGACGGCCGAATCTTGACTCCCGAGTTTATGAGCTAGGATCGATCGAGTTCCCTGTGAGGGAAAACATGAAACTTACTGTACGTAGCTGAAACACAATAAAAAAAAAAAAAACTATTAAATGAGGAAAGGATTTAAAACCAACAGAAAGAAACTTCTTACATGTATGACAACTGTATAGTTACTGATTTACAAAATAATAAACATGCTGAGCGATAATTCAAGATAAATAATAATATCATTCTGACTAAAGCTAATTTTAAGGTTGTAGGTGAAATTTGTGCAAGGGGTAACTAAGTTTACACATATGTGTCGCAAAAATAAATGAATGAATAGATAAATAAATAAAACTGTCATTTTTGTTTTTTGTCTTAAAAAGCAGAGGCAGATCTAGCCACTCCTTTCAGAGTTTGAAAGGTTTGTCATGGGGCTTTTTATCCTTGTCCACACACCCCCAAATCCCCCATCCCTATATCTGCCTCTGTTATGGTAATATACCTGTTTAAATTGACAGTTAGTATACCTATGTCACTTTCAAAATATCCCAATATCAAAGTGGATTTTTCTCTTTAGTGTGTGTGCTAAGTTGAGTCTCATCCTCAAACAAACTGAGGATTACATCTTTGTGGATAACTATGTTAATAAACCTTTTTTGTTTACCACAGTATGTTTAACCACGAGATATACAATAAACAAAAATGGAATCACTCATCCCAATTAATATTTTTTTAGTACTCTTCTATGTTTTAATTAGAATTTGCTACAGTAGCTATGATTAGATTAAATTTTTAAAAAGTTAAATTCTGAAAAAGTTTCTAACTTAATCACTTGATATATGTGTTTTTAAAGGAAAATGATGAAAGGATCTGTTATTTTAAAATGAAAAAAAAATTGAAACAAGAAAAATTGTGGCATACAAATTTAGATTCATTTAGATTTATGTTTCTCTCCAAATTTTTGTAACAGTTATACAATTGTTTATTATGGGAAGACCCTTTGAAGTTTATTTTATGTTTTCACGTTACTTTCTTCATGAAAGTAAACTGCTGTATGTGTCTGACAATTGAGTGTAGAAAAAACTGTGGTAGAAAAAAACTGCAGAAAAGTCACAGTAGAAAACTAGTGTATCAACAAATAATTCTAATAGAAAAACGCTGGACGTTTTGGAAAAATAACCAAAGCTATGTTATTTGGTGTACACCACTTGGAAGTGTTTGTATAAATGTGTTTTGTACCATTTAGCCAATTATTTAGAGGGCTCTCATACAGAGGTATTTTCCACTACAGGTTTTTATGGAGGCTTTTTTTTCTGTTAGAAGCTTTTCGGTTTACTTGACCCTGAATATTAAATGTTTAGTAACATTGTCGTTTTATCCTCCCTGTCCCATAAAATGGCCAGCAATTTGTCCCCCCTTGCAATTTTGACTGGCATTTTGTCCACCGGCATTTTCTCCACTGGTGTTTTATCCATGCACCGCATGACATGTTCCACTATGAAATGTCCATTTATGAAATATCCGTACCTGTGACGACCCATGCTCCCCTCTTTCGAAAAATCCTTTATCTGCCTCTAAAAAGGTAACAAAAGTATTTAGTGCTTCAGCTGGGCCAGTTTCACAAAGAGTCTTAGACTTAGTCAAGTGTTTTAGGCTTTTGGCTAAGTCAGGACTTAAATTTAAACTTTTGTCTTAGCTAGGTCTGGGAATTAATGGATTTCATAAAAGGTGAATTGTCTGAGACCAAGCTTATCAAATAACCACAGTAGTTTTCTACGTCATGTTACCTTTAATTCCATTCAAAATATACTATTGGAGATATATATCCTTCATTTGATGCATTTTATCTAAAGATGGGTGCTGTTTGGAAATGGAAAACCTTTTTAACACTTATAATTAAAACCCTCCCACAGACTACTTTAAGGAGATATTCTATATATTTATATGAAGCCCACTCCCAGGTATACTTAACTTTTAGCCCAAGACTTAGCCAAGACTTCTTTTGTGAAATCTGCAAAGTTTAAGACTATGGCCTTTGCCTAAATTACTGAGACAAATGCCTTACCTTTAAGTCTTAGTCCTGGGCTCGTATTCACTGAACCTCCTTTACTACAAGGAACCCTTAAAAAGTAAGGATTTCCTTTATTTCTTGCCCCTTCCTTTGTTTTTGTATTCATTAAACTTCCCTCAAACAAAGGAACTTTCTTTCCTTGACTTTCAAGGAGACCGTAAAAATCTAGGAAATCCTTAACTTTCAAGGGAATCTTGAATTTTGATATTCACTAACCTTCCTTTAGTTAGGAATCCTTGTTTTTTTCCTTTAATTTTCAAGGTAAGTGTGTGACTAGGTTTATGATAAAGGGGAGTTTTGGTGGTTTGACTTTTTATGTAAAAATTGACGTAATTGGTGAAATGTTGATATTTGCACCTTTTTTGTCCATACTATATAATTTATATCACCATACGTCTTTCTTTGAAATTTTTGGGATGTTCAGTTCATATATCGTTAAACCCAATGAAAATGTATTTGATGTGTGTCACAATATCTGGGTGAAAAGTGGCTATTACCACAATAGGAAAACTGCCCGAATGACTTTTGTATTGTTTATCTTCATGAGTGATATATATTTTTCTGTGTATGTCTGATGAGGAATGTTTTACTTTATCATCCACCATTTTGTACGATTTATGGGTTAAATTGTATGAATATTTAATGAGAAGATGTGAAAAAGCATGTCAAAAAGCATGGCCACCAGTGAATATAAAAACTGCAATCTTTAATCTACAATATCTCAGTCATTTCTGCATGAATTTTAATGTAACAAACATGAGCAGAAGTGCTATAAGACAACCTTTCTAATGATATATAAATAAAATATATCCGCCTCCGTATGTCCCTCTATATGGGTGAAATAGTATTTGCCTACAGTGGATAATAAAATGTGGAATGCAATACAAAAATCTTTAAAAGTTAGATATTTATTTCTTAAAATATGAAATATCATCTTAAACGGCAATAGAAAACACATCATAACAATAATCTTGTACTAATGATAAACATGGAAAGAAGAAAATACAAAAGTAAGGGAAAGATAAAGGAGCCTTTATGAACAAACGTTTTTAACTAATCAGATGACTGGATGCACTCCTTTAATAAAGGATCCTTTATTTAAGGTCTCCTTTGGTAAGGAAACCACAAAGGAGATTTAGTGAATAGCATTTTAAAGGTCACCTTACCAAAGGAGATTTTTCACCTTCCTTTAATAAAGGGACCTTAAAAATATAGGAGGTTTCGTAAATATGGCCCCAGGTTAAGTCCTTTTGTGAAACCGGCTCCTTGAATTCTACTCTCACAAAATAAGAATGAAACTTGAATATTTCATAGTATTTCTGCATTCTAGCCTACCCTTGTGGATGAAAATTTAACATGCAGTATTTAATATTTATATTCTGTAAATTACACATATTACATATTGGTGAATGATAACGACAATTTAAACAATTGATATCCTATGGATACAAATATATATACTTCAGCTATCGTGTTGCAACATTTTATCAATTTGAAAGCACAATAGCTCAGCAATTCTATGGTGTTAATCGACTTATCTTGTCAATAAATGGCAATTGATGCACATAGACCAAAGTGCATCAATTGCCAATTGTTCAAAGTGATTAACAACAAGGTAACACAAAAGAGATTTTGTATTCTTTTTTCTTAACTGCATGGTGTGGGCTTGCTTAGATCCACTCTTTTCAGTCAGAGCTGAAATCTAATTAAATTGGAACTGCAGCAGGGCGAAGCATTTTTTAGCTTGGTTTTTCTGTTATATTTTCATTTTATACTACCATAGAACCTTGTATAATTTGGGGAAAAACAACTACACATAAAATAATAACTGCAAAAGTTTAAAGTTTGCTGTATAATTCTAATTTAAAAAAAATTCATTGGCTTTTTTTATTTCTAGTTCACACGAAATTCAATAATTCAGCTTGACTGGTAGATATAATTTTGATTAAAAAAGAGAGAAAAAAAGAAATGAAATTAAGCAAATAGAACAATGTATCGAATTTTTATGGCAAAATTTGATAATAAAACTGCTATCTTTATCTATTTCTTATGAACTCCCCTTAATGACAACAATTTGAACATAAGATCCCCTTATACTTTCGGATTAGATTGTACATTTATCGTAATTTCACATGAAGGCTTATACTCGACCCTTAGTATGCCTATAAACTTGATTTTTCGGCTATGAATCATTCGGTATTTAGTCTCAATAAAGATGTCAGCCTCCATGGAAAGTGCCACGTCTGGCACACCTCTTAGTAATTGTGAAAAACAAACAAACTTAAAAGCAATAGAGGAAGCATTTGATGTATTAACTAAAGAAGAGGCAAGTGAGCATTTCAATGCTAATTAATTTTAGCTGTCACTGCAATGTACCGGAGTTTCAAATAAAAGGCAGAGGATATTTACACCACCGCTGTGTACGCAATGCCGAAAAGTCGTCTTATGTGCACCACCGTTGTGTATATTAGCCAGATAATGTCTCTTATGTACACCACCGCTGTGTACATAAGCTAGATATGGTTCCTTATGTACACCACCGTTGTGTATATTAGCCAGATAATGTCCCTTATGTACACCACCGCTGTTTATGTAAACTAGATTGAATATCTTGTGTACATATGCAAGATATTTGGGATATTTTGTGTACCACTAAAATGTAGGTAAGCTAATGTACATGGTCTTCTACACCACCTTATTGTGCATGCTATGTCAGTCCCCCTAGAAATGGGATGATTATTATAGTCTTCCCCACTATTGTACTGTGGAAACTAAATTAAATTTCTTATACACACCTTGTTGTGTACCCAGCCAGGTAAAATTTGTTACATAATTAGCCTTTTGATCCCCACAGGTCGAATAGTTGTGGCTTAACTTGGGTTGGATGACACTTAGATGACAAAGACAGTGAAGATGTGATTTTTTATTGTTTCATTATTTATTCATTATACACATGGAACAAGAATCATACAAGTAACATACATTACAAATGTACCAGGTTCTAATGGCATGAAAGCCTCTACACACGGCCGTCTACACACCTTACAAAAAAGTGATATAGTGGTGGTGGACCAATTCACGCCCGGGTACCAATTTATGCCCACCCCTAAATTTATCCAAAACAATCACAGTTAAACAATGAATTACAAATGTAAATGATCCATTTGATGATTATCTATGATGTGGTAAACATCTTCTCTATGAAAAATTATAAATCTTCAAGAAAATTGGGGGTGGGCCTGAATTGGTACCCGGGCGTGAATTGGTCCACCACCACTATAGCAAAAATACAAAAAGAAAAACATTCTTTTTAAGATTCTATATTTCTCACTTTCCATGCAGCCAGTACAGCGAAATGGCGCCAAAACAAGAGAGATGTAAAACCCATTCTGATTGGTCAACAGCCGTGGTGTACATAAAGAACTGAAATACCCTTATGTACACAGCCGTGGTGTAAATAACCAGTTCGAAAAAAAATCCCAAAATTAAGCCTTCTGGACTGGCTACTGTACAGTACAGTAGTGGCATTCTACCAGTGAACGCCCATGGTGATATTAATATTTTGAATTTAAATTAGATTTACAGCTTTATATTTCATTCTTCCACCACCAAATTGCCAACTGATAGACACCACAAGAATAACACAGGTACATTTTGTTAATTTGTTTCAAAGCATTTTCTACCAGTAAACGCCCATGCTGAAATTAATATATTAAATTTAAATTATATTGATAGAGTTATAGTTTATTCTTCTACCAAAAGATCGTCAACTAATAAACATTACAATTAATAAAGGGGTAGACCGAGTTTCTGTCCCTTCGCGCATTGCTGTTGATATTTCTGAGGGTACGCAATGGCGAGGGACAGAGCTCACATGTACCTGTTTTCTGTGTAAATCTCGAACTGTGGGGAATTATTGTATTCACTTTCAAAACTCCTTGTTATGTCTATTATAGCTGTATCCAGTTTACAATACTTATGTTATTAAAATAAACTGCTTTTAAAAGCCAGGAATTTCTTTTGCAGATAGCAATGCACTGTTAAAGGTTTGTTTACATTTTAAAAATAGGTTGAACTATACACATATCGGTAGGATAGACGTTAAATATTAGTGAACAGCACATATACATAGCTCAAAGAATGTAAATAACACTTTATACTTGAGAAATTATGTGTACAAATATGCCGTTCAAAATTTACACCGAAAACAAGTACATGTGAGCTCTGTCCCTAGCCATTGTGTCCATCAGTATATCAATAGCAATTGGCGACGGGACAGAAACTCGGTCTAATAAAGGAGGTGCATGTTGTTATGTTTGTTTAAAAGGTTTATATTGTCATAATTTATCTGTATTATCGGCCGTTTTTACCGCAAACCGGAAATACCAGTGAATGCCCATGTTGTAGATAAATAAAAGCATTTGTCCTTGACCTCCAACAAAGAAATATAAGGTGGGCGTTTACTGGTAGAAAGCCACTATATTTTAGTAGCTGTCTACAATTGAATGCCCATCTTATATTTCTTATGGGTCAAGGACAAATGCTTCTCTAAATGTCTGCAAGGTAGGCGTTTACTGGTATTTCTGGTTTGCGGTAAAAATGGCCAATAATAGAGATAAAATGTAAAGATTTGAAACAAATATTACAAAATGTATCTCCAGTTTTAATTTTAGTGTATATCATTTGACAATCTGGTGGTAGAAGAATAAAATATAATGCTGTCAATATTATTTAAATTCAAAATATTAACTTAGGCATGGTTGTTTACTGGTAGAAAGCCACTACCAATGGGAAACTGGTCAACTCGGCCCTTTGTCAAATCGGCCCCCGCCAACTCGGACCCATCTTTGCACACTCGGCCCCATTCTTTAGAAATTCAAGTTGACATAAAATATTTATTTATGGATGGATTTTAATAATTTAGGTATCCTTGTTTACAGTTTTTATTCATGGATATAATAGTGTGACATGGCCTTGAATCAGGCTTACATAGTTGGAGTAATATGCACAAGAGTGTTTTATATATCAATACATTGGTCACAGCTTTAATAATGTAGTCGTCATTTGTAAAATACTACCTTCTTACAACCATTTCCTTGCAAATTTGTCTCTTAAGATGCATAATACTTTATTTATATGAAGCATACTTAAATAATAGATAGGAAAAAAATGGTCAACTTGGTGGGGATGAGTTTTAAAAGAAGCCGAGAATGCATCAAATGGGTCCGAGTTGGCAAAGGTCCGAGTTGTCCATGATTCTTAACAATGTATCCCTATTGTCAACTGTTTTACGGCAATTCGGAAATATCAGTGAATGTTTATTTTGTTGACTTCTAAAAGTATTTGTCTTTGACCTCTAACAAAGAAATATAAGGCAAGCGTTCACTGATAGGTGGGCGCATACTGGTAGGAAGTCTGCAGCAAATCAGCCCCTTAAAAACTCGGCCCTTGGCAAGTCTGCCCCAGGTTAAAAAATGAAATGTAATGATAGATGGATAGATAGATAGATTTTATTTCAGGCTCGTGGCCCATATTAAAAAGTTACATGGATAAAATATAATACACTAAAAATTAAAAAAAAATAAAAATGTATCTATAGAAACAAAAAAACCATAAAGATGACCATTAAATGTTCATATACTCCTTAAAAACTACATAATACATGTCAGCAAAGTGTATATAGAGCTGCTTGCCAGCACTTATAAATAGTACCACAGCTGCTCAGCTAAAAACTATCACATATAGCTTTAACAATAGAGTTGTTGGATGTTTCAACACACATTTTTAGATTGTACATATTTTTTCTCAAAACAATTTTCATAGAGTCTAGACTGTTAGTGACAAACATATGACTAGCACTGTCTCTGTAGTCATACCCCAGTAACCGGCATGCAATATTATTATATGCAACTTTAACTTTATTGTAAGTTGTATTGTTATAGCTGGTCCACAATGAGCAGCAGTAAAAATTAGCATAGTAGGATTGAAATTAAGGCTGCAACGATTCTTCGGTTACTCGGAAGCGAAACGATTCACTTCAGTACTCGAGGCAAGAAAAGTTAACCGGGTCTTCGAAAACAACTAAACACAGACGTAAAATCTACTACAAAATTCATTTTTTTCTCTTTAAATATATGAATATATTTATATATTTTACAAATATAAGGCATTTCCGTTTCAGTATTTTATATTTTAAGTATTTGCAAACTTTAGTTCTTTGTGTAACAACGTTTTATAAGACGGCATCTTATTATAACGTATTTCGAAGATGCCTCAAATCTCGCAATATAAAGATGGTTAAAGTTTCTTATATTTTGCATTATAAATGCGTCTTTTCCCCAAAATTCATTAAATTATCAAAATTCTTTCCTGTTGTGTGGTTTGTAACTATTTAATAAGGCGTGGTATTGCAAAATATGGAGCAGTTTATTTCGTGGGCGATAATCAAGCGATTAACCGAGTCCGAGGCGAGGAATCGAGGAGTCGAGGCGCATTTTCAGGCTCGCTTGCAGCCCTAATTGAAATAGTTGTTGCTTCACCTCACTTGAACAGAGACCAAACTTTCTGAGGAGAACATTACCATGAGCATATAGGTTCCTAGTTTGTTTCATTATTTCCTCATCATCTTGCAGATTGTCAGTCAGAATAACTCCGAGGTATTTGACGGAATTTAGATTTGGTATAACTGTCCAGCAAGAGACACTGTAGGGCATTTTAGTTTGTACCTTTTTGGTTTAAAAACTACACAGTATGATTTCTTTGCATTGAACACAATGTCATGTTCAGCACCATAGTCATAACATACATTCATGATTTGTTGTAAGGCCATGGCTGTAGGTGCCAAGAGGCAAAGGTCGTCAGCATAGAACAAATGATTCACACAAGTACCAACATTGCAGCCAATGCCTGATTTATTTAGTGCAACAGATAGCTTATCTAGGTATACAGCAAACAGCTTAGGGGATAGGATCCCACCTTGTCTAACACCATTAGAGATTTTGAAACTGTGTGACATATGTGGACCCCACCTGATGTAAAACAGCTGAGTTCTGTACCAGTATACAATTACACGCACAAATGAGTATTTTTATAGCACGTAATCTCCGTCATATAACAGACTCTAAGACTGACAGATATTTAGTATGCACAGTACATCAGGTGAGCATGGATTAGGTTATAAATAACAAGTATGGCAGATAATTCTTTGTGATAATATTTGTTTCATAAGGGTGACAACAAGTGATATTTGCATAGCCCAATTAACATATATGAAATATATTTCGATGTTTCATCAAGTTCTTTTAACTTCTGTCCTTTGGACAATTGTTTCTGTTAGTATAATTATAAGTGCAATTAGATAATCACATCAAGGGTGAAAAGTACTTAAGTGATTTTTAGCAAAAGTGCAATTAACATATATCAAAGATTTTTGGATGCTGTAATCAATATGGATCCTAATTCCTCTGTCCTTTAGTCACTTATTTGTGTTAGTTTTATTGGAAGTGCAATTGACCTGAAAGAGATTAAGTGTTGTAAGAGTTTAATTAAATCAAATTCTTATTAGCTTGTGATTTTTGTCATTTGTTTAACATATTTTTCTTCAAGAGTACAGTAATTTCCGGGGGGTGGGGGCGATTTGACTAAGGTATTTTTTCCTGGGGGCCGATTTGACTAGGGTATTTTATTTTGGGGCCAATTTGATGTGGGCTTATTTGACAATGACAAAGGGCCGATTTGTCTATGATTCTACAGAACTGTACGTAAAAATTGACATGATTCTCAGTAAAAATTCCAATTGAGTAGATTGGTAGAAAGTCACATGTACAAAACTCAAATAAACATTTCTATAAAGTTCATCTCGGAAGAAATTCCAGTTGGTTGAAATTGAAATTCTATCAAATTACAGTTTCTGCCCTGACATATTAACAGTGTCACAAATTCGCAGTCGCCAACTCGCCCACGGCGACTTTATTGGACGAAGGTCGAGTAGAAACGCTTTTATTGTCGCCCCACTGGCGAATTTAAAATGAAGTGAACTCGGCCAGTCCACGTTTTCTAACATATTTCTTGGATCTACGACTCCGCCATTTTATAAACAAAGCACACTCACGGTATTTCTATTCATGTACGTGATTAGTTTAAAATCGAGGTGTGTCGTGACGACAGCCAGTAAAAAGCTAACATACATCTAGTAAGAGATCGATGTCATTTCTTTTCTGGCATTTCATTGGTTAAAATAGTAAAATCGCGTTTTGAATGTAAAGAAACGAAAGTCTTTTTATTTTATATTTCTTCCGTGACTAGTGTTTTGAATGCAAATATCAGACATACATGGAATCGCGTTTTGAATGTAAGGACACGGAAGTCCTTTTAGTTTAAAAATCTTCCGTAGCCCAGTGTTTTGAATGCATGGAAGGTGCTTTTTTTTATTCATTTATTTTTGGTTACTTGTGCTATGTTCATTTAGTATTGGTAACGAATACATTCAGACACAGTGCAAGACACATTACAAAAATATATTAAAAATTGGTGACATAGATAGGGATGTTTTTTTTTTTCATTTATTATTGGTAACTTATATTTTACCGCGCAATACTTTGTAAATTTTTTTTCAACATTGGTGACATAGATATGGATGTTTTTTTTTCTCTCTCTCTCTCTCTTGTTTTTTTTTTTAAATTATTGGTAACTTATATATTTACCATGCAATAAATTATAAATTATTTTTAAACATTGATGACATATAGATGGGATGTTTTTTTTTTTTGTTTTTCATTTATTATTGGTAACTTACCTGTATATATTTTACCATGCAATACATTATAAATTATTTTTAAACATTGGTGACACAGATGGGGATATTTTGTATTTATTTATTATTGGTAACGATTGAAAGTAAATATGAAAACTGGGTCTTGAAAACTGTAAAATTTTCTGTAGATGTACCAACAGATGACTCCCACCTAAGTGAGTTTATATTCACACATAGTTTATTATTCAGAAATATGATACCATAATCCAGTCCATTTTAGATTATTCTTAATCCTTGATTCTAGTTGAGTTTTTGCATCAAAAGTCACTCAAATCATATCTAGTCATCCATGATACTCTCAACAAGGTAGCCTAAAATATGTAGATGTAAAGGCATTTGAAGTATTTTCAAAAAAAGAAGGACCGCTTAATATTTGTAAGGGCCACTTAAGTCTCAAAGTTACTGGTCCTGCTGGCCACCATTATTTTCGCACGAGTCTGTGAGCCTGTATTAATACAAATCAACAAGGTGAAGAATTATATATATACACATATAATAACCATTCAAATATTGTCTTAAGAAATAAATGTTTGTGCTTGTATTTAGTAAGATCTGTCACTATAATTATAGCTGTTTAAGTCTCTTTCTCAGGATGTTATTGCAAAAGAATTGGATGAATTGCTGGGTAAACAATCCAGTTTGGAATCCCAGATGGTGTCACTGCATTCCATGCTGTAAGTTAAAAATTTTTTGCTGTATTAACTCTTAATGGTATATATATTTCCAAGTCTTAATAACTTGCTGTATGCCCGGATGGAAGTCTCTTATTATGCTACTACTGCTGAGATTTCACTTTTGGCATGACAATAAAGATATTTTAGGTAGAGCTTTGAAACTTAGTATATGGTTAGGTATTGGTAAAATCAAGAAGCATTTATAGTTTTATCATCTTGGCCTTTCAACATTTTAGCCCAAAGGCTGTGTGCATATTGTTTTTACCCATTGCCTCTAGCTGGGCAGGTGGATGGGTGGCAGGGAAAAATCTTGTCCAGATTATATCTCAGTGAGGTGTAGGAAGTTCATGCATGGTTGGGACATTAGTTTGGGGTATAAGTGTGTAGCATTATGGTTTGACCTTTGGCCTTGCTATAGTGACCTTGACCTTAAAAATCTTGCCTGGGCTATATCTTGAAAACTACTAGGTGTCAGGAATTAGTACTTTTCAGTGACATTAGTTGCAGAATGAGGTGTGGATTGTCAGTGTGATCTTGATTTAACCTAAGACCTTAATGAGATGGCCTTGATCTTTAAAATTGTTTCTGAACTATGTATCAGAAAATGCACAGTGTAGTAACTTGATATTTGAAAGGGATATTGGTTGGGGTGTACAGGTGTGCAACATCAATAGTTAACCTTTGACCTTGGCTCTGCCAGAATATTTTCAAAATTTCTACTGCCATATTTGTGGCAAATTTCTCCTATCACAAAGCTCTATGGATTGCAGCTGATTAATATATATATGTTATGTACAAGACTTTTTTGTGGCAAATTTCTCCTATTACAAAACTGTGGATTGACGCTGATTAATACAAGAAATCTGTACAAGTTTGCAACTTGTACAACCTGTTTGACTGTTCAGGTTGAGTCGACTTGTAAAATTCTAATTTTTTTGAAAATTACCAATATTTGTAATTGTGCCATAGATTATGTTATTATATCCCCAGACGAAAGTCGGGGATATATTGGATTCAGGTCCGTCGCGCCGCCGCCGCCGCCGCCGCCGCCGTAGAAATTTCCTTGTGGACGCGATAACTCAAAAACAAATTAATATTTTTTTTTCAAACTTGGTACACATGTTAAGGGTGTCCAAAGGAAGATCCCTATTTTAAGGTGACCTTAAACTCCCAATAAAAGAGAACTTATGGCCACCTTAAGGTCAGAAATTGCACTTTTGGCCACTAAGAGCCCTCTAGGTCACAAACTATGATGCTCAGCTGGCTGAAATTTCACCTGAGAACACATTAATATGTTCTTAGTACATGTGCCGAAAATCACGACTTTAAGTTGAGGAGAAAATTGTGTTTGAGGCCCATAAAGACCCCCACTTAGGGATTTTTTGCTATATTTTTCACATATTTTGCCCTATAATTTGGAAGTGGTAACTCTGATGAGTCTCAAACTGCACTAGGTATAACTTTGATATGTAATCCTTGTCTGTAGAAAATTTTAGGGCTGTAGGTTTACCCAAAGGGGTCGACTTAAGGTCTCAAAAGTGCCCACAGAGACCCAATTTATGCACTTTTTGCCACTTTCGAGCACTGTAGCTTTCAAACTATGTCTCTCATCTAAGTTAAATATCATCTGAGAATATATCTATGTGTTTTCTTATATCTGCCCCAAAATTTAGGCCTTTAATAGACATTTAACCTGTGTGTGAGGACCATAAACACCCACCCGAGTGACCCTTATAAGACATTTTTCACATATTTTTCCCTGTAACTTGGAAATGGTAAGTCTGAGAAGTTTCAAACTGTATTAGATATACATTCTGTGTGTAACCTTTGAATGTGACAGATTTTTAGTCTGAAGCTTTGATTTGAAGGTCACATTGAGGTCTCTAAAAGGCCCACAGAGACCCGATATTTTGCCTTTTTGCCACTTTTAAGCCCTGTGACTGTTAAACTATGTTACTGATAGAGCTGAAATCTCACCTGGGAATATATCATTATGTCATGTTTACATGTGCCAGAAATAAAGGCTTTAAGTAGACATTTAACCTGTGTGTGAGGACCATAACACCCACCCGAGTGACCCTTTTTAGACATTTTTCACATATTTTTCCCTGTAACTTGGAAATGGTAAGTCTTGAGAAGTTTCAAACTGTATTAGATATACATTCTATGTGTAACCTTTGATTGTGAAAGATTTTAAATCTGAAGCTTTGATTTAAAGTTCACATTGAGGTCTCTAAAAGGCCCACAGAGACCCAATATTTGGACTTTTTGCCACTTTTAAGCCCTGTGACTGTTAAACTATGTGACTGATAGAGCTGAAATCTCATCTGGGAATATATTATTATGTTCTTTTTACATGTGCTGAACATCAAGGCCTTTAGTAGATATTTAACCTGTGTATGACGACCATAGATACTCACCCGAGTGACCCTTTTTAGACATTTTTTACATATTTTGCCTTGTAACTTGGAATGGTAAGTCTGAGAAGTTTCAAACTATATTAGATATACATTCAATGTATAATCTCTGATTGTGAAAGATTTTAAGTCTGAAGCTTCAATTTGAAGGTCACATTGAGGTCTCTAAAAGGCCCACAGAGACCCAATATTTGGACTTTTTGCCACTTTTCAGCCCTGTGACTGTTAAACTATGTGACTGACAGGGCTGAAATCTCAACTAGGAATACATTATTAAGCGTCTTCTTTTTCCATGTACCGAACATCAAGGCCTGTAGTAGACATTGAACCTGTGTATGACGACCATAGACACTCATCCAAGTGACCTTTTTTGACATTTTCTACTGTATTTTGCCCTGTAATTTGGAAATGCTTAGTGTGACAAGTCTTAAACTGTATTATATCTAATTTTTGTTTGTTATGTATGTCCCCCAAAAAGTTTCAGATCTGTAGTTTAATTGCTAAGGTCTCTTTAACAATTGTAAAATGCCCACAGAAACCCAATTTATGGACATTATGCCACTTTAAAGCCCTGTAACTGTCAAACTATGTGGGTCATAGAGCTGAAATCTTTGAATTTTTAAAAGGAAGTGCCTGTCTCTTTAAATTTTGAATATTAATGATGTTATGGCTATCTTAGTCTTTTAAGAACTTATTTTTGTGTGTTGTACCTCTGCTTGCTGAGTTTTTAACTCTTTAAAATGAAACTGGTTAAACATATTCAAGTAGGCAAAATGGACACTGTTATTTTCTGGTGAGCTTTAAGTCCCAATATTAATAAAAGTATATCCTTATGTAGTAAAACTAGGGGATTTTTAACCCTCAACTAGCCCAGTTTTATTCAACTTGCCTCAGTTAATTTTGACACAGCTCCTACAGTTATGAACTCATTTCAGTTGATAATCACATACTTAAAATTCTCAATTCTTTTTGTATTTGATTACCCCTTTGATATATATCAGATTGTTTGTTTACCATTTATGCTGTAGTCCCAACCCACATCCCCCACCCACCTCTGGGACCTCCAGCTATATTGAGTGACACTAAATAAACAAAGGTATTTAGTGATATCAAATGAGAAACAAAGAACTCAATGGGGTTGCAGATCTTGTGTAATAGTGAGAGAGGTGTGGAGAAGGGGAGAGGGGTGGGGTAGGAGGTGGTGGGCTTCATCATATAACACAAAGGGGAGTCAGAACTGAGATTGTGTCACATATTTAGGTTGCATATATATGGACCACATATATAGGAATAGAGGAAATGAATAACTGAAAACAATTTACAAATTCTATAAATAATATAATAAAATAATAATATAAATAATTTTTTTTTAAATAATATTTTATTTGTGAACAAATATAGAAACAGATATGCGCTTTTGGGATTATGAATTTTAGAATGGACATTCAATCATCAATCATTTAAATACTTTGAAATTAGGTTAAGAGTTATCATTGCAGGAAGATTGAAAAGTATGATGTTGAGTTAAAAATAATATTTTATTTGTCAACAAATATAGAAAGAGATATGCTCTTTTGGGATTATTATTTTAGAATGGACATTCAATCATCAATCATTTATTAATAAATACTTTGAAAATAGGTTTAGAGTTATCATTGCAGGAAGATTGAAAATATAATTTGAGTTATGTATTCGGCGTCTGGGGATACACCATCTTCTTGGGAAGATACAAACAGAGTAGATTGATGTGCTGAAGTTCATATAATAATGGGTAATTATGCTTTAAAAAATTCCCGATCAAAACCTGTGGCGTGAGTGATGACCTGTCTGGGGATATGTTGGCGCCGAGTTGGCCCAATCTAGTTTCTCCTGGCTTCCTTTGTATCATACAGTATATTGAATCATCTTAATGTCAGCAGGTATAATAGATATAAAATTAGCCTTTGTAGCCCCTCAGCCAAGTCATTCATATAGCACTGGGCTACTCCACTTATGTTTTTGTTTGCATCAGTAATAGTTACGGTAATAAAACAAAAGTTATGGCAAATACTGGTTATTTGATTACTCTTATTTCACTTTTCATTTGGATGTAGAAATGTGCAAAAAACACTTTCCATTGACAAGAACTGATTGTTGAAAACCTCAACATTTTAACCATTTATATGGTTGATATTTCATTAAAACAAGAAAAAAAATAAATAAAACCCACTAAATCTGATCAAATATCCTTGAAGCTATTAGAACCATTGTACATTAATAGAGTACTTGTAGAATTTTGGATTTAATTAGGTACTACCGTAGAATTTTGGATTTAATTAGGTACTACCATCAGTGTTTTGTGTATCATCTAAATCCTTGACAAAGAAATGTACTACATGTGTCTGTTTCATTGTTTACAAGATATTGAAACTGAAAAGTGTTGAATGGAAGCTAGTCTATGCTCATTGAATTTTAGCCCAAACTTGCAGCTCATTCACAATGATTCCCAGAATCTCGCCAGCATGATATCATTTACTTCAACCCTTGCAGAGAATGTTAGCAGTAAAGTGAGACAGCTTGATTTGGCAAAGGTTAGTAGTACATTGTATTTGTTAAATATATTGTTTCACAAATTATGTATTTAACAACCAGTCATAATTACTGATATAAATTTTAACAAAAGACATTGTCAAATGTAATGTATTATAAATGTAGTGACTCAGAGATAAGCTGTCACACCATTATATTCACACGAGTGGTTATGATTTAATGATGAAAATACCAAACAAATTTAATTGTTGAATAGGATAAGAAAACACTATCACAGCTTAATATAAGAAATTTTTTAAGTCATTTTTAAACTGATTATAATTGAAATTCGACTGAAAGGGTCATCCTGTAGTGGCTAAATGGACATTGTTTAGATTTATGCACACTGGTCCCTGTGTGACCATTACTGTTAAAAGGGAAGACGACCCATTGTGACTTTAAATGTTGTTTTTTTTTTGCCACTTTTGCACAATGGTTTTAGATATTTTGTAATATACATTGCACCTTTAGCCTGATTTAGACATTTTGAATATAAAACCCAGCTTTGATTTTAAAGCTTGTGTGATGTCTCAGTCTGCAGTGGTTTGCACAAACTAATACAGAACAACCTCTATTATCCGTCCCTCTTGTGGGAGTAACAATTAGGTCAGATAATAGAAAGGTCGGATAACAGAAAGCCTAAACTAACAGGTTTAAATGGAACTAGGAGAGTGGGTTTGAGGTTGAGTAATTGAAGATTTGGATAATATCAGAGTCAGATAATAGAGGTTCTACTGTACCAATATATGCAGACTTATTGATCCTGTAGGTCCGAGTGACAGATTGTATGCGAAGAGTGGAAGACATTCTGGACCTCAAGTTCTGTACTGATGGGGTACAAACTGCCCTTCAGGATGAAGACTTCGAAAAGGTGAAAATCAGTATATTATCTTGGCTAAGGTTTTACATTTAATTTGTTGAAGATGATCAGTCATAGTGATTGGGCCACATACCAAAACTTCAGACTTGAACGGTATGTAGATTATCTCAACCACATTTCTCATTTGAAATCTTTTGGATCATTGGTCTTTTTCAAACAAATTTAAATTAAATGTGTAAGATATATATTAACTGCTAAGGGGGCATATTACTGAAAAAACTATGATATGTTACAATACACAGTAATTATAACATCAGTACTGTAAACTACAGGATAGTTCTCCTTTAGGTTATATATACTATAGAGCAATATTAAGTAAAATTACAATATTTTTCTAATATTTATCGATTATTACTTTAAGGCAAAGTAAACAACTGTTGGAAATAAATATAGCTGGTCTACTGTTAATCTTTAACACTTTCAGATACATCTCTTGTTAAAATAATTAATGGTCTTATACAACTGGAGGGGGAGTGTGCAATACATTTTTCATATCGATATGAACCTCTTAACTGGGTTTTGATTATAGATATTAAATAAATGGACTGCAGTGACGACCTTATTTATGAAATGAGTTGCTTCATTATGTATATAATGTACTTAATATTATCATAAAATCTATAAATGATTGGTATCAATTACTATCGAAACCATAAAATACCTCAAAACATATTTTTCAATGGATCGGTTGATGTCTAAAATGTGAAGTATTCAAACATAATACAATGACACTTTTAGTACTGATTATATTCAGAAAACTACAATAATTTGATACCTTTAACAGATTTTTGAAAGTTAAATTACATTCTAGTAATATTAATATTAAATTAAAATTTCAAGTCTTGATATTTCCTTTTCTAGTGTTCTTTAGGATTCCAAATTGGAAAATTCTACTGCAGTTTAGTTGATGTTGAACTGAAATGATATGTTGTATTTTAGATTCTGTCTTTGTGTAAAAGCATGACTTCTCTACCAGATATGTTCAATCACACTTTGACCATGTTAATATTTGGTATAAATTGAAATTCAACCAAAAGTTTGCATTTCTACCAGGTTACCAGAAAATCCAATCTGACCGAATTTAATATCCTACACCTAGAAATTGGATTTTGATTTTATATCAAGTTATACTTAGTAAAAACTCCAGCAGGACTTTTCTTGTTATTCCAGATATCTTTCTTTTATGCCTAGAGTGTCTTAGTCTCTGTCTAATGGAGATTAACACTATAAAAGTTATACCACTAATAAGAAATTGTATGATCCATGCTTCTTTGTCAATTACATCAGTATTTTGCATTCTATCATGCAGGCAGCAGCTCACATCCACAGATTCCTGTCACTGGATGAGAATGTGTTGAGAATAAGTTCTGATGCAGATGAAGGTTAGTGGATTAATAAGTTGTTAGTGTAGCGGCTTGTAAAAGAGAAAAGTAAAATGTATACTTGAGTCAATCACATGAGAAAAGCTGGATTTTTGTAGGTGTAAATGGTATGTAACTTAATTTTAACCGAATAAAGCAGATATCAAAGGCTCTAGGTATATAGAGTTTTCAATGGAGCCAATTTTTGACATGTCTTTGACTGAAAGCTTGTATGAATACCAGCCCACCATAGTGTTGGATTGGTTGCAGGTGCCTGGTAGTTTTTAGTGCAGAATTTTGAATAATAGTTTGCACTGGTATCCTCTATCATCTTAAGTATCTGTCAGTATATAACAGAAAAACTTCCCAAATGACATATACAGAAAAAATATATCACAAGTGAAGATGACAAGAATATGTTTTACTTTTATTATCCAACATTTTGTATGCTTTATGAGTTAAATAAATCATTATTTAATGAGAGAACGTGAAAAAGCCTGTCAACTTCCATCTTTAACTTGCAATATCCCAGCCATCATATGTACAGGGAATTTGATGCAACAACAGGAGCAGAAGTGCTGTAAAAATACCTGTTTAATGATGTACAATACATATTTGTAAGTACATACTTTTTGAGATATTAGTGAAACCAGGAAGTTAATTACACTTATTATCCATAGTATGGAGGGCCATTTCTTATTCCCCTAGTGGTAGTTCCAATTGGAACTACCACTAGTGCTACTTCTAATTGTTGTTTATCAGCAAAGGACAATTGGAAGTGGCACTAGTGGTAGTTCAAATTGGAACTACCACTAGGGGAATTAGAAATGGCACTGGATTGGAGTTTCCACTGTGACATATACATAAAAATATATCCCACTCCGTATATCCCTCTATACGGGTCACATATGGGGCACGGTGGATAACAAAATCTATATAATGTGTTGAAAGCTTTTAACCCAAATCAATCATTAAATTAAGCAGTATGTGAAAAAATGTACTTGCCTCAAACATTTTTGAGAAGGGCATGAGAAGCAGATTTTTCTGCTAATGAATTGTGTAAAAGTTTTATGTAAATACTAATAAACAATATACCATGGTTGGAATCAGCCATTCCTTTAACATACAAAAAAGTGACAGAAAGTAGCATCACTGGATATTACATTTGCCCTAGTGGTTATTTGATGGAATTGGCAGAGCTCTTTTCTTTTGGTTGGGTAAGGAAGAAAAGACACAGAAAATACCAAAACTGGTTCACAGTCAGTGGTGGAAAAAGTCCCCATTGTACCATTTTATACACTGATACTCCGAAAACAATAAGAAACTTTAAATGTGGTAACATATGAGAAAGTTTATGTGTTACAGGGAAACTGTGTAATCAGGAATTTTTGTGAAATGACTGAAATTTGGTGCAGTTTTTATGTCAGCTGACTTGTCAGTCAGCTGACATTATGTCATCACTCTGCGGCGTGGGCGTCCGCGTCCGCGTGAACAACTTCTTCTCCAAAACTACAAGGCCTAGAGACATGCTATTTCTTTTAAAAGATACCTTATCTATCGAGGATGAAAAATTGTTCAAGGCATGCAAATCTGTTTGTTCGTCTGTTTGCTAGAGACATTACAAGGGGGGTACCCCCACCAAAAGTGTGAAAATTTCAACTTTTTAATCACAATTTTCTCAGTGACTATTGCAGGGATTTCTCTCATATCTTGCATATATGTACTAGGCCAGAGGTAGCTTCTCTTGTGTGAGTATGAGACCTGGATCTGTCTTACTTTTTTTTAATAAATTTTTTTAATAATTTTTAATGCATTAAAATTCATGAAATCATGCACTAAATCACTTATAACTTCAAAAGTGTTGCATTTACAGCATTTTGTGAAAATATGTTGTTCAGCTACTTTTTTCATAGCTACAATATGGTGAGTAAGTTGGGTGTCTGTCTCAATAGCTAAGTGAGTAATAGCTACTTTTGGGCTTTTCAGTAACTTCCATTATGAGTAAAATCACTTGTAACTTAAAAACTATTGCATTTAGAGAATTTCGTATAAATATGTTATTCAGCTACTTTTGGGCCAGCTATAACATAGTGAAATTTCAGACCTGTAGCTCATGGCATAGCTGAGTAATAGCTACTTATAGGTTATCACTGTTGAGTAAATCACTTATAACTTGAAAAGTGTTGCATTTAGAGCATTTTGTTAAAATATGTTATTCAGCTACTTTTTTCATAGCTACAATATGGTGAGTAAGTTGGGTGTCTGTCTCAATAGCTAAGTGAGCAATAGCTACTTTTGGGCTTTTCAGTAACTTCCATCATGAGTAAAATCACTTGTAACTTAAAAACTATTGCATTTAGAGAATTTCGTATAAATATGTTATTCAGCTACTTTTGGGCCAGCTATAACATAGTAAAATTTCAGACCTGTAGCTCATGCCATAGCTGAGTAATAGCTACTTTTAGGTTATCACTGTTGAGTAAATCACTTATAACTTGAAAACTATTGCATTTACAGTATTTTGTTTCAATATGTTATTCACCTATTTTGGGGTCAGCTATAACATAGTGAAGTTTCAGACCTGTGGCTCATTTCATAGCTGAGTAATAGCTACTTTGAAGTTCTCACTGTTGAGTAAATCAGTTATAATTGGAAAACTATTGCATTTACAGAAATTTGTGCAAATATGTTATTCAGCTACTTTTGGGTCAGCTATAACATAGTGAAATTATAGACCTATAGCTCATGGCACAACTGAACAATAGCTATTCTCAGGTACTGACTGTTGAGTAAATCAGCTATAACTTGAAAAATATTGCATTTGGAGTATTTTGTTAAAATATATTGTTCACCTACTTTTGGGTCAGCTATAACATAGTGAAATTACAGACCTATAGCTCATGGCATAGCGGAGCAATAGCTATTTTCAGGTTCTCACTATTGAGTAAATCAGTTGTAGCTTGAAAACTATTGCATTTACAGTAGTTTGCTTAAATATGTTGTTCACCTACTTTTGGGTTAGCTATAACATAGTAAAATTTCAGACATGTAGCTCATTGCATAGCTGAGTAATAGTTCCTTTGAGGTTCTCGCTGTTGAGTAAATCAGTTGTAACTTGAAAACTATTACATTTAGAGTAATTTGTTAAATATGTTATTCACAGAATTTTTGGTCAGCTATAACATAGTGAAATTGCAGACCTCTATGTCATGGCATAGCTGAGCAATAGCTACTTTCAGGTTCTCACTGTTGAGTAAATCATTGTATCCACTGGATAGCCGCAGTGTGTAGAGAGAGATTTCACCATTACTGCTCTGATGAAAAAAAAAATTATAGCTAGCTTTCTTAAGTTTGCAGTATATATTAATAACCATAAAATGTTGTCTGGGAATATTTTTGGCCCCATTTTGAGAAACAAGATGGCCGCCACAGGTGTTTTTTGTCAGTCATGAAAAGTGCTTATATCTCCCTTATTATTGATCCTAGAGGTTTGGGATGATAAACCAACCTGTAGGAAATCATGGGGTGGGAATCTTTTGGTGTGGTCAGATTTGACCTTCAATGACCCCTCCTTCAAGGTCCAACAAGGATAGCCAAACTTAAAAGTGCTTATAACTCGCTTATTATTGGTCCCAGAGGTTTGGGATGGTAAACAGACAGGAAATCATGGGCTGTGAATCTGTTGATATGGTCCGATTTGACCTTGGAACCCTCCTTCAAGGTCAAATGAGGATAGCGAAAATTGAAAGTGCCTACAACTCGCTTATTATTGGTGACAGAGATTTGGGATGGTAAACCATCCCATAGGAAATCATTGGCTCGGAATCTTTTGGTATGGTCAGATTTGACCTTTGGACCCCTCCTTCAAGGTCAAATGAGGACAGCCAAGCTTAAAAGTGCTTATAACTCATTTATAATTGGTCCTAGAGGTTTGGAATGGTAAACCATAGGAAATCATGGGCTGGGAATGTATTTGTGTGGTTAGATTTGACCTTGGACCCCTTCTTCAAGGTCAAACGAGGATATTGCATTTGTAGTATTTCTTTAAATATGTTTTAACCTATTTTTTACACTTAAACAATTACCTTGTTATTTTCCTTCATAATACCATTTACAGGGCACAACTTTTTTATCCTTTTCTTCTGTCAGCTTCGGAATTTCTTTCGAACTTGCTGTTCAGTTACCATTTACTGTATTTCTGTACAGCCCTTTTCCTGATAATTATTCTGTCCTCTAATCACCTTCACAAATCAAAAACACTCAGTCAGCTGACACAGTGCCCGTTCACGGGCACTCTCCTCTTGTTTATACAACTTACCCAAAGTGTTTCAGACAAACTGTGTAAAACTCTATCATTTCTGTTTCGTGTATGCAATTTACATTACTTAATTTATTCGATAAGTTGGCATTTTGTTCAGAGAGTTTCATAAAATTTGACACACTTTGCTAGAGTTCCAACTGACAAAATATTCAATCAGTACGACATTTACCTAATATATCAGATATTTTGTGTACCCTTAAATTTATAATCACAATACCACTCTTGATACCGTGATCCCAAGTTATAATGATATCATAGCTGACAATGGCTCCTGTCACTTTTCTGTGATGTCACAATTGACAATAACATTTCCTACTTTCCCTAGTCTGTGACATCACAATTGACAGTGACAATACTATCCCTATTTCATGATATCATGATAGACAGTGACAGTACTATCCCTATTTCATGATATCATGATAGACGGTGACAATACTATCCCTATTTCATGATATCTTGATAGACAGTGACAATACTATCCCTATTTCATGATATCTTGATAGACAGTGACAATACTATCCCTATTTCATGATATCATGATAGACAGTGACAATACTATCTCTATTTCATGATATCATGATAGACAGTGACAATACTATCTCTATTTCATGATATCATGATTGACAGTGACATTAGTGTCCCTATTCTGTGGCTTCAGGCAGCACACTTGACACCTCCTTCAAGCTGCTACATGAGGCTCAGGACAAGCTGAGAGCCATTGTACACAGACAGTTTGATGCAGCAGTACATGCAGGGGATGTGGCTTCAGTGGAGAGATTCTTTAAGATCTTCCCACTGATAGGAGAACACGAGGCGGGCCTCACCAAGTTCTCCAAGTACTTGTGTTCACAGGTGATTACCATTTCTCATTGTCACAGATGAGTGTAATTGTTTGGTATTTGTGTTCATGGCTGAGTTTAATAGCTGCTTATATATATTCACAGATGTGAGTTTAATTTGAATCATTTATACTGTGCTAAATTAATGAAAACATTCTCTAAGCTGCTAAGTTTCAGAGAATGGGTAGTAGTGGTCGGATCATTTCCAAAAATCAGCCTTTGTTTCCAGGGCTTTGAAGCTGATTTAGATTCAACTGAGAACATACATAAGCCATAAGTTAAAACAGGGATTGTCTTTGTGAGATATTTCCTTAAATCTTTATGTTTGGAGTGGCCTTATAAAGTATTTGTGTTTGAATGAGGATTGAATGGAGGGTGCCTTTATGTGTCCACATGCGAGATGGTGAAGTGTTCTTGAATGTAGGTGAGTCAACTCAATACATACGTGTGTTCACAGGTGAGTCCCAAATGTTTTTTTGTGTGCAGGTGTCATTACCTTTTGCCAGAAATTGAAAGGTATCCACAGAAAATGTATTGGTGAAACAGTGATCAAAGTCTACCCAGAGCAAGAAAAGGATTGTCAGATCTCATTGGTGGAGGTTTAGGAAGTCCATGTATGTCTGTGGTCCTGATGACCCATACTATATATTGTACTTTGTATTTCAGCTGTCTGACACTGGAGACAAGAACCTGAAGCTTGCACTTGCGGCTTCACCCAGTGACAAGCGTGCCAATGTCATTTACTCCGACACCCTCACCATGTTGTTTGAAGGCATTGCCAGGGTGGTGGAGATCCACCAGCCTCTGGTGGAGACTTACTATGGTAAGAGCAAGTCATAAGTCTAAGCATGGTTAGATATCGGCAACCTGAGTATAATGGTAATGTTAAACTGAGACCTGTCTGTAAAGACTTTAGTAACAGCCAGACATGTATTGTTTGGCTAAGCCATTTATCTGATCTTATACAAGATGAATCAGACTGTGATGGAAACCTATTCTGGTGATAGGTATAGGCCTACCTTCTAAGTATTTGTAACTGTAATGAAACTGAAGAGAATTTTCCAACATATAGACTTTCTGTCTGCCAGGCAATGATCAAAGCATCGCAAAGTATTGGTAACTGTTTTATACTACAGGGAAATACTGTCCAAAGCAATTTTAAACATGGACACTCTTTCTTGTAAGGACCTGCTATAAAAATAACCTTATAGTCTAAGTACAGTAAAGCCAGTAATATGCAAGCTCCTATTATCTATATGTTCAATATTTTCAACTCTTGCAAAATTATTATTTCCTGCCGTTTTGTACCAAGTTTTCTTGTGCTACTCAGCTGATTGTATTGGATTGGACATTGCAGGTCAATGGCCATCACATTTACCTAAACCAACTTTATGAGTTGTATACCATTAATCATGTTTATATTTTGTTGCAGATTAGGGTACAAGTAATACTTAAATTTGATATTAGTTACCACGTTGTAGTATTTTTGTAGGAATGGGTCGATTGCTGACAATGATGCAACATCTTCAGAGAGAGTGTGATAGACAAGCTAGAAAGATCATAGAGCATTTTAAAGCAAACAGGAAATTTGAGCGAAAAGTAAGGCTGAAGTTGTAACATATGATAGAAGGTCAAATTGAAGTATAAGTGGAACAAACCCTGACAATCCCAAAATCAGGAAATGCTTTATTATAATTTGCACCATGTGTTTGCATACGTTTGTGTGTCCACGTGTGCGTACGTTTGTCACGCAGTTTCCTCTAAAACTGCTACAGTTATATATTTTTTGGTAAATTACTAGTCCTAATGAATTTTTATGCCGTCCAATATTTTTTGCTTTTTGTGAACTTTGGTAAGAGATAGAGCGATTTCGAGCGAATATTTTACCCACAGGGTAGTACAAGAGTATCCTATGCAAAGGGGAAAAATTTCAATTTTTGTCACTTTTGGCGGCCATCTTGGATTTTAGTGGAAAATGAAAAATTGTGAATATCTCGGAAATGGTAAGAGATAGAGCGATTTTGAGTGAATATTTGACCCACAGGGTAGCAAACGAGTATCCTATGCAAAGGGAAAAAATTTCAATTTTTGCCACTTTTGGCGGCCATCTTGGATTTTAGCGGAAAATAAACCATTGAAAATATCTCGGAAATGTAAGAGATAGAGCGATTTCGAGCGAATTTTTGACCCACAGCCTGTCCCTAGGGGAAAAATTTCAGTTTTCGCTACTTTTGGCGGCCATCTTGGATTTTAGCGGAAAATAAAACATTGAAAATATCTGGGAACAGTAAGAGATAGAGCGAGTTCGAGCGAATGTTTGACCACAGGGTAGTACAGGAGTATCTTGTGCCTAGGGGAAAAATTTCAATTTTCGCCACTTTTGGTGGCCATCTTGGATTTTAGCAGAAAATGAAAAAGTGTGCATATCTCGACAACTGTAAGAGATCGAGCAATTTCGAGCGAATTTTTGACCTGCAGGGTACTACGAGAGTATCCTATGCAAAGGAAAAAATTTCAATTTTCGCCACTTTTGGCAGCCATCTTGGATTTTAGCGGAAAATAAACCATTGAAAATATCTTGGAAGCGGTAAGAGATAGATCGATTTCGAGCGAATTTTTGATCCGCAGGGGAGTACAGGAGTATTCTGTGCCTAGGAGCAAAATTTCAATTTTCGCCACTTTTGGCGGCCATCTTGGATTTTAGTGAAAACTGAAAAATTGAGACTATCTCGGAAACGGTATTCCTTCCCCTTTAATACTCGGCAGGAGATACACAATGTGGCAGTGGTCTTGTTTTTGTATGTGAAAGTGGAAGTTGTCATAAGTTGGAACCAAAATCCTGTGGATTAGGATATTGGAGATTCTAGTTATTCAGAGTCTCCTGTAGTCTTTTTACAGTGTTATTCTAGAGCACGTTTCTTGTTTAAGCACTGGTTTCTGGACCTACAAATAGGGATCTCGTCAAACTCTGCTGCTTTTATAAGATGAATGGAGAACACTTTTAATTCAAAGCCAAGGACATTTAAACAATCCTTGTGAATACTACCCCAGATGTAAATTTAAAGGAAATTTTCATTTTAAATGTGAAAACATTAGATTTGAAATTTAGATTCAGTTCATCTATTTTAAATTTTACATTGATATGCTTTATTAGAACAAAAAAAAAATTTCTGTTTGGCTGAATGGCTGTGCTTGTATTAGTTGTATATACTGAAACTAGTCATCTGGATCTGTTAGTGTACTTTGTATTTTACCCCAAAATCACTTGATCTGATCGATTCGCTTCTCTCACACAGTTATTGGGTACAAAGGTAAAAACTACTGTAAAACTTCCAATTTTTATGATTAAACATAGAAAAGAAGAAAAGTACACAGACTTTTATGTTTTATTACAAGTTCATGAGTAATTATGTCCACCCCCCTGGGGGGTGGATATATTATTTTTGCTTTTTTCGCCGTCCGATGTCCGGCGTCCGGCGTCCGATGTCCGGCGTCACGCATGGTTTCCGCTCATTTAAAGGAAAAGTATTAGAGCTATTGTCACCAAATTTGGTATGCAGGCTTATTGGGTCAGTAGCTTGCTTGGGATTGCTTTTGGCTGTTGTACCTCTTTTGCTTACTGAGTAATACTTAAGTACAGCTATTTTCAGTACCCATTGGTTTCCGTGCATTTAAGCCAAAATAATTAAAGATATTTTACTACAATTTTGAATACAAGATTGTTATGTCCATAGCTCGCTTGGTATTGCATTTGGGACTGATAGCTTTGTCAGTACATGAGTAATAGCCATTTAGGTACTTCATTGTGTATTTTCAGTACTACTTTTGAGTAATTTGCTTCTATCTCCTTAACCGTGCGAGATAGAGCGATTTCGTCGAAATTTTCGACCCACAGGGTATCTAAGGAATGTAATATTTGCAATTTTCAAAAAATTTTCCCCTCCCCAAAAATGGCGGCCATTTTAAATTTTCGAATTTTTGCCAAAAATGGCAAAACACAAATTTGCTTCTATCTCCTTAACCGTGCGAGATAGAGCGATTTCGTCAAAATTTTCGACCCACAGGGTATCTGAGAAGTGTACTCTTTGCAATTTTCAAAAAATTTTCCCCTCACCAAAAATGGCGGCCATTTTGAATTTTCGAATTTTTGCCAAAAATGGCAAAACACTAATTTGCTTCTATCTCCTTAACCGTGCCAGATAGAGCGATTTCGGCAAAATTTTCGACCCACAGGGTATCTAAGGAGTGTACTCTTTGCAATTTTCAAAAAATTTTCCCCTCCCCAAAAATGGCGGCCATTTTGAATTTTCGAATTTTTGCCAAAAATGGCAAAACACAAATTTCCTTCTATCTCCTTAACCGTGTGAGATAGAGTGATTTCGTCGAAATTTTCGACCCACAGGGTATCTAAGGAGTGTACTCCTTGCAATTTTCAAAAAATTTTCCCCTCCCCAAAAATGGCGGCCATTTTGAATTTTAGAATTTTTGCCAAAAATGGCAAAACACAAATTTGCTTCTATCTCCTTAACCGTGCGAGATAGAGCGATTTCGTGGAAATTTTCGACCCACAGGGTATCTAAGGAATGTAATATTTGCAATTTTCAAAAAATTTTCCCCTCCCCAAAAATGGCGGCCATTTTGAATTTTCGAATTTTTGCCAAAAATGGCAAAACACAAATTTCCTTCTATCTCCTTAACCGTGTGAGATAGAGCGATTTCGTCGAAATTTTCAACCCACAGGGTATCTAAGGAGTGTACTCTTTGCAATTTTCAAAAAATTTTCCCCTCCCCAAAAATGGCGGCCATTTTAAATTTTCGAATTTTTGCCAAAACTGGCAAAACACAAATTTGCTTCTATCTCCTTAACCGTGCGAGATAGAGCGATTTCGTCAAAATTTTCGACCCACAGGGTATCTGAGGAGTGTACTCTTTGCAATTTTCAAAAAATTTTCCCCTCCCCAAAAATGGCGGCCATTTTGAATTTTCGAATTTTTGCCAAAAATGGCAAAACACTAATTTGCTTCTATCTCCTTAACCGTGCGAGATAGAGCGATTTCGTGGAAATTTTCGACCCGCAGGGTATCTAAGGAATGTAATATTTGCAATTTTCAAAAAATTTTCCCCTCCCCAAAAATGGCGGCCATTTTGAATTTTCGAATTTTTGCCAAAAATGGCAAAACACTAATTTGCTTCTATCTCCTTAACCGTGCGAGATAGAGTGATTTCGTCGAAATTTTCGACCCACAGGGTATCTAAGGAATGCAATCTTTGCAATTTTCAAAAAATTTTCCCCTCCCCAAAATTGGCGGCCATTTTGAATTTTCGAATTTTTGCCAAAAATGGCAAAACACAAATTTGCTTCTATCTCCTTAACCGTGCCAGATAGAGCGATTTCGTCAAAATTTTCGACCCACAGGGTATCTGAGGATTGTACTCTTGGTAATTTTTAAAAAATTTTCCCCTCCCCAAAAATGGCGGCCATTTTGAATTTTCGAATTTTTGCCAAAAATGGCAAAACACAAATTTGCTTCTATCTCCTTAACCGTGCGAGATAGAGCGATTTCGTCGAAATTTTCGACCCACAGGGTATCTAAGGAATGCAATCTTTGCAATTTTCCCAAAATTTTCCCCTCCCCAAAAATGGCGGCCATTTTGAATTTTCGAATTTTTGCCAAAAATGGCAAAACACAAATTTCCTTCTATCTCCTTAACCATGCGAGATAGAGCGATTTCGTCAAAATTTTCGACCCACAGGTATTTGAGCATTGTATTCTTGGCAATTTAAAAAAAAATTTCCCCTCCCCTAAAATGGCGGCCATTTTGAATTTTCAAATTTTTGCCAAAAATGGCAAAACACAAATTTGCTTCTATCTCCTTAACCGTGCGAGATAGAGCGATTTCGTCGAAATTTTTCAACCCACAGGGTATCTAAGGAATGTAATCTTTGCAATTTTCAAAAAATTTTCCCCTCCCCAAAAATGGCGGCCATTTTGAATTTTCGAATTTTTGCCAAAAATGGCAAAACACAAATTTGCTTGTATCTCCTTAACCGTGCCAGATAGAGCGATTTCGTCAAAATTTTCGACCCACAGGGTATCTGAGGATTGTACTCTTGGTAATTTTTAAAAAATTTTCCCCTCCCCAAAAATGGCGGCCATTTTGAATTTTCGAATTTTTGCCAAAAATGGCAAAACACAAATTTCCTTCTATCTCCTTAACCGTGCGAGATAGAGCGATTTCGTGGAAATTTTCGACCCACAGGGTATCTAAGGAATGTAATATTTGCAATTTTCAAAAAATTTTCCCCTCCCCAAAAATGGCGGCCATTTTGAATTTTCGAATTTTTGCCAAAAATGGCAAAACACAAATTTCCTTCTATCTCCTTAACCGTGTGAGATAGAGCGATTTCGTCGAAATTTTCAACCCACAGGGTATCTAAGGAGTGTACTCTTTGCAATTATCAAAAAATTTTCCCCTCCCCAAAAATGGCGGCCATTTTAAATTTTCGAATTTTTGCCAAAAATGGCAAAACACAAATTTGCTTCTATCTCCTTAACCGTGCGAGATAGAGCGATTTCGTCAAAATTTTCGACCCACAGGGTATCTGAGGAGTGTACTCTTTGCAATTTTCAAAAAATTTTCCCCTCCCCAAAAATGGCGGCCATTTTGAATTTTCGAATTTTTGCCAAAAATGGCAAAACACTAATTTGCTTCTATCTCCTTAACCGTGCGAGATAGAGTGATTTCGTCGAAATTTTCGACCCACAGGGTATCTAAGGAATGCAATCTTTGCAATTTTCAAAAAATTTTCCCCTCCCCAAAATTGGCGGCCATTTTGAATTTTCGAATTTTTGCCAAAAATGGCAAAACACAAATTTGCTTCTATCTCCTTAACCGTGCCAGATAGAGCGATTTCGTCAAAATTTTCGACCCACAGGGTATCTGAGGATTGTACTCTTGGTAATTTTTAAAAAATTTTCCCCTCCCCAAAAATGGCGGCCATTTTGAATTTTCGAATTTTTGCCAAAAATGGCAAAACACAAATTTGCTTCTATCTCCTTAACCGTGCGAGATAGAGCGATTTCGTCGAAATTTTCGACCCACAGGGTATCTAAGGAATGCAATCTTTGCAATTTTCCCAAAATTTTCCCCTCCCCAAAAATGGCGGCCATTTTGAATTTTCGAATTTTTGCCAAAAATGGCAAAACACAAATTTCCTTCTATCTCCTTAACCATGCGAGATAGAGCGATTTCGTCAAAATTTTCGACCCACAGGTATTTGAGCATTGTATTCTTGGCAATTTAAAAAAAAATTTCCCCTCCCCTAAAATGGCGGCCATTTTGAATTTTCAAATTTTTGCCAAAAATGGCAAAACACAAATTTGCTTCTATCTCCTTAACCGTGCGAGATAGAGCGATTTCGTCGAAATTTTTCAACCCACAGGGTATCTAAGGAATGTAATCTTTGCAATTTTCAAAAAATTTTCCCCTCCCCAAAAATGGCGGCCATTTTGAATTTTCGAATTTTTGCCAAAAATGGCAAAACACAAATTTGCTTGTATCTCCTTAACCGTGCCAGATAGAGCGATTTCGTCAAAATTTTCGACCCACAGGGTATCTGAGGATTGTACTCTTGGTAATTTTTAAAAAATTTTCCCCTCCCCAAAAATGGCGGCCATTTTGAATTTTCGAATTTTTGCCAAAAATGGCAAAACACAAATTTGCTTCTATCTCCTTAACCGTGCGAGATAGAGCGATTTCGTCGAAATTTTCGACCCACAGGGTATCTAAGGAATGCAATCTTTGCAATTTTCCCAAAATTTTCCCCTCCCCAAAAATGGCGGCCATTTTGAATTTTCGAATTTTTGCCAAAAATGGCAAAACACAAATTTCCTTCTATCTCCTTAACTGTGCGAGATAGAGCGATTTCGTGGAAATTTTTGACCCACAGGGTATCTAAGGAATGTAATATTTGCAATTTTCAAAAAATTTTCCCCTCCCCAAAAATGGCGGCCATTTTGAATTTTCGAATTTTTGCCAAAAATGGCAAAACACAAATTTCCTTCTATCTCCTTAACCGTGTGAGATAGAGCGATTTCGTCGAAATTTTCAACCCACAGGGTATCTAAGGAGTGTACTCTTTGCAATTTTCAAAAAATTTTCCCCTCCCCAAAAATGGCGGCCATTTTAAATTTTCGAATTTTTGCCAAAAATGGCAAAACACAAATTTGCTTCTATCTCCTTAACCGTGCGAGATAGAGCGATTTCGTCAAAATTTTCGACCCACAGGTATTTGAGCATTGTATTCTTGGCAATTTAAAAAAAAATTTCCCCTCCCCTAAAATGGCGGCCATTTTGAATTTTCAAATTTTTGCCAAAAATGGCAAAACACAAATTTGCTTCTATCTCCTTAACCGTGCGAGATAGAGCGATTTCGTCGAAATTTTTCAACCCACAGGGTATCTAAGGAATGTAATCTTTGCAATTTTCAAAAAATTTCCCCTCCCCTAAAATGGCGGCCATTTTGAATTTTCGAATTTTTGCCAAAAATGGCAAAACACAAATTTCCTTCTATCTCCTTAACCGTGCGAGATAGAGCGATTTCGTGGAAATTTTTGACCCACAGGGTATCTAAGGAATGTAATATTTGCAATTTTCAAAAAATTTTCCCCTCCCCAAAAATGGCGGCCATTTTGAATTTTCGAATTTTTGCCAAAAATGGCAAAACACAAATTTCCTTCTATCTCCTTAACCGTGTGAGATAGAGCGATTTCGTCGAAATTTTCAACCCACAGGGTATCTAAGGAGTGTACTCTTTGCAATTTTCAAAAAATTTTCCCCTCCCCAAAAATGGCGGCCATTTTAAATTTTCGAATTTTTGCCAAAAATGGCAAAACACAAATTTGCTTCTATCTCCTTAACCGTGCGAGATAGAGCGATTTCGTCAAAATTTTCGACCCACAGGTATTTGAGCATTGTATTCTTGGCAATTTAAAAAAAAATTTCCCCTCCCCTAAAATGGCGGCCATTTTGAATTTTCAAATTTTTGCCAAAAATGGCAAAACACAAATTTGCTTCTATCTCCTTAACCGTGCGAGATAGAGCGATTTCGTCGAAATTTTTCAACCCACAGGGTATCTAAGGAATGTAATCTTTGCAATTTTCAAAAAATTTTCCCCTCCCCAAAAATGGCGGCCATTTTGAATTTTCGAATTTTTGCCAAAAATGGCAAAACACAAATTTGCTTGTATCTCCTTAACCGTGCCAGATAGAGCGATTTCGTCAAAATTTTCGACCCACAGGGTATCTGAGGCTTGTACTCTTGGTAATTTTTAAAAAATTTTCCCCTCCCCAAAAATGGCGGCCATTTTGAATTTTCGAATTTTTGCCAAAAATGGCAAAACACAAATTTGCTTCTATCTCCTTAACCGTGCGAGATAGAGCGATTTCGTCGAAATTTTCGACCCACAGGGTATCTAAGGAATGCAATCTTTGCAATTTTCCCAAAATTTTCCCCTCCCCAAAAATGGCGGCCATTTTGAATTTTCGAATTTTTGCCAAAAATGGCAAAACACAAATTTCCTTCTATCTCCTTAACCGTGCGAGATAGAGCGATTTCGTCGAAATTTTCAACCCACAGGGTATCTAAGGAGTGTACTCTTTGCAATTTTCAAAAAATTTTCCCCTCCCCAAAAATGGCGGCCATTTTAAATTTTCGAATTTTTGCCAAAAATGGCAAAACACAAATTTGCTTCTATCTCCTTAACCGTGCGAGATAGAGCGATTTCGTCAAAATTTTCGACCCACAGGGTATCTGAGGAGTGTACTCTTTGCAATTTTCAAGAAATTTTCCCCTCCCCAAAAATGGCGGCCATTTTGAATTTTCGAATTTTTGCCAAAAATGGCAAAACACTAATTTGCTTCTATCTCCTTAACCGTGCGAGATAGAGCGATTTCGTCGAAATTTTCGACCCACAGGGTATCTAAGGAATGCAATCTTTGCAATTTTCCCAAAATTTTCCCCTCCCCAAAAATGGCGGCCATTTTGAATTTTCGAATTTTTGCCAAAAATGGCAAAACACAAATTTCCTTCTATCTCCTTAACCATGCGAGATAGAGCGATTTCGTCAAAATTTTCGACCCACAGGTATTTGAGCATTGTATTCTTGGCAATTTAAAAAAAAATTTCCCCTCCCCTAAAATGGCGGCCATTTTGAATTTTCAAATTTTTGCCAAAAATGGCAAAACACAAATTTGCTTCTATCTCCTTAACCGTGCGAGATAGAGCGATTTCGTCGAAATTTTTCAACCCACAGGGTATCTAAGGAATGTAATCTTTGCAATTTTCAAAAAATTTTCCCCTCCCCAAAAATGGCGGCCATTTTGAATTTTCGAATTTTTGCCAAAAATGGCAAAACACAAATTTGCTTGTATCTCCTTAACCGTGCCAGATAGAGCGATTTCGTCAAAATTTTCGACCCACAGGGTATCTGAGGCTTGTACTCTTGGTAATTTTTAAAAAATTTTCCCCTCCCCAAAAATGGCGGCCATTTTGAATTTTCGAATTTTTGCCAAAAATGGCAAAACACAAATTTGCTTCTATCTCCTTAACCGTGCGAGATAGAGCGATTTCGTCGAAATTTTCGACCCACAGGGTATCTAAGGAATGCAATCTTTGCAATTTTCCCAAAATTTTCCCCTCCCCAAAAATGGCGGCCATTTTGAATTTTCGAATTTTTGCCAAAAATGGCAAAACACAAATTTCCTTCTATCTCCTTAACCGTGCGAGATAGAGCGATTTCGTGGAAATTTTCGACGCACAGGGTATCTAAGGAATGTAATATTTGCAATTTTCAAAAAATTTTCCCCTCCCCAAAAATGGCGGCCATTTTGAATTTTCGAATTTTTGCCAAAAATGGCAAAACACAAATTTCCTTCTATCTCCTTAACCGTGTGAGATAGAGCGATTTCGTCGAAATTTTCAACCCACAGGGTATCTAAGGAGTGTACTCTTTGCAATTTTCAAAAAATTTTCCCCTCCCCAAAAATGGCGGCCATTTTAAATTTTCGAATTTTTGCCAAAAATGGCAAAACACAAATTTGCTTCTATCTCCTTAACCGTGCGAGATAGAGCGATTTCGTCAAAATTTTCGACCCACAGGGTATCTGAGGAGTGTACTCTTTGCAATTTTCAAAAAATTTTCCCCTCCCCAAAAATGGCGGCCATTTTGAATTTTCGAATTTTTGCCAAAAATGGCAAAACACTAATTTGCTTCTATCTCCTTAACCGTGCGAGATAGAGCGATTTCGTGGAAATTTTCGACCCGCAGGGTATCTAAGGAATGTAATATTTGCAATTTTCAAAAAATTTTCCCCTCCCCAAAAATGGCGGCCATTTTGAATTTTCGAATTTTTGCCAAAAATGGCAAAACACAAATTTGCTTCTATCTCCTTAACCGTGCGAGATAGAGCGATTTCGTCAAAATTTTCGACCCACAGGTATTTGAGCATTGTATTCTTGGCAATTTAAAAAAAAATTTCCCCTCCCCTAAAATGGCGGCCATTTTGAATTTTCAAATTTTTGCCAAAAATGGCAAAACACAAATTTGCTTCTATCTCCTTAACCGTGCGAGATAGAGCGATTTCGTCGAAATTTTTCAACCCACAGGGTATCTAAGGAATGTAATCTTTGCAATTTTCAAAAAATTTCCCCTCCCCTAAAATGGCGGCCATTTTGAATTTTCGAATTTTTGCCAAAAATGGCAAAACACAAATTTCCTTCTATCTCCTTAACCGTGCGAGATAGAGCGATTTCGTGGAAATTTTTGACCCACAGGGTATCTAAGGAATGTAATATTTGCAATTTTCAAAAAATTTTCCCCTCCCCAAAAATGGCGGCCATTTTGAATTTTCGAATTTTTGCCAAAAATGGCAAAACACAAATTTCCTTCTATCTCCTTAACCGTGTGAGATAGAGCGATTTCGTCGAAATTTTCAACCCACAGGGTATCTAAGGAGTGTACTCTTTGCAATTTTCAAAAAATTTTCCCCTCCCCAAAAATGGCGGCCATTTTAAATTTTCGAATTTTTGCCAAAAATGGCAAAACACAAATTTGCTTCTATCTCCTTAACCGTGCGAGATAGAGCGATTTCGTCAAAATTTTCGACCCACAGGTATTTGAGCATTGTATTCTTGGCAATTTAAAAAAAAATTTCCCCTCCCCTAAAATGGCGGCCATTTTGAATTTTCAAATTTTTGCCAAAAATGGCAAAACACAAATTTGCTTCTATCTCCTTAACCGTGCGAGATAGAGCGATTTCGTCGAAATTTTTCAACCCACAGGGTATCTAAGGAATGTAATCTTTGCAATTTTCAAAAAATTTTCCCCTCCCCAAAAATGGCGGCCATTTTGAATTTTCGAATTTTTGCCAAAAATGGCAAAACACAAATTTGCTTGTATCTCCTTAACCGTGCCAGATAGAGCGATTTCGTCAAAATTTTCGACCCACAGGGTATCTGAGGCTTGTACTCTTGGTAATTTTTAAAAAATTTTCCCCTCCCCAAAAATGGCGGCCATTTTGAATTTTCGAATTTTTGCCAAAAATGGCAAAACACAAATTTGCTTCTATCTCCTTAACCGTGCGAGATAGAGCGATTTCGTCGAAATTTTCGACCCACAGGGTATCTAAGGAATGCAATCTTTGCAATTTTCCCAAAATTTTCCCCTCCCCAAAAATGGCGGCCATTTTGAATTTTCGAATTTTTGCCAAAAATGGCAAAACACAAATTTCCTTCTATCTCCTTAACCGTGCGAGATAGAGCGATTTCGTCGAAATTTTCAACCCACAGGGTATCTAAGGAGTGTACTCTTTGCAATTTTCAAAAAATTTTCCCCTCCCCAAAAATGGCGGCCATTTTAAATTTTCGAATTTTTGCCAAAAATGGCAAAACACAAATTTGCTTCTATCTCCTTAACCGTGCGAGATAGAGCGATTTCGTCAAAATTTTCGACCCACAGGGTATCTGAGGAGTGTACTCTTTGCAATTTTCAAGAAATTTTCCCCTCCCCAAAAATGGCGGCCATTTTGAATTTTCGAATTTTTGCCAAAAATGGCAAAACACTAATTTGCTTCTATCTCCTTAACCGTGCGAGATAGAGCGATTTCGTCGAAATTTTCGACCCACAGGGTATCTAAGGAATGCAATCTTTGCAATTTTCCCAAAATTTTCCCCTCCCCAAAAATGGCGGCCATTTTGAATTTTCGAATTTTTGCCAAAAATGGCAAAACACAAATTTCCTTCTATCTCCTTAACCATGCGAGATAGAGCGATTTCGTCAAAATTTTCGACCCACAGGTATTTGAGCATTGTATTCTTGGCAATTTAAAAAAAAATTTCCCCTCCCCTAAAATGGCGGCCATTTTGAATTTTCAAATTTTTGCCAAAAATGGCAAAACACAAATTTGCTTCTATCTCCTTAACCGTGCGAGATAGAGCGATTTCGTCGAAATTTTTCAACCCACAGGGTATCTAAGGAATGTAATCTTTGCAATTTTCAAAAAATTTTCCCCTCCCCAAAAATGGCGGCCATTTTGAATTTTCGAATTTTTGCCAAAAATGGCAAAACACAAATTTGCTTGTATCTCCTTAACCGTGCCAGATAGAGCGATTTCGTCAAAATTTTCGACCCACAGGGTATCTGAGGCTTGTACTCTTGGTAATTTTTAAAAAATTTTCCCCTCCCCAAAAATGGCGGCCATTTTGAATTTTCGAATTTTTGCCAAAAATGGCAAAACACAAATTTGCTTCTATCTCCTTAACCGTGCGAGATAGAGCGATTTCGTCGAAATTTTCGACCCACAGGGTATCTAAGGAATGCAATCTTTGCAATTTTCCCAAAATTTTCCCCTCCCCAAAAATGGCGGCCATTTTGAATTTTCGAATTTTTGCCAAAAATGGCAAAACACAAATTTCCTTCTATCTCCTTAACCGTGCGAGATAGAGCGATTTCGTGGAAATTTTCGACGCACAGGGTATCTAAGGAATGTAATATTTGCAATTTTCAAAAAATTTTCCCCTCCCCAAAAATGGCGGCCATTTTGAATTTTCGAATTTTTGCCAAAAATGGCAAAACACAAATTTCCTTCTATCTCCTTAACCGTGTGAGATAGAGCGATTTCGTCGAAATTTTCAACCCACAGGGTATCTAAGGAGTGTACTCTTTGCAATTTTCAAAAAATTTTCCCCTCCCCAAAAATGGCGGCCATTTTAAATTTTCGAATTTTTGCCAAAAATGGCAAAACACAAATTTGCTTCTATCTCCTTAACCGTGCGAGATAGAGCGATTTCGTCAAAATTTTCGACCCACAGGGTATCTGAGGAGTGTACTCTTTGCAATTTTCAAAAAATTTTCCCCTCCCCAAAAATGGCGGCCATTTTGAATTTTCGAATTTTTGCCAAAAATGGCAAAACACTAATTTGCTTCTATCTCCTTAACCGTGCGAGATAGAGCGATTTCGTGGAAATTTTCGACCCGCAGGGTATCTAAGGAATGTAATATTTGCAATTTTCAAAAAATTTTCCCCTCCCCAAAAATGGCGGCCATTTTGAATTTTCGAATTTTTGCCAAAAATGGCAAAACACAAATTTGCTTCTATCTCCTTAACCGTGCGAGATAGAGCGATTTCGTCAAAATTTTCGACCCACAGGTATTTGAGCATTGTATTCTTGGCAATTTAAAAAAAAATTTCCCCTCCCCTAAAATGGCGGCCATTTTGAATTTTCAAATTTTTGCCAAAAATGGCAAAACACAAATTTGCTTCTATCTCCTTAACCGTGCGAGATAGAGCGATTTCGTCGAAATTTTTCAACCCACAGGGTATCTAAGGAATGTAATCTTTGCAATTTTCAAAAAATTTCCCCTCCCCTAAAATGGCGGCCATTTTGAATTTTCGAATTTTTGCCAAAAATGGCAAAACACAAATTTCCTTCTATCTCCTTAACCGTGCGAGATAGAGCGATTTCGTGGAAATTTTTGACCCACAGGGTATCTAAGGAATGTAATATTTGCAATTTTCAAAAAATTTTCCCCTCCCCAAAAATGGCGGCCATTTTGAATTTTCGAATTTTTGCCAAAAATGGCAAAACACAAATTTCCTTCTATCTCCTTAACCGTGTGAGATAGAGCGATTTCGTCGAAATTTTCAACCCACAGGGTATCTAAGGAGTGTACTCTTTGCAATTTTCAAAAAATTTTCCCCTCCCCAAAAATGGCGGCCATTTTAAATTTTCGAATTTTTGCCAAAAATGGCAAAACACAAATTTGCTTCTATCTCCTTAACCGTGCGAGATAGAGCGATTTCGTCAAAATTTTCGACCCACAGGTATTTGAGCATTGTATTCTTGGCAATTTAAAAAAAAATTTCCCCTCCCCTAAAATGGCGGCCATTTTGAATTTTCAAATTTTTGCCAAA
Source organism: Sabellastarte sp. h YS-2021 (assembly GCA_964017235.1). Taxonomy (NCBI): domain Eukaryota; kingdom Metazoa; phylum Annelida; class Polychaeta; order Sabellida; family Sabellidae; genus Sabellastarte; species Sabellastarte sp. h YS-2021. The sequence continues at coordinate 31,617,399 of OZ024930.1, read as the reverse complement.
AATGGCAAAACACAAATTTGCTTCTATCTCCTTAACCGTGCGAGATAGAGCGATTTCGTCGAAATTTTTCAACCCACAGGGTATCTAAGGAATGTAATCTTTGCAATTTTCAAAAAATTTTCCCCTCCCCAAAAATGGCGGCCATTTTGAATTTTCGAATTTTTGCCAAAAATGGCAAAACACAAATTTGCTTGTATCTCCTTAACCGTGCCAGATAGAGCGATTTCGTCAAAATTTTCGACCCACAGGGTATCTGAGGCTTGTACTCTTGGTAATTTTTAAAAAATTTTCCCCTCCCCAAAAATGGCGGCCATTTTGAATTTTCGAATTTTTGCCAAAAATGGCAAAACACAAATTTGCTTCTATCTCCTTAACCGTGCGAGATAGAGCGATTTCGTCGAAATTTTCGACCCACAGGGTATCTAAGGAATGCAATCTTTGCAATTTTCCCAAAATTTTCCCCTCCCCAAAAATGGCGGCCATTTTGAATTTTCGAATTTTTGCCAAAAATGGCAAAACACAAATTTCCTTCTATCTCCTTAACCGTGCGAGATAGAGCGATTTCGTCGAAATTTTCAACCCACAGGGTATCTAAGGAGTGTACTCTTTGCAATTTTCAAAAAATTTTCCCCTCCCCAAAAATGGCGGCCATTTTAAATTTTCGAATTTTTGCCAAAAATGGCAAAACACAAATTTGCTTCTATCTCCTTAACCGTGCGAGATAGAGCGATTTCGTCAAAATTTTCGACCCACAGGGTATCTGAGGAGTGTACTCTTTGCAATTTTCAAAAAATTTTCCCCTCCCCAAAAATGGCGGCCATTTTGAATTTTCGAATTTTTGCCAAAAATGGCAAAACACTAATTTGCTTCTATCTCCTTAACCGTGCGAGATAGAGCGATTTCGTCGAAATTTTCGACCCACAGGGTATCTAAGGAATGCAATCTTTGCAATTTTCCCAAAATTTTCCCCTCCCCAAAAATGGCGGCCATTTTGAATTTTCGAATTTTTGCCAAAAATGGCAAAACACAAATTTCCTTCTATCTCCTTAACCATGCGAGATAGAGCGATTTCGTCAAAATTTTCGACCCACAGGTATTTGAGCATTGTATTCTTGGCAATTTAAAAAAAAATTTCCCCTCCCCTAAAATGGCGGCCATTTTGAATTTTCAAATTTTTGCCAAAAATGGCAAAACACAAATTTGCTTCTATCTCCTTAACCGTGCGAGATAGAGCGATTTCGTCGAAATTTTTCAACCCACAGGGTATCTAAGGAATGTAATCTTTGCAATTTTCAAAAAATTTTCCCCTCCCCAAAAATGGCGGCCATTTTGAATTTTCGAATTTTTGCCAAAAATGGCAAAACACAAATTTGCTTGTATCTCCTTAACCGTGCCAGATAGAGCGATTTCGTCAAAATTTTCGACCCACAGGGTATCTGAGGCTTGTACTCTTGGTAATTTTTAAAAAATTTTCCCCTCCCCAAAAATGGCGGCCATTTTGAATTTTCGAATTTTTGCCAAAAATGGCAAAACACAAATTTGCTTCTATCTCCTTAACCGTGCGAGATAGAGCGATTTCGTCGAAATTTTCGACCCACAGGGTATCTAAGGAATGCAATCTTTGCAATTTTCCCAAAATTTTCCCCTCCCCAAAAATGGCGGCCATTTTGAATTTTCGAATTTTTGCCAAAAATGGCAAAACACAAATTTCCTTCTATCTCCTTAACCGTGCGAGATAGAGCGATTTCGTGGAAATTTTCGACGCACAGGGTATCTAAGGAATGTAATATTTGCAATTTTCAAAAAATTTTCCCCTCCCCAAAAATGGCGGCCATTTTGAATTTTCGAATTTTTGCCAAAAATGGCAAAACACAAATTTCCTTCTATCTCCTTAACCGTGTGAGATAGAGCGATTTCGTCGAAATTTTCAACCCACAGGGTATCTAAGGAGTGTACTCTTTGCAATTTTCAAAAAATTTTCCCCTCCCCAAAAATGGCGGCCATTTTAAATTTTCGAATTTTTGCCAAAAATGGCAAAACACAAATTTGCTTCTATCTCCTTAACCGTGCGAGATAGAGCGATTTCGTCAAAATTTTCGACCCACAGGGTATCTGAGGAGTGTACTCTTTGCAATTTTCAAAAAATTTTCCCCTCCCCAAAAATGGCGGCCATTTTGAATTTTCGAATTTTTGCCAAAAATGGCAAAACACTAATTTGCTTCTATCTCCTTAACCGTGCGAGATAGAGCGATTTCGTGGAAATTTTCGACCCGCAGGGTATCTAAGGAATGTAATATTTGCAATTTTCAAAAAATTTTCCCCTCCCCAAAAATGGCGGCCATTTTGAATTTTCGAATTTTTGCCAAAAATGGCAAAACACAAATTTGCTTCTATCTCCTTAACCGTGCGAGATAGAGCGATTTCGTCAAAATTTTCGACCCACAGGTATTTGAGCATTGTATTCTTGGCAATTTAAAAAAAAATTTCCCCTCCCCTAAAATGGCGGCCATTTTGAATTTTCAAATTTTTGCCAAAAATGGCAAAACACAAATTTGCTTCTATCTCCTTAACCGTGCGAGATAGAGCGATTTCGTCGAAATTTTTCAACCCACAGGGTATCTAAGGAATGTAATCTTTGCAATTTTCAAAAAATTTCCCCTCCCCTAAAATGGCGGCCATTTTGAATTTTCGAATTTTTGCCAAAAATGGCAAAACACAAATTTCCTTCTATCTCCTTAACCGTGCGAGATAGAGCGATTTCGTGGAAATTTTTGACCCACAGGGTATCTAAGGAATGTAATATTTGCAATTTTCAAAAAATTTTCCCCTCCCCAAAAATGGCGGCCATTTTGAATTTTCGAATTTTTGCCAAAAATGGCAAAACACAAATTTCCTTCTATCTCCTTAACCGTGTGAGATAGAGCGATTTCGTCGAAATTTTCAACCCACAGGGTATCTAAGGAGTGTACTCTTTGCAATTTTCAAAAAATTTTCCCCTCCCCAAAAATGGCGGCCATTTTAAATTTTCGAATTTTTGCCAAAAATGGCAAAACACAAATTTGCTTCTATCTCCTTAACCGTGCGAGATAGAGCGATTTCGTCAAAATTTTCGACCCACAGGGTATCTGAGGAGTGTACTCTTTGCAATTTTCAAAAAATTTTCCCCTCCCCAAAAATGGCGGCCATTTTGAATTTTCGAATTTTTGCCAAAAATGGCAAAACACTAATTTGCTTCTATCTCCTTAACCGTGCGAGATAGAGCGATTTCGTGGAAATTTTCGACCCGCAGGGTATCTAAGGAATGTAATATTTGCAATTTTCAAAAAATTTTCCCCTCCCCAAAAATGGCGGCCATTTTGAATTTTCGAATTTTTGCCAAAAATGGCAAAACACTAATTTGCTTCTATCTCCTTAACCGTGCGAGATAGAGTGATTTCGTCGAAATTTTCGACCCACAGGGTATCTAAGGAATGCAATCTTTGCAATTTTCAAAAAATTTTCCCCTCCCCAAAATTGGCGGCCATTTTGAATTTTTGAATTTTTGCCAAAAATGGCAAAACACAAATTTGCTTCTATCTCCTTAACCGTGCCAGATAGAGCGATTTCGTCAAAATTTTCGACCCACAGGGTATCTGAGGATTGTACTCTTGGTAATTTTTAAAAAATTTTCCCCTCCCCAAAAATGGCGGCCATTTTGAATTTTCGAATTTTTGCCAAAAATGGCAAAACACAAATTTGCTTCTATCTCCTTAACCGTGCGAGATAGAGCGATTTCGTCGAAATTTTCGACCCACAGGGTATCTAAGGAATGCAATCTTTGCAATTTTCCCAAAATTTTCCCCTCCCCAAAAATGGCGGCCATTTTGAATTTTCGAATTTTTGCCAAAAATGGCAAAACACAAATTTGCTTCTATCTCCTTAACCGTGCGAGATAGAGCGATTTCGTCGAAATTTTCGACCCACAGGGTATCTAAGGAATGCAATCTTTGCAATTTTCCCAAAATTTTCCCCTCCCCAAAAATGGCGGCCATTTTGAATTTTCGAATTTTTGCCAAAAATGGCAAAACACAAATTTCCTTCTATCTCCTTAACCGTGCGAGATAGAGCGATTTCGTGGAAATTTTTGACCCACAGGGTATCTAAGGAATGTAATATTTGCAATTTTCAAAAAATTTTCCCCTCCCCAAAAATGGCGGCCATTTTGAATTTTCGAATTTTTGCCAAAAATGGCAAAACACAAATTTCCTTCTATCTCCTTAACCGTGTGAGATAGAGCGATTTCGTCGAAATTTTCAACCCACAGGGTATCTAAGGAGTGTACTCTTTGCAATTTTCAAAAAATTTTCCCCTCCCCAAAAATGGCGGCCATTTTAAATTTTCGAATTTTTGCCAAAAATGGCAAAACACAAATTTGCTTCTATCTCCTTAACCGTGCGAGATAGAGCGATTTCGTCAAAATTTTCGACCCACAGGGTATCTGAGGAGTGTACTCTTTGCAATTTTCAAAAAATTTTCCCCTCCCCAAAAATGGCGGCCATTTTGAATTTTCGAATTTTTGCCAAAAATGGCAAAACACTAATTTGCTTCTATCTCCTTAACCGTGCGAGATAGAGCGATTTCGTCGAAATTTTCGACCCACAGGGTATCTAAGGAATGCAATCTTTGCAATTTTCCCAAAATTTTCCCCTCCCCAAAAATGGCGGCCATTTTGAATTTTCGAATTTTTGCCAAAAATGGCAAAACACAAATTTCCTTCTATCTCCTTAACCATGCGAGATAGAGCGATTTCGTCAAAATTTTCGACCCACAGGTATTTGAGCATTGTATTCTTGGCAATTTAAAAAAAAATTTCCCCTCCCCTAAAATGGCGGCCATTTTGAATTTTCAAATTTTTGCCAAAAATGGCAAAACACAAATTTGCTTCTATCTCCTTAACCGTGCGAGATAGAGCGATTTCGTCGAAATTTTCGACCCACAGGGTATCTAAGGAATGCAATCTTTGCAATTTTCCCAAAATTTTCCCCTCCCCAAAAATGGCGGCCATTTTGAATTTTCGAATTTTTGCCAAAAATGGCAAAACACAAATTTCCTTCTATCTCCTTAACCGTGCGAGATAGAGCGATTTCGTGGAAATTTTCGACCCACAGGGTATCTAAGGAATGTAATATTTGCAATTTTCAAAAAATTTTCCCCTCCCCAAAAATGGCGGCCATTTTGAATTTTCGAATTTTTGCCAAAAATGGCAAAACACAAATTTCCTTCTATCTCCTTAACCGTGTGAGATAGAGCGATTTCGTCGAAATTTTCAACCCACAGGGTATCTAAGGAGTGTACTCTTTGCAATTTTCAAAAAATTTTCCCCTCCCCAAAAATGGCGGCCATTTTAAATTTTCGAATTTTTGCCAAAAATGGCAAAACACAAATTTGCTTCTATCTCCTTAACCGTGCGAGATAGAGCGATTTCGTCAAAATTTTCGACCCACAGGGTATCTGAGGAGTGTACTCTTTGCAATTTTCAAAAAATTTTCCCCTCCCCAAAAATGGCGGCCATTTTGAATTTTCGAATTTTTGCCAAAAATGGCAAAACACTAATTTGCTTCTATCTCCTTAACCGTGCGAGATAGAGCGATTTCGTGGAAATTTTCGACCCGCAGGGTATCTAAGGAATGTAATATTTGCAATTTTCAAAAAATTTTCCCCTCCCCAAAAATGGCGGCCATTTTGAATTTTCGAATTTTTGCCAAAAATGGCAAAACACTAATTTGCTTCTATCTCCTTAACCGTGCGAGATAGAGTGATTTCGTCGAAATTTTCGACCCACAGGGTATCTAAGGAATGCAATCTTTGCAATTTTCAAAAAATTTTCCCCTCCCCAAAATTGGCGGCCATTTTGAATTTTTGAATTTTTGCCAAAAATGGCAAAACACAAATTTGCTTCTATCTCCTTAACCGTGCCAGATAGAGCGATTTCGTCAAAATTTTCGACCCACAGGGTATCTGAGGATTGTACTCTTGGTAATTTTTAAAAAATTTTCCCCTCCCCAAAAATGGCGGCCATTTTGAATTTTCGAATTTTTGCCAAAAATGGCAAAACACAAATTTGCTTCTATCTCCTTAACCGTGCGAGATAGAGCGATTTCGTCGAAATTTTCGACCCACAGGGTATCTAAGGAATGCAATCTTTGCAATTTTCCCAAAATTTTCCCCTCCCCAAAAATGGCGGCCATTTTGAATTTTCGAATTTTTGCCAAAAATGGCAAAACACAAATTTCCTTCTATCTCCTTAACCGTGCGAGATAGAGCGATTTCGTGGAAATTTTTGACCCACAGGGTATCTAAGGAATGTAATATTTGCAATTTTCAAAAAATTTTCCCCTCCCCAAAAATGGCGGCCATTTTGAATTTTCGAATTTTTGCCAAAAATGGCAAAACACAAATTTCCTTCTATCTCCTTAACCGTGTGAGATAGAGCGATTTCGTCGAAATTTTCAACCCACAGGGTATCTAAGGAGTGTACTCTTTGCAATTTTCAAAAAATTTTCCCCTCCCCAAAAATGGCGGCCATTTTGAATTTTCGAATTTTTGCCAAAAATGGCAAAACACAAATTTCCTTCTATCTCCTTAACCGTGTGAGATAGAGCGATTTCGTCGAAATTTTCAACCCACAGGGTATCTAAGGAGTGTACTCTTTGCAATTTTCAAAAAATTTTCCCCTCCCCAAAAATGGCGGCCATTTTAAATTTTCGAATTTTTGCCAAAAATGGCAAAACACAAATTTGCTTCTATCTCCTTAACCGTGCGAGATAGAGCGATTTCGTCAAAATTTTCGACCCACAGGGTATCTGAGGAGTGTACTCTTTGCAATTTTCAAAAAATTTTCCCCTCCCCAAAAATGGCGGCCATTTTGAATTTTCGAATTTTTGCCAAAAATGGCAAAACACTAATTTGCTTCTATCTCCTTAACCGTGCGAGATAGAGCGATTTCGTCGAAATTTTCGACCCACAGGGTATCTAAGGAATGCAATCTTTGCAATTTTCCCAAAATTTTCCCCTCCCCAAAAATGGCGGCCATTTTGAATTTTCGAATTTTTGCCAAAAATGGCAAAACACAAATTTCCTTCTATCTCCTTAACCATGCGAGATAGAGCGATTTCGTCAAAATTTTCGACCCACAGGTATTTGAGCATTGTATTCTTGGCAATTTAAAAAAAAATTTCCCCTCCCCTAAAATGGCGGCCATTTTGAATTTTCAAATTTTTGCCAAAAATGGCAAAACACAAATTTGCTTCTATCTCCTTAACCGTGCGAGATAGAGCGATTTCGTCGAAATTTTTCAACCCACAGGGTATCTAAGGAATGTAATCTTTGCAATTTTCAAAAAATTTTCCCCTCCCCAAAAATGGCGGCCATTTTGAATTTTCGAATTTTTGCCAAAAATGGCAAAACACAAATTTGCTTGTATCTCCTTAACCGTGCCAGATAGAGCGATTTCGTCAAAATTTTCGACCCACAGGGTATCTGAGGATTGTACTCTTGGTAATTTTTAAAAAATTTTCCCCTCCCCAAAAATGGCGGCCATTTTGAATTTTCGAATTTTTGCCAAAAATGGCAAAACACAAATTTGCTTCTATCTCCTTAACCGTGCGAGATAGAGCGATTTCGTCGAAATTTTCGACCCACAGGGTATCTAAGGAATGCAATCTTTGCAATTTTCCCAAAATTTTCCCCTCCCCAAAAATGGCGGCCATTTTGAATTTTCGAATTTTTGCCAAAAATGGCAAAACACAAATTTCCTTCTATCTCCTTAACCATGCGAGATAGAGCGATTTCGTCAAAATTTTCGACCCACAGGTATTTGAGCATTGTATTTTTGGCAATTTAAAAAAAAATTTCCCCTCCCCTAAAATGGCGGCCATTTTGAATTTTCAAATTTTTGCCAAAAATGGCAAAACACAAATTTGCTTCTATCTCCTTAACCGTGCGAGATAGAGCGATTTCGTCGAAATTTTTCAACCCACAGGGTATCTAAGGAATGTAATCTTTGCAATTTTCAAAAAATTTTCCCCTCCCCAAAAATGGCAGCCATTTTGAATTTTCGAATTTTTGCCCAAAATGGAAAAACACAAACTGGCCTTAACCGTGCAAAATAGAGTTATTTTGTTGAAATTTTCGACCCATAGGGTATCTAAGAAATGTACTCTTGGCAATTTTCAAAAAAATTTCCTTTTCCCAAAAATGGCGGCCATTTTGAATTTTCAAATTTTTGCCAAAAACAGGAATTTGCTTCTATCTTCTTAACCGTGCAAGATAGAGTGATTTCGTCAAAATTTTCAACCCAACCAATGCAAAAAGGCATGAAGCTGAAATAATTTACATCTACACTAACAAATATTTAAGCATCATTGATATATTTTACAAATGAAACAGGGTCTTGTAAGACTACTGTACAATTTGGGCAAAAGGTTCATGGGTGGACATTACACATGATAATGTGTGTTCTTCTATGCTATCCTGTTTCTATTCGCATCTACTATCAACAGGGCGACCTATTTCTAGTTCTATATTGCTTTTATATAACTTTTGCTTAATGAAACTCCACTGCAAACACTCTGAAAAATACTGTGTTTTCACTGAATAGCAGTGGTTTTGTTGATCAATCAATCAATCAGTTGTCCAAGTGCTTAATCTCCGTATCTACGGATTCTAAGGCACACCATCCAGTTCGTAAGGCATAAATCGTTGAGTCATCAGACATGTTCCAAGTCGTACCCAGGGAGTCGATCCGGTGTTTGGTAGTTAGAAATTATGGTGGAAATGATTTCTGAAATAGGTAGGTTTTTAGTCGACTTTTGAAACACGAGAGATTTGGAGTACTACGGATATCATGTGGAAGATCATTCCATAACTTAGGGGCATCATATGAGAAACTATTGTTGAAGTGGACCAAATTTTTTGGGTTGGAACGTCTTGTATTCATGGCAGACTTGTACAAGAGGAGATATGGTGCAAAATACTTAGGCTGGCCAGTGGTGAGGTACTTATACACCAAAACTAGGGTTTTGAAGATGATACGTTGTCTGATGGGTAGCCAATGAAGTGTCCTCAGGGTGGATGTGATGTGAGTGTACTTTGAAGCACCAGTGACAAACCGTGCAAGAGCATTTTGAACATACTGAAGCCTTGTAGCATTAAGAGATGACAAACTGCGAAATAGAGAATTGCAATAATCCAAACGACTACTGACCAGAGCATTTGATAAAAGTTCAGTAGAGCCTATATTATCTGACATTCTATTGTCCAAACATTTCATTTTGTGAACTAGTTTCCCCACTCTCTCAAATTTATATTTCCTTTCTTTATACACAAGTCCCTCTTCCATTTTACAAACCTTCTGTCCCAGTATATTCAGATAATAGAGGTTCTACTGTTTTTACCCCACAGCCCTTAAGGGCTGTCGGGGTATTGTTTTCACCCATGGTGTCCGGATGGGCGGGCGTCCTGTCTGGCGGGCGGGCGGCGGGAAAAAGTTTGTCTGGGCTGTATCTCAGAAACTGTAAGGTGTAAGAAGTTGATACTTGGTAGGGACATTGGTTAGGGGGTGTAGGTGTGCAACGTCATGGTGTGACCTTGATTTGACCTTTGACCTTTCCGTAGTGACCTTGCCCTATAAAAGCTTGTCCGGGCTATATCTCAGAAACTGTAAGGTGTAGGAAGTTGATATTTGGTAGGGACATTGGTTAGGGGGTGTAGTTGTGCAACGTCATGGTCTGACCTTGATTTGACCTTTGACCTTGCCGTAGTGACCTTGAGTTTGAAAATCTTGTCCAGGTTATATCTCAGAAACCGTAAGGTGTAGGAAGTTGATACTTGGTAGGGACATTGGTTAGGGGGTGTAGTTGTGCAACGTCATGGTCTGACCTTGATTTGACCTTTGACCTTGCCGTAGTGACCTTGACCTATAAAATCTTGTCCGGGCTATATCTCGGAAACTGTAAGGTGTAGGAAGTTGATACTTGGTAATATTGGTTAGGGGGTGTAGTTGTGCAACGTCATGGTCTGACCTTGATTTGACCTTTGACCTTGCCGTAGTGACCTTGACCTATAAAATCTTGTCCGGGCTATATCTCGGAAACTGTAAGGTGTAGGAAGTTGATATTTGGCAGGGACATTGGTTATGGGGTGTAGGTGTGCAACGTCATGGTCTGATCAGGATTTGACCTTTGACCTTGCCGTAGTGACCTTGATGTATAAAATCTTGTCCAGGCTATATCTCAGAAACCGTAAGGTGTAGGAAGTTGATACTTAGTAGAGACATTGGTTAGGGAGTGTAGTTGTGCAACATCATGATCTGACCTTGATTTGGCCTTTGACCTTGCCGTAGTGACCTTGACTTATAAAATCTTCTCTGGGCTATATTTTGGAAACTGTAAGGTGTAGGAAGCTGATACTTGGAGAGGACATTGATTGGGGGTAGTAGGTGTGCAACGTCATGGTGTGACCTTGATTTGACCTTTGTACTTGCCGTAGTGAACTTGACCTATAATACCTGGTCTGGGCTATATCTTGGAAACCGTAAGAGGTGTAGGAAGTTGATACTTGTTAGGGACATTGGTTAGGTGGTGTAGGTGTGCTACGTCATGTGACCTTGATTTGACCTTTGTCCTTGCTGTAGCGACCTTGACCTATAAAATCTTGTCCAGGTTATATCTCAGAGACTGTAAGGTGTAGGAAGTTTATACTTGGTAGGGACATTGGTTGAGGGTTTTAGGTGTGCCACATCATGGTGTAACACTGATTGACCTTTGACCTTGCTGTATTGACCTTTAAAATCTTGTTGCACCTTTGGGTCTGTCTGTTGATGCAGATCAAGCACTGTTAAAGTCATATTAGAATTCATTAAGAATTTCCTTTTTGCAAGTTCCCATTGTAACAGATGGAATTTCATCAAGTGAGCCACAGGCTTTTCTCCAACACCACACATAAGCATTCATTGAATGTATTGCCACTTCTGTATGCATGGGTAATATTCCAAACATCCAAACCATAATTCGGCCATTTTTGGTTTACTGATAAATGCTGTCATTTTATTATTGAATTGTCTTGTTTTAATACTTCATCTTTATATACATTTCTTTTCCTTAAATATTATTTTCTCTACTTAAGCATTATTTGGACCTTAATATAACTTACACTGCTCTGAAAGTATCATGAACTTTGTACTGTTACACTACTTCTATATCTCATGGTGTTGAAAAATATTTCCCCAGGCTGTGGGGTACAGGCATCTCTGATGCTATTTTCTGTTACTTACATCTAACCTCACTTATTATTGTATCTTTTTAAATGCAGCTAACAAAAATCCTTTAACATAATTGTAATAATTCACACGTGTGTCACTGTAAAACCTCTGTCTGAGATTTAAATGAATCTACTTACATGTTTCTATCATGTGGTTGTTTATTAGCCATATTTATTACACATCATACTACACTGACATAACATGAGCTCCATAACAAGGATGTATTAGTATTAAAATATTTAATTACTCTCACTTATTGTAAATTTGAGAAGCTATTTTAGTAATGTTTTCTTGTTTTGTTTCAGACTTGACCCCAAGGATTTGGATGTTTTGCTGGCTGAAATCACAATACTAAACACTAGAACTGAATTGTATCTCAGGTTCATGAAGAGGAGAATATTGGTAACTATTGATTTCACTACTTTCTGTTTCTATTAAAGAGATAGGCAGCCATTTTAGGGTCTTTTTGTCATTGTTTTGTCATTGTCAAGTTCACTGATATGCCACTGCTTCTTCAGCCTATTAAAGTTCACTTGTGAAAGCCATGTAGTTGAAGTAGTTTTCACTGAATTTGAATTATTTTAATAAAACTTTTGTTTGAAAAACTTTTTGCTATAGCTGAGGAGTACTTAATTTGTAGAATTATTTGTAGAAGTATTTTTGCTTCCTTTGACAGAATGACATGCAGGTCGACTCTTTAGAAGATGAAGAGAAAGCAGGTAAATTACATGTATATGTTTTTCTGCACTTAAAAATTTGTTTGGTAATTTCTCGGTGAGTTACTAGAAGTTTTCATTGAAGTTGAAAAATGTGCAAAACTAGACAGAATGGGTTAATTAATGAAAGCTGAGACAAGTTTGTCTCCCAGGTCTCTGAGATGTTTGTGTTTCTGCTACATACAGGTGACAAAGGTTGTCATGCAGTTAAAGTAGGCAGGTATATGAATGAATGTTGATTGCACAATGTCAGGTTACTTCCTTTAGGCCAATACATAGAATTATCCATACTGAAATATGAATAAACTATAAAATAAAAAGTTTGTGCTGTAAAACTTTTACAATATGAATGGTGTTCATTCAAAACCTGGTCAATATTTTAAGCAGTAAATTTATAATTTCTGTCGTACGTCGAAATTCTACAATAATAAATCACATAAATGATTTCCTGGTATGGAGATGGATGAGAGTATTGTAATTGTGTCCATTTGATTGTTTGTCTGAATAAATGAGATGATCTAAGTCCAGATTGAGGATCCAGTGTTTTATGTCAGCTGCCTTGTCACCTACTTTTTACACCTTCACAGTTAAGTTTGTACTTTACTTCTGAATATCATTTGCAGGGCACAACATTTTCAAAACATACAGTCATCTGATACAATGCCTGGTCACAGGCACTGTTTGCTTATTTATGGCTGACGGTAGTGGAGGTGTGAGGTTGTCATGATCTGCACCATAACTGAAACATTATTAGTCACATTTGGATCCCATAATGATTTTGTGAATTTTTGTTTTACCATTATATCCAGTTGTGGATCCCTGGGTGAGTGTCTGTGCTCCCACACATGATGTTTCTTTATGTCTGTGAGTTTGGTGAGTTTTGGCGGATTGATTAATTGGTCGGTAGGTTTACTGACCAGTTGAGTGGGATGATTGCCTTCTGAATTCCTGAATTGAATGGCTGTTGAACTGACCACTCAGCTGCTCAATTGGTTTTATTGGTTGGTTCATGATTGTAGGCAAGGAGAAGGAGGTGGAGCAGCTGTTGCTGACATGTGAACTTGCCAAGTCCATGCAAGAACTGATAGGACAGTACATCATGATGGAGGAGTACTTCATGAGAGAAATGGTACTCAAGGTAAACAGCTACAGACAGTGATATAAGTATTGTATACTGTATCAGATCAGTGTAATATGGAGAAGAATTTATGGAAACCTAGTCCCTGCTTTAGTTCTAGAAATAGAGTGTTAATATTTCAGCTATTGTTGATAGAATGAAAACACAAACTGGCTAAAAATGATGTCAGTAACACTGTTCTAGTCTCAAGTATTAGCTCATAGATTGCATCTGAACAGTATTTACTTAGGTACAACTATTTCTTAGTTCTTACTACCCTCCACTGGCTGCTTAACTGTCTATAGATGATTTGAATGTAGTTTGTTAGTAGGCAACAGCATTTTATCCACGATCTTGTTAACTTGAATATTCTTATAGTGTTTGTCGTCGTGTTTTATGTTACAACTGAAGGTTAACTGTAAGCTTGTGTCTACAAAGTCGTTGTCTTTTGCCCAGGCTGTAAACATGGATGTAGTAGAGGCTAGCTCTCGGACTTCCAGTATGGTGGATGATGCCTTCTTTATTATCAAGAAATGTGTGCGTCGAGCCTTGTCCAGTTCTAGTGTGGATGGGATGTGTGCTATGTTAAACCATGCCAACTCTGTGCTGGAGCAAGATTTCCGGGAGATGCTGTACTCCAGGCTGAGACAGGGCTTTCCCTCGGGATTCGACATCACTCAGGCTTATAACCTGGTGCAGAGCAGCTTCCAACAGGGAAAGCTCCAGTACTCAGACGCAGAAACACAGAAAGCAAAGACTGCTTTCCTGGTATGTACATAATGGTCATTTCAGATGTGGTGTCAAACTTTAAGTTTTACCAAACATATGTTGACTGGATGTTGCCACTTTGTGTCAGCTATTTATCACACTGAGTAAGGCACAAGGATTTAATGGTGTAGAGATGTACAAAATGGGCAGGTCTCGGTTTGTCCCTTGACCTTGAGTGAACTTCAGTGTCGTATAAATTTCTGGAAAAATTCAGTGTTTTTGTGTGGTACAGTTCACATACAGTAACTTTCTGGTTTGACCCGTGACCTTGGCAAAAAATATTGTTGTTTTGAAATGCATGTTTTTCATATTTTCAGGTGACCTTGAATAATGCAGAAGTTAGCTGTGAATATATTAAAACTCTGAAAACTAATTTGGAGGTGAGTTCTATTAAAAAACTCATTATAAGACGGATATTTTTGTTAATGTTATTTAAGCTTAAACCTTAAAAACTCGGTGAAGTTCAATAAAGTGCCAGTTACTGTTAAAGTAATGTTTATCAGTAACTGCTTCCTGTTTAGCTTTATACAGTCAAAAGTTTGAAGTTGGAAAGTTAGAAGGTTGAAGGTAATTAATAATTGAGTTGAAAAGTATTGAATACAAATTTGCTTGTGAAGTAGTACAACAGTCATTAGAGTCTGGCTAAGACCTGGAAATCCTTGCAGGTGTAAGAACACTAAACCTCTTGTGTCTAAGTATGTACTGTAATATCCTCATGTGTATTTAGCATTCAAACATTTTAAATTTTGTTATGATCAATATAAACCTATTAAAGCACTAGCTTTGTGTCAACAAAAGGTCTGTGGTTTGTACTGAGCGGATTCTTAGCTCTTTAACTCATGGAGTTTCTATTCCCGTAGATCCTCATCATACAAAATGAGTTGAGTTGTCAACTAAATAAAAACTAAGGATAGATCTACATTGATTTAAAGCTTCTTCTACTCTCGTAGTACCTTAATATAGAGTCTGCCTTACTCCAGCTTGTATTCATCTATGTAATGTCTCTTTTGACTAATTTTTTCTGTCATGCTTATTCTGTTTTCAGGATGAGGTTAATAAGCTGTACAGTTCAAATGCGGGAGAGCAGGGTCAGGCTAAGTTACAGGTAAATAGTACAGCCATGATCAGCTCAATAAAGGGAATGCTTTTAAACCCCCTTCTTTTCACATGGCTTTTTTACCTTTATATATGTTCATGTACCAGTTGGGATTTTGTACAAGTTATAACTTGTACAAAATCTTGTACAAGTTTTAATTTGTATGGCTGAGTTGTACAAGTTATAACTTGTACAAAATCTTTTTCAAATTTTGTACAAGTTATAACTTGTACAGATTTTGTGCTGTTAAAAAGCTTAACTTGTACAACTTAGTATGATTAACTAGCCATGTATATGCTTAGCTGTTTGCTTTCACATCACGGCCACAGCAATTATGTATCAAATATTATAGAAAGAATTCTGTGAAATAATAAAGTGTCATCACTTTGACCTTTTGGAAAGGTTGGATTTTGACCTTTGGTCCCTGCTTCAAGCTCCGACTGTACTTGCATACACTAAAGGCCTACATTCTTATTATTGGTCCTAGGGGTATGAAATGTGAAAACAGCATATATGAAAACATGGGCTGTGAATCTTTTAGAAGGGTTGCATTTGACCTTTGACAACCGCTTCTAGGTTAAATGGAGTCCACATACAAAAAATGCCTTATATCTTGCTTATTAGTGGTCCTAAGTTTTGGAATGGCCAAGTAGCCTATAGGAAATACATGGGTCATGGATCTTTTCAAAGGTCATATTTTACGTTTCACCCCTAATTCCAGGTCAAATGGAGCATGCAGACAACCTACAGGATATCTTGGGTGTAAATCTTTTTGAAGGGTCGGATTTGACCATTGACTGCTGAGTCAAGGTCAAATGGAATGAGGCCTTATTTCTTATTTATTATTGGTCCTAATGTTTGGAAATGAGAATTATGTTATCAGGTAATTATGGGCTGTGAATGTTTTTGAAAGGTCATTTTCAACTGAAAACTCACAAAACCGAAACGTGACGGTCTACAGATCCCTTTAAAGAAGTAGTATTATGAAAGAGGTATGATACAAATGACACCACACTGAATCCTTGAAAACAAAGTGCAAACAGAAGTCACTTACACTCAATGAAAACTTCAAGTTAAAGTAAACCATTGAGAAGTCTCCAGTTAGCATCAATAGTATATAAAATTGGGTTTTTAAATGTAATGCAGGAATGTAAATAAAGCTTTTTATCCCCTTTCTTAGTGCTCCTTGACTTACATTGTACTTTACCATGTCCCATCTGAGTATATGCCTTGCAAATTGACACAATTTCTATTTCTTTTTATGTGACTTTACTCATCCACAGAGTTCATTCAATTTCTTTTTGGATATTGTTTTCCAGAGCTGTTTGTCAGACCTTGGTGCTGTGGCTAACCGGTTTAAAGATGTGTTGGACTTTGGATTTTCCCAGCTTTCCACAACTGCCGTTAAACCCCAGATCAAACCCTGGACTGACACATTCCTGTCTGCTAGTCATAACATCACTGAGGTCTGTATGCCTGCTTTCTGTGTAAACTCATCTGCAGCAAGAGAGTACTCATTGGGCACAACATTTCTCAAAGAGGGTTTTTCTGTAGGTTCCTTAGAAGACTGGTCAGACTCTATAATTCTAAAACAACATGTATAACATCACTGAGATCTTTGTGCTTTATAAACTCACTTTATTACAAAGACTGGAGGTGTTAGACAAATGTAAAATTATCTTTGCAGGGAAAGAGGGACATCAGCACTCCTAAAATGGGAAGTTTTTTTTAAATGATAGGCGTATAGCTTCTCACTTCTTTATCTCTGTGTAGGGAACGAGTGTGCAGTTATGGGATAGAGAGGACTTCCATAATGCAAACCTTCAACACAGGGTATCCAAAAACTCTGTTTCTCATATTTGTTTTCTATTGTTTAGATAGGCTCCAGAAACTATCTCTCTTGGCGTTTGTTACTCAAGTTTTATCTTTAATTTCAGGAAGAATTCTCAAACTTTGAAGCAAATGATCCATGGGTTCAAAGTTTTATCTTTAATCTTGATGGCTTGCTGGCAACATTCAAGGTGAGAACATAACTGATTGAAATACACTGAAGAAATTTGTATGTTTTATAATTGATATTATAAGTGTTGTTTTTACTCTGAGTAAAAATTCTTTGAAGATGAATTTTGAGATATTTTATGAGCATCATAAGCTTTTAGGGCAATCTTGTCTTAAGGTGATAATAATTATTGAATACCTTCTTATTTTAACATAGTTTTCTCCGTAGTTTATGAAAAAATATAAAACTGTTGTAACATACACCTGACGGTGTGACTCACAAAATACACCTGTCCTTATATATTCTGTATCCGCATCCGTAAGTATCTGCACCCGTGATACCCTGGAAGTTTTGGTATAAAACCGTGAACTATTGCCCGCATCCGCAAAATAAGAGACTCAACCCTTTTTTTTGCGGATGCAAAAACTGTTTTATACCAAAATATCTAGGGTATTACAGTTGGGGATAATGACGCGGATGCGGGTACGGATTCAATTAAGGACAGGTGCATTTCCAGCCTGAGACATAGTGTAGTATTGATCAATATGCAGAGCAAAAACCAATTTGATCTCAATATGGATGTTATATTTCAACCCCTGCACTGCATTCCAGTTATGTTAACACTACATTCTTAGCACAACTGTTCAGCAACTTGTTATTTTTCAGGATTTGTTGACCTCCACCAACTATGACACCCTTGTGAGTCATTTGTCTCATGAAATTACTACACAGTTGGAAAAGTCAGTTTTTAAGACAACATTTAACAGGGTAAGTGTGAATTCTGTAAATGTTGTGAAACAAGTACGGACAGGATGCAATTCAACTTCTTGTCACTGCAACTAATGGCCAGACATGGAGTGAAATGCATTTCAATACTTTTGAAAGTATTTGACCCCATGTCTGCTTAGAGCTGTGACATTCTAAGTGGTGACTTGAAAATGGGTGAACAGTGTGTGGAGAGAGCAGAATACGAACCAGCAAACTGGATTCTTAAAAGTCTATTAAAATTTCGTTTATTTCAATAAATTTGCAATAAGTTTTCCAGATTTCGACAGATATTAGACACTGTTTTATGATATATTTGTTTAAATCATTCAGCGTATATATGTTGTACCTTCCAGTCAATAAATATGGAATCGCTGTTGCCCCATTTTGAGATTGTTAGTACAATATATAGATAGATAGCTTTGATTTTCACCCCCAGTCACACCCAACAGTAAATAAAGTCAGGCACAATCCTGAAGTTTACATAAACGGGGAATTGCCTGAATTTCAGAGATGAGGCTGTTACAGCAATAATGTAATTTAGAGTTATAGTGAATTAAAAGAATAAAAATAGTTTTGGGGGGATATTCCCAAATAATTGTTGTGACTAATATCTGTGGACTTGTATGATTTTTAATTTAACCATTTTTATTTTTGCATGGCCACTCTCTTGCAGTCTGATATCTGCCAAATTTAAGTTTAATTTTTAAAACATCGTATGGGATAAATTAGACTATATTTTGGTAAAAGAACAGTTTCTGTGGTTATTGCCAAAGTTACATTTAATGATGTTTATAATCTGTGCAAAATCACCCATTAATAAACTTACATTGGAAATCATAGCAACAAGATCCTTGGATAAAGTATACCGTATGTCAGTGGCTTCTCAGTACCTGAGTCTATCCACATCAAATCGCTCATTAAGTTCTTGCGGAATAATCGTTCAAATATTAAGATATTCAATGGTGAAACAATACAGCCTACACTGCAACAGGTGTAAAACATTCAGATTTAACAACGAAAACTTATTATTTTTGCTTTTTCCGCCGTCCGGCGTCCCACTTGGTTTCCAGACATTTTAGGCAACAGTTCTTATCCTATCTTTACCAAATGTGGCATGCAGGTTTATTGGGTTAATAGCTTGTATGGGATTGCTTTTGGTGATGATAGCTCTATAGCTAACTGAGTAATAGCTACTTTGCTACTTTTGAGTAGCTCTTTGGTTTCCAGACATTTTAAGGAATGCTATTAAGCCTAGCTTTCTGAAATTTGGTATGGAGGTTCATTGGGTTAATAGCTTGTATGGGATTGCTTTTGGGGGTAATTGCTTCATAGATGAGTGAGTAATTAATTAAATAAATGAGTAATTGGCTATTTTGAATACTGAAAAAGGCAAATGTGCTCATATTTCCTAAACCGTGCGAGATAGAGCGATTTCGTAGAAATTTTCGACCCACAGGGTATCTAAGGAATGTACTCTTTGCAATTTTCAAAAAATTTTCCCCTCCCCAAAAATGGCGGCCATTTTGAATTTTCGAATTTTTGCCAAAAATGGCAAAACACAAATTTGCTTCTATCTCCTTAACCGTGCGAGATAGAGCGATTTCGTCAAAATTTTCGACCCACAGGGTATCTGAGCATTGTACTCTTGGAAATTTAAAAAAAATTTTCCCCTCCCCAAAAATGGCGGCCATTTTGAATTTTCGAATTTTTGCCAAAAATGGCAAAACACAAATTTGCTTCTATCTCCTTAACCGTGCGAGATAGAGCGATTTCGTCAAAATTTTCGACCCACAGGGTATCTGAGCATTGTACTCTTGGAAATTTAAAAAAAATTTTCCCCTCCCCAAAAATGGCGGCCATTTTGAATTTTCGAATTTTTGCCAAAAATGGCAAAACACAAATTTCCTTCTATCTCCTTAACCGTGCGAGATAGAGCGATTTCGTCAAAATTTTCAACCCACAGGGTATCTCAGGAATGTACTCTTTGCAATTTTCAAAAAATTTTCCCCTCCCCAAAAATGGCGGCCATTTTGAATTTTCGAATTTTTGCCAAAAATGGCAAAACACGAATTTGCGTCTATCTCCTTAACCGTGCGAGATAGAGCGATTTCGTCAAAATTTTCAACCCACAGGGTATCTCAGAAATGTACTCTTTGCAATTTTCAAAAAATTTTCCCCTCCCCAAAAATGGCGGCCATTTTGAATTTTCGAATTTTTGCCAAAAATGGCAAAACACGAATTTGCGTCTATCTCCATAACCGTGCGAGATAGAGCGATTTCGTCGAAATTTTCAACCCACAGGGTATCTAAGGAATGTAATCTTTACAATTTTTAAAAAATTTTCCCCTCCCCAAAAATGGCGGTCATTTTGAATTTTCGCCAAAAATGGCAAAACACAAATTTCCTTCTATCTCCTTAACCGTGCGAGATAGAGCGATTTCGTCAAAATTTTCAACCCACAGGGTATCTCAGGAATGTACTCTTTGCAATTTTCAAAAAATTTTCCCCTCCCCAAAAATGGCGGCCATTTTGAATTTTCGAATTTTTGCCAAAAATGGCAAAACACGAATTTGCTTCTATCTCCTTAACCGTGCGAGATAGAGCGATTTCGTCAAAATTTTCAACCCACAGGGTATCTCAGAAATGTACTCTTTGCAATTTTCAAAAAATTTTCCCCTCCCCAAAAATGGCGGCCATTTTGAATTTTCGAATTTTTGCCCAAAATGGCAAAACACGAATTTGCGTCTATCTCCATAACCGTGCGAGATAGAGCGATTTCGTCGAAATTTTCAACCCACAGGGTATCTAAGGAATGTAATCTTTACAATTTTTAAAAAATTTTCCCCTCCCCAAAAATGGCGGTCATTTTGAATTTTCGCCAAAAATGGCAAAACACAAATTTCCTTCTATCTCCTTAACCGTGCGAGATAGAGCGATTTCGTCAAAATTTTCAACCCACAGGGTATCTCAGGAATGTACTCTTTGTAATTTTCAAAAAATTTTCCCCTCCCCAAAAATGGCGGCCATTTTGAATTTTCGAATTTTTGCCAAAAATGGCAAAACACGAATTTGCGTCTATCTCCATAACCGTGCGAGATAGAGCGATTTCGTCGAAATTTTCAACCCACAGGGTATCTAAGGAATGTAATCTTTACAATTTTTAAAAAATTTTCCCCTCCCCAAAAATGGCGGTCATTTTGAATTTTCGCCAAAAATGGCAAAACACAAATTTCCTTCTATCTCCTTAACCGTGCGAGATAGAGCGATTTCGTCGAAATTTTCAACCCACAGGGTATCTCAGGAATGTACTCTTTGCAATTTTCAAAAAATTTTCCCCTCCCCAAAAATGGCGGCCATTTTGAATTTTTGCCCAAAATGGCAAAACACGAATTTGCTTCTATCTCCATAACCGTGCGAGATAGAGCGATTTCGTTGAAATTTTCAACCCACAGGATATCTAAGGAATGTAATCTTTACAGTTTTCAAAAAATTTTCCCCTACCCAAAAATGGCGGCCATTTTGATTTTTTGAATTTTTGCCAAAAATGGCAAAACACAAAATTGCTTCTATCTCCTTAACCGTGCGAGATAGAGCGATTTCGTCAAAATTTTCAACCCACAGGGTATCTCAGGAATGTACTCTTTGCAATTTTCAAAAAATTTTCCCCTCCCCAAAAATGGCGGCCATTTTGAATTTTCGAATTTTTGCCAAAAATGGCAAAACACGAATTTGCTTCTATCTCCTTAACCGTGCGAGATAGAGCGATTTCGTCAAAATTTTCAGCCCACAGGGTATCTAAGGAATGTAATCTTTGCAATTTTCAAAAAATTTTCCCCTCCCCAAAAATGGCGGCCATTTTGAATTTTCGAATTTTTGCCAAAAATGGCAAAACACAAATTTCCTTCTATCTCCTTAACCGTGCGAGATAGAGCGATTTCGTCGAAATTTTCAACCCACAGCATATCTAAGGAAAATTTTCCCCTCCCCAAAAATGGCGGCCATTTTGATTTTTTGAATTTTCGCCAAAAATGGCAAAACACAAAATTGCTTCTATCTCCTTAACTGTGCGAGATAGAGCGATTTCGTCTAAATTTTCGACCCACAGGGTATCTAAGAAATGTACTCTGCAATTTTCAAAAAAATTTCCCCTCCCCACATATGGCGGCCATTTTGAATTTTCGAATTTTTGCACAAAATGGAAAAACACAAATTTGCCTTAACCGTGCAAAATAGAATTATTTCGTTGAAATTTTCGACCCATAGGGTATCTAAGAAATGTACTCTTGGCAATTTTCAAAAAATTTTCCTTTTCCCAAACATGGCGGCCATTTTGAATTTTCAAATTTTTGCCAAAAATAGAAAAACAGGAATTTGCTTCTATCTTCTTAACCGTGCAAGATAGAGTGATTTCGTCAAAATTTTCGACCCAACCAATGCAAAAAGGCATGAAGCTGAAATAATTTACATCTACACTAACAAATATTTAAGCATCATTGATATATTTTACAAATGAAACAGGGTCTTGTAAGACTACTGTACAATTTGGGCAAAAGGTTCATGGGTGGACATTACACATGATAATGTGTGTTCTTCTATGCTATCCTGTTTCTATTCGCACCTACTATCAACAGGGCGTCCTATTTCTAGTTCCAAAGAAAACAGTGCTTTCTCAGTTTCAGTGTATTCTACAACAAAAGTCCTGCCATGTTTTGGTTTATAGTATAATCTGCTTTTTGCAAACTGTAATATTCCACGAATGAAGAAGCAGATTTGAGGTATTTTTAGTATATCATTCTCATAATCACAAGTGCTTTAGTGTGACAGAATATCAAGTCTTTAAAATTATTATGCCTCAGCTCTTTAGCCAAGTGGCATTCTCATAACTCTGAACAGACATCAGTGTTCACAGTTGAATGGTGCAGATGTAAATATCATAGAAAAGTGACAAAAAATTGCATATTTGTAAAAGAGTATAATTTCTGATATCTTCAGGTTGCATTTGTAAAAAAACTTCCACATTTTGTGTTTTTAATGTTGCAAAATAGTTGTAGAAATACACAGTGAGGTCACAAGTCACTCCAGAAGGTTACTTAATTCGAGTCAGGGGACACTTATGCAGAATAGACTATGTGTTGTCTTAGCTCATTATATATAAAAGTGAGAGAGATCTGATTCTGACCACTTTGTGCCTTTCAGCTCGGAGGCCTGCAGTTTGACAAGGAGTTGCGAGCTTTGGTTGGCTACTTGACCTCTGTCACCACTTGGACTTTACGGGACAAGTTTGCCCGACTCACCCAGATGGCGACCATCTTGAATCTGGAACGTGTGGCTGAGATCATGGACTACTGGGGACCCAATTCAGGACCACTGACATGGAGGCTGACTCCTGCAGAAGTTAGACAGGTTCTGGCATTAAGGTGGGTAAAATGTTCACGATGGTTTCTTTCGTTATTTTTCGTAATTTCAAAATTAAATGAAGGTCTGAATAGTTCCTATTTTACTTATGTCTGTGTGTAGCTCTTGTAAGAGTCATGAATGTGCCAACATTAAAGAGAAGAGATAAGGCAGTTATCCTGTTGTTGGATTTGTTTGGGATTTGTGGTAGCATTTGAAGTCAAAATACAAAAGTTGAATAAAATTTTTGCCAGAATAAAACAATCTGACAGATCATTATACAGGAGCAGTTATCACAAGCACTGTATATCTATTACCATAGTTCAAAATGATCTTTAAGGTCTATTTTATTGGTTGAAAATTTAGAAAAAAAAAAAATAAAACATTCTTTACAAGTATGACCATTATTTATACAAGGTATTTGTTTTTTTTCTTTCAGAATTGACTTCCGAAGTGAGGATATAAAGAGATTAAAACTTTGAAGAAATCTGCAAACAAATGATAACTGTTGGAAAGATTTTGAAAATTTTTTTGCAGAATGTGTGTGATAGACAGTTTTGCCTCAGGATATATGTCAAATTCCTGATATTTTCATGGCCATTAAAGTGTCTGTGTTAAATGAAACATTCTGCCTCTCTACAGATTGGGAAAAGTAGAACATGCAAGATGTCAAAATAGAGTGTAACTCAAGACACATTTTGTTGCTTGACCCTCCAATATCTTCAAGGATCTTGTTTTAGCTATAGATATTTTCCACCCATAGATGGACACCTCAAAACTGATATCACTTGTACTTAAGTTCCATTTATAATTATACAAAGTTTACTGTACTGGTACAGTCAAGATGATTTATAGTTGTTTTAATGACACAAACTTTACTTAGTACTGGTACAGTCAAGACTTGAAAGACTTGGGATATAAAAGTATTACCCCTTTGCAATCTAAATACCAGATGTTTGAAAGAAGTCCCAATGCTAATATGTGTATAATGCGTGATATCCACCGTATATCGTACAATACAGTCCTGTTTAGCTATGTATTTAACAGTGACAGAAAGCCCCTGAATCACTGACCACACATCCTTACAGGTTTTTCTCTTGCATTAAAGGGTACTTGAATGCAACGTTGACAGAATTGTGTACAGGAACAAAAGACGAGTGTGGGCAGTTACTGTAGCAGCACAAGAATGAAATATTACTGTGGCCCTGAATGGGTTAATATATAACAACGATTTCCTGAATCCATTCAGGGGCCGATTTCTTGAAAGGTCTCAGGCTTAGCCACTGGATCAAATCTGAGCCTTTTGGCTCAGCTAAGTTTTTGTATCAAATGGCTTTCACAGAAGGGATCTCGGCTGAGACCAACCTTGTCAAATAACCACATTGGTTTTCTGTGTTAAGTGAACCTTTATTATATCCCCAGACGAAAGTCGGGGATATATTGGATTCAGGTCCGTTGCGCCGCCGCCGCCGTAGAAATTTCCTTGTGGACGCGATAACTCAAAAACAAATTAAGATTTTTTTTTCAAACTTGGTACACATGTTAAGGGTGCCCAAAGGAAGATCCCTATTTTAAGGTGACCTTAAACTCCCAGTAAAAAAGAACTTATGGCCACCTTAAGGTCAGAAATTGGACTTTTGGCCACTTAGAGCCCTGTAGGTCACAAACTATGATGCTCAGCTGGCTGAAATTTTACCTGACAACACATTAATATGTTCTTAGTACATGTGCCGAAAATCATGACTTTAAGTTGAGGAGAAAATTGTGTTTGAGGCCCATAAATACCCCCACTTAGGGATTTTTTGCTATACTTTTCACATATTTTGCCCTATAATTTGGAAGTGATAATTCTGATGAGTCTCAAACTGCGCTAGGTATAACTTTGATATGTAATCCTTGTATGTAGAAAATTTTAGGGCTGTAGGTTTACCCAAAGGGGTCGACTTGAGGTCTCAAAAGTGCCCACAGAGACCCAATTTATGCACTTTTTGCCACTTTCAAGCACTGTAGCTTTCAAACTATGTCTCTCATCTAAGTTAAATATCATCTGGGAATATATCTATGTGTTTTCTTATATGTGCCCCAACATTTAGGCCTTTAATAGACAGTTAACCTGTGTATCAGGACCATAAACACCCACCCGAGTGACCCTTATAAGACATTTTCACATCTTTTTCCCTGTAACTTGGAAATGGTAAGTCTGAGAAGTTTCAAACTGTATTAGATATATATTCTGTGTGTAATCTTAGTATGTAACAGATTTTAAGTCTGAAGCTTTAATTTTGAAGGTCAAATTGAGGTCTCTAAAAGGCTCCCAAAGACCCAATATTTGGACTTTTTGCTACTTTTAAGCCCTGTGACTGTCAAACTATGTGACTGATAGAGCTCAAATCCTATCTGAGAAGATATTAGTATGTTATTTTTATATGTGCCAAAAATTAAGGCTTTGTGAAGACATTTAACCTGTGTATGAGGACCATAAATCCCCACCCGAGTGACCATTTTTAGACATTTTTCACATATTTTTCCCTGTAACTTGGAAATGGTAAGTCTAAGAAGTTTCAAACTGTATTAGCTGCATATTCTATGTGTAATCTTAGTATGTGACAAATTTTAAGTCTGAAGCTTTAATTTGAAGGCCACATTTAGGTCTCTAGAAGGCCCCATAAAGACCCAGTATTTGGATTTTTTGCCAATTTTAAGGCCTGTGACTGTTAAACTATGTGACTGATAGAGCTGAAATCTCATCTGGGAATACATTATTATGTTCTTTTTACATGTGCCAAAAATCAAGGCTTCAAGTAGACATTTAACCTGTGTATGAGGACCTTAAACACCCACCTGAGTGACCCTTTTAAGACATTTTTCACATATTTTGCTCTGTAACTTGGAAATGGTAAGTCTGAGAAGTTTCAAACTTTATTAGATACATATTCTATGTGTAATCTTAGTATGTAACAAATTTTAAGTCTGAAGCTTTAATTTGAAAGCCACATCGAGATCTCTAAAAGGCCCACAGAGACCCAATATTTGGACTTTTTACCACCTTTAAGCCCTGTGACTGTTAAACTATGTGATTGATGGAGCTGAAATCCCATCTGGGAATGCATTATTATGTCCTTTTTACATATGCCGAAAATCAAGGTTTTTAGTAGATATTTAACCTGTGTATGAGGGCCATAGACACTCGCCCAAGTGCCTTTTTTGACATTTTTTCCGTATTTTGCCCTGTTATTTGGAAATGCTTAGTGTGACAAGTCTTAAACTGTATTATATATAATTTTTATTGCGTAAAATAGCCTTACCTTATCCTCACAAGTGCTTGTTTGGTTTTGTGGAGCAAAAACGTATCGACCGACAAGAATTTTTTAAGGAATATTCTTGTCACAAGAGGTGACCCCTTTGTCTGCGCATGTCCGCGCATGCGCCGTACTCATTGTCGACAGGCAATTGTCGAGAGATCTTCATTATATTTTTGGTCGATATGGGAGCAACACGTATTTTCTTTTATTATCGTCCATTTACAGACGAAGATCTATGAAGTTTTGAAGCGTGCAAGCGTGCACCTACCTGTAGTTGTCCATTACTGGACTGGTACTACCACTAATTCTACCTCCCTTGTCCTGAAAAAGGTCAGAATAAAGATGTTTTATACAAGAAATCTTGCTGTGAAGTCTTCAGCGGAAGACGTTACACGGCTGCACTCACCTTCTATTCGACTGGAACTACCTGCTTGTCGAGGAAAGGGTTGCAAGAAGAGTTTGCTGTGAAGTTTCCAGTGGGAAACAAAGAAGAAAGAATTTAGTTACCTTTACAACGGAGGTCGTAGATTCTTTACTGTGGGTGGAGCGCCACCCTGGTACAGTAATAGGTCTCCCTCCAAAAGAACGACTACAGAAGCGTATCCACGGATCCTTGCAGTTATTATTTATTTTCCCAGCAGGTACAGTGAACTTCCTGCTTATCAAGACATGAAAATATGGACAGATTACCTTCCTTTGCTGTAAATTTGGATGAAGATCCAACAGACATCTTTCGGGCAGTATGTGTACTGCTTGTCTGTTCAGCCCTGTTGAAGAATTCTTCTGCAAACTCAACGAAGATCAAACTGGCTAGATGAGATTTTATGTTATATTATTTTATATGTTGAAGTCCTTGCTTCCAACTTTTACAGTGTATTTTGCACAGTATATTCAGGACAGGAGCTATGTCCAGTAATTTCCCCTACTAACCACAAAAGATCGTCGTACCACTCTGCCTAGTTTACCAGGTCAGAGGGATACAGAAGAACGTGGCTACATTAATGCAAGTCACCATGGAGGCTCTTCTTGCAGTGTTTCTGGCAGTGATGGGATATTTTTTCATTGCCATCCCAGAGTGGTGCGAATCTTCAGTTGGGATTGTCGAGTTACTCTCCAATCGAATTCGCCAATGCCTGTACTACCCACAATGCAAAGCGATGACGTCAGACAGGAAAACATGGCTACAGTAAATACCGCTGAAATATTGCTGGAAATGCTTCAAAAGACTGCAAGTTGTCCAGTCAAGAATTGCAGAACTCCAGGTTTCTATGGCAGTTTATTTCTTGTATAGAAACTCGGCTAATGACGACCTCTGATACATCTCAGTGTCCTGAATTGATTTATAAATACCACTTCAACGGTCACTGCCCACGAGTGAAGTTCGTTTACTATGTCAATAAATACCTGCTTGCCGCATCGTTTAAACTGGAGACAGCAGAAATTATTAGAAATTCGGTTACAAAAGATGCGTTCTTCTATGTACCGATTCACAGGTCTCTCAACATCTACTTCAGTTTAATGTACACGGTCAAACCTATCAGTTTAAAGCATTATGAAATTTGGGTTAGCGACCCCTCTACAGTATCATGCGCGTAATAAAGAGGCAAATCTCATTCTTCAGTCTCACGGAATAGGAGTTCACCATATACCTGGACCACTGGTTGTTAAGTGTATGTAGAAGACACCAGTATTGGGTTCAAATCAAAGAACTCACCCAATTATTCAACAACTGGCTTCGTAATATCGATTTCCTAGGTTACCACTGCGTTTTGGTACCAGGAGATTTCTTTCACCTTATACCTAGACTACTGGTTGTTTAGTGTACGTAAAAGACACCAGTATTGGGTTCAAATCAAAGAACTCACCCAATTATTCAACAACTGGCTTCGTAATATCGATTTCCTAGGTTACCACTGCGTTTTGGTACCAGGAGATTTCTTTCACCTTATACCTAGACTACTGGTTGTTTAGTGTACGTAAAAGACACCAGTATTGGGTTCAAACCAAAGAACTCATCCAATTATGCATCAACTGGGCTTCGTGATATCGATTTCCTGGGTTACCACTACATTTTGGTACCAGGAAATGTCTTTTTACCTCGAAAAAATTAAATACCTGAGAATCTATTCAAGTCATGGCGATCTCATCACAGTTAACCCCAAGGTTGCTTATATCCCAGGTAGGGATACTAGCATCTTTGGAAAAGGCTATACCAATGGGTCAGTTATGTATGTGTGCCTTTCAGTGGTATCTAGAAAAAACTGGCAATATCTCCAGTCACTAGTTGTGAGAATTCCTGTTTCTAATCCTTCTGAAAAAGCATATTCACTGGTGGAAAATGCCAAAAAATGGGAAATAGGATGCCTTTTCTATACACGGGTGCACAATTCCCTTATTTTCGTAGATGCATTAAACCAGGGTTGATGATCCCATCTATAAGCATCACAGTTAGTGGCTTTGGACAGTTAAAAATGTATATATTACATTTCAATGTCATACAGCTGAAGGCAGTGTGTTCAGCCCTTAAAAGCCTTCAAGACAAATTCCACACAAAAGAATTCTGATAGCATCAGACAACACCACTGTGTTCGGTTATCTGAACAAACGGGGGGGGGGAGCGTATACCTCCTAGTTTGGCGCAGCTTGGCCTACTGCAATTCTTGAAATGTACTCATAACAGACAGACATATTCTTGGTTGCTTAAAGGTCATACTCAACATCATCTCCAGAAGGGATAAAGGTTTGGTGCATCCTGGCCTACTGCAATCCTTGAAATATACTCATAAGAGACAGAAATATTCTGGGGTTACTTAAATGTCATACTCAATGATCTCTACAGAAGGGACAAAAGTAATCGGTACAGAATGGTTCTTACTCCCTTTATGGTTCTAGACAACGTGCAAGTTTGGCACAAATCAACAATAGGTGTTTTATGCAGGTATGCTGCATCTTGGCCTACTGCAATCCTTGAAATATTCTCATATGAGCCAGATATATTCAGGGTTGCCTAGATGTCATGACAGCCTCTCCACAAAGAACGAAATATTTCAGTTAGGAGAGGCTTCATCTTTAATATTCTATTTGATTTACATAGTTTGTCAAATACCAATGGTAGAGATGTTTGCCACCAATATGAGTCACAAACTTCCATTTTATGTTGCTAGTCCCGGATGCAAATTCTCTGAACATAGATGAATTAAACATCTTGTTGGAGGTTCTGGACTGCTAGGCCTTTTGTCCTATACCACTTATTCCTAAAAGTCATTGAACAAGTGAACACCAGGTGCAAAATGATTGTAGTGGCCCCTTGGTGGCCCATGATACATTGGCTATGGTGTCTGGTGACTCATTCAACCATACCTCCATTACAGCTACTTCACTGGTCTCAAAAACAGCCATTCAATCAGAAATACCATCTGAATCTGTTGCATTGGCACCTTCATGCTTGGTACCTTTACACCACTCAGAATCTCTTATATCATTCTCTGGGCTAGGGATAGAGAGATTTAGGGCATCTCAAGGACCCTCATCTTGGAATGTATGAGTCATGATGGGCCATTTTGAGCTCTGGTACCCACAGAATAAGGTGGCCATCTCAGAGCCTACGGTCTCAAATATACCAGATTTTTTGATCCATTTACTTGCAAAAAATCTGAAACCTGTCACTATTGTTGGCTTAGCAGCAGCCATAGCTGATCATTTACATTTTTTGTGCAGGAGTTGAACCAAAGCCTGCATCTTTATAGGCCTATTGCAAGTGTTATAGAGAGAAGCCCACTGCTAACAGAGGTACAGCATCAAGGGATTTGCCTTTGCTTCTGTTGGTTTTCACAAAAGGCTTCTTGTTAACCTTTCAAAGGAGGTCAGTCTAAAAGAGTTTGACTTGCAAGACTGTTGCAATGCCATTGGAAGTGTATTCTGGGACTTTGGCTCCTTCAGACACAAGCCTCATAGGAAGGAGTTTACAGTTCTCCCTCCTACCTGCCTTTTCAACAAGGACCAATTAGCCTCGGTTGGTCTAGATTGCCTCCAGTGGTCACTTCAGCTCTAGATCATTCCTGAACTCAAATTGCCTGGACACATGATTCGTTGTCCTCTTACAGCACTTAGATCCTTCTTGGACAGGACTACTGCTTGGAGAAAAGGGAAAGTCTCCTTCTCCTGCCTTTTAGCAAGAATCAGTTGGCTTCTGATGGCCCAGATGGCTCAAACCAGTGGTCATTCCAGCTCACAAACCCTTCTTGAGCTAATGTTGGACTGATGTTGTGACACTCTGCTCTCTTACAGTACTTAGTTACTATCAGGACAGTACAAGTACTTCAAGGAGGGGAAGAATCTCTTGCTCATATCTTTTAAGGAAGGCTTGATGGAGATATCTTGAGTTCTGCTATCTCTTCCTGGATCAATCTGGATGCATGATTAGATTGCCAGTCCTTTGATTCTGATTCTCAGAATCTATACATTGAGACACATATTACATCCATGGCTGCCTCTTTAGTTTTCAAGAGTGGGGTCTTACCTCAGCAGATATCAAACTCTTGTTATTGAAAGACCCACAAGTCTTTACTACATTCTACTCGAAGATGTAGCTTGGCAATCCCATGACCAGTCCATGAACAAATTGGGTCTTGTGGATTCACCTCAGCATGTAGTCAATTTTTTTTTTTTTTATGTACTTATACATCTTATTCATATGACTCGCATATTTATGTTCTCTCCAGTTATACAAGTGTTGTGTCACTGACATATGCCTTAATTTACATACGGCCCCATATCTGCAGTTTTTGCAGTTCAGTTTGCCTGCTTGGAGATATTCTCATTGTCAGATGATGACATCTTGTTTGGGGAGTCATGCAGACATCTCCGGCCAATACCGGGTGATGGTTAATACTGGTATATGATTTGTTGTAAAATTGTCTACAACAGCAACAGCAGCAACAATGACGACCACATCATGGATCTCTTGTTGAGGTTAGCAAATTACTTATCTGTGTTCAAGAAGTAATATATAACCTAAGATGTGGATTATGGAAGCTTATCTTATCCTCTTATCAGTGCTTTATTTGGTGACCCCTTGTCTGTCAATCATCTAACAGTGTGGCCAAAACAAATACCCTCCACCTGTTATGGTTGTATTCAAGCACTTGTGAGGATAAGGTAAGGCTATTTTACGCAATAAAATGTAACAAATTTTATTGTAATTTAACTTTTTACAAGTTAAATACTTACCTTATCCTCACAAGGATAAACCCACCCTACCTCCCCGCATAATTTGTTTTCTGGGGACCAAAAATACAATGAAGATCTCTCGACAATTGCCTGTCGACAATGAGTACGGCGCATGCGCGGACATGCGCAGACAAAGGGGTCACCTCTTGTGACAAGAATATTCCTTAAAAAATTCTTGTCGGTCGATACGTTTTTGCTCCACAAAACCAAACAAGCACTTGTGAGGATAAGGTAAGTATTTAACTTGTAAAAAGTTAAATTACAATAAAATTTGTTACATTTTGTTTGTTATGTATGTCCCCCAAAAAGTTTCAGATCTGTAGTTTAATTGCTAAGGTCTCTTTAACAATTGTAAAATGCCCACAGAAACCCAATTTATGGACATTATGCCACTTTAAAGCCCAGTAACTGTCAAACTATGTGGGTTATAGAGCTGAAATCTTTGAATTTTTAAAAGGAAATGCCTGTCTATTTAAATTTTGAATATTAATAATGTTATGGCTATCTTAGTCTTTTAAGAACTTATTTTTGTGTGTTATACCTCTGCTTGCTGAGTTTTTAACTTTTTAAAATGAAACTGGTTAAACATATTCAAGTAGACAAAATGGACACTTTAAGTGAGCTTTAAGTCCCAATATTAATGAAATTATATCCTTATGTAGTAAAACTAGGGGATTTTTAACCCTCAACTAGCCCAGTTTTATTCAACTTGCCTCAGTTAATTTTGGCACAGCTCCTACAGTTATGAACTCATTTCAGTTGATAATCACATACTTAAAATTCTCAATTCTTTTTGTATTTGAGTACCCCTTTTATATAGATTGTTTGTTTACCATTTATGCTGTAGCACTCCATCTCTTTGTAGTCCCAACCCACATCCCACACCCGGATTCCCCCCACCCACCTCTGGGACCTCCAGCTATATTGAGTGACACTAAATAAACAAAGGTATTTAATGATATCAGATAAGAAACAAAGAACTCAATGGGGTTGCAGATCTTGTGTAATAGTGAGAGAGGTGTGGAGAAGGGGAGAGGGGTGGGGGTGGGAAGTGGTGGGCTTCATTACATATAACACAAAGGGGAGTCAGAACTGAGATTGTGTCACATATTTAGGTTGCATATATATGGACCACATATATAGGTATAGAGGAAATGAATAACTGAAAACAATTTGCAAATTCTAAAAATAATATAATAAAATAATAATATAAATAATTTTTTTTTAAATAATATTTTATTTGTGAACAAATATAGAAACAGATATGCGCTTTTGGGATTATGAATTTTAGAATGGACATTGAATCATCAATCATTTAAATACTTTGAAGGAAGATTGAAAAGTATGATGAGTTGAGTTAAAAATAATATTTTATTTGTCAACAAATATAGAAACAGACATGCTCTTTTGGGATTATTATTTTAGAATGGACATTCAATCATCAATCATTTAAATACTTTGAAAATAGGTTTAGAGTTATCATTGCAGGAAGATTGAAAATATAATTTGAGTTATGTATTCGGCGTCTGGGGATACACCATCTTCCTTGGGAAGATATAAACAGAGTAGATTGATGTGCTGAAGTTCATATAATAATGGGTAATTATGTTTTAAAAAATTCCTGATCAAAACCTGTGGCGTGAGTGATGACCTGTCTGGGGATATGTTGGCGCCGAGTTGGCCCAATCTAGTTTTGATTCAAAATAATCTGATGATGACATAAATCCTTTGTTTGATTATTTTCAAATGGAAAACGTAATATCCATATGGAAATAGAAATGTCCAAGGGCTCCTTTTTGGGTTGGGGGGAGGGTATGATGGCCATATTTCAGTCTTTCCTTACAAAACTAAAGCCCACTACCTACCAGTCTCAATATTGTACCAGTGGCTCAGTGAAAGCCGGGACTGAGACCCTTAATGAAATCCATAAAGTCTGAGTCCATGGGCTCAGCTAAAATATTTCAGAAATTTGGGATGAAAGTCTTACCTTTGAGACTGAGCATGGGCTAAGAGCTTCCATGAAGTCTGTGCCAGATGCCCAATACATGAACTTCTCTTAAAAACTGTATTTTTGACTTAAAATGTATTTCTTAGATATACTCCACTTAAACATTGCCAAGCATATGTGGGATCAAATACATGAAAGTATATTTAAATACAAATACCTTTCAAAATGTTAAAGTACAAGTACATTTTCAGAATGTTTTTAAATCACTTTTAAAAAATTTCGAAAAAATATTTTAAATACTTTTCAAATACTTTGTAATACTATTTTACTTGTCAGCTATTCTAAAAAATCTAAAGGGTTGCAATGAAAGCAACACATTAAAAGCTGTATTTATTTACCTTGTAGACTGAACAATTACTTCAGTTGTACTAACTACACATTGAAACCTAAGTTAAGGTAAAAATCATTTTGGATAGTAATACATGTTAAATGTTAAACCTTTCTAAATTTAATGTTCTCTTACCAGAATGAACTACACAAAATTAGTCAAACCATTGATATTGTTACACGAGAATCAGTTTATTAATTGAGTTATTGATCAAATGTTGAAATCAAATGATCATATCTGGAGTTGAAATATTTTACTTCTCCGGCCTTTGTTATCAATCTACCCAAAAAACAAGTCTTTATTCAAAAACAACTCAGGATATGAGCTTTTGGCCCTACTGGGAAGCAGATGAATGTTTAAGCCTCTCTAGTCTCTCTGGTAGAGATTTCTTTGAATGTTAGCAGATACACAAGAGTTGTGCAGAACAAAGGTATGCACTAGGTTATCTTCCTTGTAGTGTTGTTATCAAATAAAATGTATATCGATATCAACCGTATATTTACACTCTGTATCGATAGATATTGAAATATCGGGGCATGAGATGCTTTCCTGGAAGAGACCTTCTAATCTCTTTTGTGAGGTTTAGTAGTGTCCCGAAACGTAAACAAATATGGCAGTTCCGTTTTCGCGGTAAATAGAAGTTACCGAAAATGATATTAAAATCAACATAATTTTCAAATTTTGTACTTTATATAAATGGAAGACAGCAGAGATGCATCTATTTGGTACTATGTTCCGATATTGATATTGTACCCTGCATTATCGATATTGGCATATTTAACAAGAATTGATAAATATTTCAATATCAATAAACAATACCAGCACTACTTCCTTACAATACACCATTTTGACTGCTTACCCATAGCACAAAATGCAAAATACCATTAATATAATGAACACCCTTATTGGAATTTTTTTCTAGAATATTCTTACATAACTTGGAGATTTAATCTAATTACTTTGAGAAATCTCATTTCCAGAAGAGAAGTGATGATTCATTGAATGTTTTTTAAAGTATTTGAAAAGTTATTGAAATTTCTGAAGATTTTATTGTGCTACAATAACTTACCATCTGGGATTCTGTGCTTTACTAGGAAGGCCACTCTTGACTCGGCCAACCCTAGAAAAAGAGTTGAATGATGGAGTTAGGCTGCTAGGTGGTACTAACAGTTTAATGTGACCTAGATAGTGTGATACTCACTTCTTCCTCTTTCTCGTTGGCTGCCATATTGGATATACATTTTTTGTGCTTCACAGATTAAAAGTGTTTTCTTTTTCAGTGGATATGTATCCTTAAAGTGAAATACTTGTGTGTGTTTGTGTGTATAAGAATAATTACATACAATATTTTGTGAAAGTATGTTGATTTCCAGTAGAGGAAATCAATAAAA
The DNA here is from genome assembly GCA_964017235.1 of Sabellastarte sp. h YS-2021. Lineage (NCBI taxonomy): Eukaryota > Metazoa > Annelida > Polychaeta > Sabellida > Sabellidae > Sabellastarte > Sabellastarte sp. h YS-2021. The sequence continues at coordinate 31,581,984 of OZ024930.1, read as the reverse complement.
GGTGAGGGCTCAGAATCATCTAATCTAATCTGGACTTTTATAGTGCTTAATCTTCATCACTGATGGACTCTAAGGTGCATCTAAACATAAAGCAAGGCAGTTAGCGTTAATCAAGGGACATAGAATCATCACCATATCAAAGGTCAAAGTTTTGGTTTCTACTTCCTTTTCAACAGCAAAGGTCAGATCTCTACAAGCCATCAGCGAATCCTACACATTGCTATAAGCTAGGTTTGAACCCACCACCACAGAAGTGAGAGCTGAGACAACTAAATGGCAAATACCTTGACCTCAGAGGCCAGTGAATTCAGTCTATTTAAGTTTGGCTAATAATTAATTATTTCTCACCTCTGCCAGGTAGACTGAAATCCAGCTCAAGAGAATATGGATAAAATAAAGGCCTATTGCTACATGATCCCTGTGGTTAACAGGGATATAAAAAAATGCAGTTTTGACATTTAACCTGTCAGTTATGGTGAATTCAAATCTCGTACATTTGAAGAGGGCAGACTAGCTGTGAATATGTACCTCTTAATCTTGTTATTGTTATTCAACTTGGGGAAAAAATAAAATTTATAAATACAAAAACCTGTGTTTAAATTGGCAAGTTTGCAAATAATGACCATTTTTTCTTGTGAAAGCTCAACATTCCACACAGCAATAGCAATAGCAGGACATTTACTTATAGGATAAGTCAGTCGGAGCATATCTAGAAAAGTTTTTGTTTGGGCCAAATATGCAAAGAAAACCATTTTTTTTTAAAAAGTCACCAATTGCTTGAGAGCAAGAAATGAGAACCATTCACTATGGAGCATCCTTGAGTTTTAATATTGAATTTTAAAGTTAAATCCTACCAAAATGTAGTTAATAGGAAAACTTTCCGAATGACATATACAGAAAAAATATATCACGAATGAAGATGACAATATTTATACGAGTGCGTAGGAAGTGTATTATATTGTTTATCTTCATGAGTGATAATTATTTTCAGGGAATGCGTGTATTTACTGACCAAATCAGTAATTTGTGTATTTACTCACTCAAATCAGTAAATATGCGTATTTACTGATTTGGTAAGTAAATACACGCATTCCCTGAAAATTTCGGTAAATATGCATATTTACTGGTTTTTTGGGGGTCCAGTAAATATGAGTATTTACTAAAATCATAATGAAGACTTTATATCTTTAATAGTTGGATGTTATCTGCTATCTCTTCATATTAACAAGTATTTAAAACTTTAAATGCCTTTCTCATATTCAAAGTTTGATCCTTGTTTACAATCCAGCACTGGATAACTATTTTACATCACTTATCATTTCAAAAGCAGTTGCATGTGATATGTGATACAAACTTGTAATTTTTTTTTCATTTAAAATAAATTTTAATGTAAATTGACAAGTTTATAAATGTAAATATCCAAAGATTTGTCAAATTATGATCCTAGATGTATAAGGAAAAACAAGCAAAGTAATAAGATTAAGATATATTTCTTTTTCAAAAACTGAATTTCACTGTAGTTTTAACAATGTATTTTAACAGTGTATTTATTTTTCAAAAGTCACCAATAAAATTTAGATCTATAATTAGGGTTGAATAACATTTCCCTTTAATGTTGTTCCTTTAATTCAGGAAGCCACACGATAACCATAGATGACTTAAAAGGAATTAAATCCCTCTAAAAGGCTGTGATAAAATCCAATTAGGGGCAAGCTGGCCTTTTCATTGTAACATTAATTCTTTGATCAAGTAGCCAGTACCTACATTAAAGTCGTATATCTACCAGAAAATAGCAAAATATTAAGCCTTGATTGAAATAAAATAAAGAAACCACTTAATGATAATCTCTTGTTAACAATATATTCTTAAAGAATACATATGGATTAGTTTGAGTCTAAATCATGTTTTGTCTTAAATGATAAGGTAAAATTGCTGTTTAATGAAAGTATAGTTAAAATATTTTACAATTTTAAAACTGAAATTTAAATTAATTTTTGAAAATTTTTATTTATTGCCAATAACAAACACTTTTTATGTATCAGTCACATAAAAATGATAAAAAGTTCAATTATCTTTAATCTTTTAGGGATGTCATAGGTCCTTTGTAGCTGTGGGATTGAAAATAATTTAAACTTGAAAGAAATATTTACTGAAAGCACATACCTAAAGTTTGTAAACATAAATGTTCAAAAGTCTTGTGCTGTTTTTCAACATAATATTTGCATGTAATATATTGTAAAATGAGATATGCTTATTATTATCTATGATTTGCACCATGTGTACGTGCGTCCGTGTGTGAGTGTGTCACGCAGTTTTCTCTGAAACTACTACAGTTACACATTTTTGGTAAATTACTTGTCCTAATAAATTTTTATGCTCTTCAATATTTTTGGGGTTTGGTGAACTTTGGCCTACTTTTGTTTTGAGTGAGTAAGAGCACTTTTACCTAATATAATTATATGACTTATAACTATCAAACCATTGCATTTAGAGTATTTTGTTCCAATATGTTGTTCAGGTACTTTCTCCACAGCTACAGCATGGTCAGTAGTTTGGAAGTGTATCTCCATAGCTAAGTGAGTAATAGCTGCTTTGTCAATTTTTAATGGTAACCATAATGAATAAATGGCCTATGTCTTCAAAAGTATTGCAGCTACATAATTTCTCTCAAATATGTTGTTCATCTACTTTTTTTGTGAACTGTAACATATTGAAGTTTCACACCTGTTGCTCAATGTACAAGTGAGTAATGGCTACGTTATTGCTACATTTAGTGGAAATGTGAAAAAAAATCACAAATATCTCGAAAACTGTAAGAGATAGAGTGATTTCGAGCGAAGTTTTGAATTGCAGGGTAGTACAGGAGTATCTTGTGCCTAGGAGAAAAATTTCAATTTTCGCCACTTTTGGCGGCCATCTTGGATTTTAGCGGAAAATAAAACATTGAAAATATCTCGTAAACGGTAAGAGATAGAGCGATTTTGAGCGAATTTTTGACCCACAGGGGAGTTTAGGAGTATCCTGTGCCTAAGGGAAAAATTTCAATTTTCGCCACTTTTGGCAGCCATCTTGGATTTCAGCGGAAAATAAAACATTGAAAATATCTCGGAAACGGTAAGAGATTCCGAGCAAATTTTTGACGGCCATCTTGGATTTTAGCGGAAAATGAAAAAGTGTGAATATCTTGAAAACTGTAAGAGATAGAGCGATTTTGAGTGAATTTTTGACCCACAGGGTACGACAGTATCCGATGCAACGGGGAAAAATTTCAATTTTCGCCACATTTGGCGGCCATCTTGGATTTTAGCAGAAAATGAAAAATTGTGAATATCTTGAAAACTGTAAGAGATAGAGCGATTTTGAGTGAATTTTTGACCCACAGGGTACGAGAGTATCCTATGCAAGGGGAAAAATTTCAATTTTCGCCACATTTTGCGGCCATCTTGGAGTTTTGCAGAAAATGAAAAAGTGTGAATATCTCGAAAACCGTAAGAGATAGAGCGATTTCGAGCGAATTTTTGACCCACAGGGTAGCACCAGAGTATCCTATGCAAAGGGGAAAAATTTCAATTTTCGCCACTTTTGGCGTCCATCTTGGATTTTAGCAGAAAATAAAACATTGAAAATATCTTCAAAATGGTAAGAGATAGAGCGATTTCGAGCGAATTTTTGACCCACAGGGTAGTACAAGAGTATTCTGTGCCTAGGGGAAAAATTTCTGTTTTCGCCACTTTTGGCAGCCATCTCGGATTTTAGCGGAAAATGAAAAATTGTGAATATCTCGGAAAAGGTATTTCTTCCCCTTTAATGCTCGGCAGGAGATACACACCACGGCAGTGGTCTTGTTGCTATATGCGCTAAGTTTGTGTGAATAGTCGACATAAAAGAGTAAAATGTTCCAACATAACTTTTATAGTTCAATATTACATATTTACAACAAGTGAACATCAAAGTTTCATTTCACATATTTACTGAAAGTCAAACCAGTAAACTTGTGAAATAACACAGGTCATAAATCAGTAAATACGCGTCTTTACTGAAAATTTTAGGGAATACGTGTATTTGCTGACCAAATCAATAAATAGGCGTATTTACTGAAAATTTCAATAAATACGTATATTTACTGATTTCACATATTTACTGCAACATATATATATATATATTTGTTCACCAGTTCATACCAATACTAGAACACGATTTCCACCTGATTTCTTCATAAAACAAGCAGAAGCGCCATAATAATACCTTTCAAATGGTGTATGTAACATTGTTATAGCTTACACAGTTTCCAAAATACTGACAAAAAATTGGCATTTGTTGACAGATTTGTAACACTAGTAGTATATGCACAGTTAAATCCCGCTCTGTGTATCCCCGTGTACAGGTCATATAAAGTGTGTGGTTGTTAATAAACTTTCTTATTTTGCACTTTTGTTTGCTCCAGGGTAGCACCAGAGTATCCTATGCAAAGGGGAAAAATTTCAATTTTCGCCACTTTTGGCGTCCATCTTGGATTTTAGCGGAAAATAAAACATTGAAAATATCTTCAAAATGGTAAGAGATAGATCGATTTCGAGCAAATTTTTTACCCACAATGTAGTACAAGAGTATTCTGTGCCTAGGGGAAAAATTTCAATAGTCAACATAAAAGAGTAAAATGTTTTGCACTTTTGTTTGCTCCAAAATTCATACTTCTGCTTATGTGAAAGGGGATATATTTTGTCTTGGGATGAAGATCCTATAAACTTTCATTTTTGTAGAGACAGATGTGTAATCTACAAGAATTAATACACCAAACTGGCTGAGGTGTTGCATGTCATCTGATGGTGAAGCCTGCTATAAACCATCACATTCACTGGACTATCACTACTTTAATATAATTATATTAATCATGTGGCACTTTCTATTGTATATGGTAAGATACAAGAATGAGTGATTCTGATTAACTGTTAAGCCTTGACCTTTGGTCTTAAAGCTTGATAAAGAACCCCCTTAAAGACTGATTTGCCCAAAGGACCTAAAATAAAGGTTTGAAAGAAGCGTCAGACTTTTGCAAAGGATAAATTCTGCAATTAGATGTTCTTTACCTCCCTTCACCTCTGCTAATTTGTTCAAATAAAACTTGTATAGATTTACTGATCACCTCTCCTGATAGGACCTGAAAACTGCTGAAAGGGACATAAACCCCAATTGAGCTTGACAGTTTGTTCTGTCATTTTATCTTAAAACTGGTATAAAACTTGTAAGTTATACTTTATTTCTATGCAATAAAATGCTTCATGTACAGGTATTAAAGAAACAGATCTAAAACAAACCAACTGGCATATGATGTTATACTAGAATTTATTTTCAGTAACTAAATCACTGCAAGAAATGCAAGTTTAGTCAATATATATTTAAACACAGAAACATCAGGGTTAAATCTATTTCTTCAAGGTTTATTGTCTTTTAAGTGTCTACAGATACACTTTCAAATTAGTTCAATATTTGCTGCAAAAAATGTGTTGATCACTCCCTCTCATTTTCTCACTGTGTCATAATTTGCAGTAAACCATTCACTAAGCTCTTTAACTCCTGAAAAACAACATCATAAAAAATATAACATCAACTAGAAAAAGGTTTTTGCTAACAAAAACGAGCAACCCGGATGGAGACTTGAGTTAATAAAGCTGTAGTAGTTGTGGTATGAGACTGTAAGGAGAAGGTAAGCTTTACTGTGCTTTGTATCTGATGGAAAAGTGGATTATCTAAAAACTGTATCAGTTGCAGTATTAGACTGTAAGCAGAATGTGAGCTTTATTGTGTTTCGTACAGTGGTATATTTTATGAAAAGAATATATCACTTTTGCTGTAAATTTAGGATCATAAATTTTTACCCCACAGCCCTTAAGGGCTGTCACGGTATTGTTTTCACCCATGGTGTCCGGATGGGTGGGCGGGCGGGAAAAAGTTTGTCTGGGCTGTATCTCAGAAACCGTAAGTGTAGGAAGTTGATACTTGGTAGGGACATTGGTTAGGATGTGTAGGTGTGCAACATCATGGTCTGACCTTGATTTGACCTTGCTGTAGTGACCTTGAGTTTAAAAATCTTGTCCGGGCTATATCTCGGAAACCGTAAGGTGTAGGAAGTTGATACTTGGTAGGGACATTGGTTAGGGGGTGTAGGTGTGCAAAGTCATGGTCTGACCTTCATTTCACCTTTGACCTTGCGGTAGTGACCTTGAATTTGAAAATCTTGTCCGGGCTATATCTCGGAAACCATAAGGTGTAGGAAGTTGATACTTGGTAGGGACATTGGTTAGGGGGTGTAGGTATGCAACGTCATGGTTTGACCTTAATTTGACCTTTGACCTTGCCGTAGTGACCTTGACATATAAAATCTTGTCCGGGCTATATCTCGGAAACCGTAAGGTGTAGGAAGTTGATACTTGGTAGGGACATTTGTTAGGGGGTGTAGGTGTGCAAAGTCATGGTCTGACCTTGATTTGACCTTTGACCTTGCTGTAGTGACCTTGACCTATAAAATCTTGTCCAGGCTATATCTCGGAAACTGTAAGGTGTAAGAAGTTGATACTTGGTAGGGACATTGGTTAGGGGGTGTAGGTGTACAACGTCATGGTCGGACCTTGATTTGAACTTTGACCTTGCTGTAGTGACCTTGACCTTCAAAATCTTGTTGCACCTTTGGCTCTGTCTTTTGATGCAGATTAAGCACTGTTAAAGTCATATTAGAATTCATTAAGAATTTTACTTTTACAACTTCCCATTGTAACAGATGGAATTTCATCAAGTGAGCCACAGATTTTGCTCCAACACCACACAGAAGTATTCATTGAATGTATTACCACTTCTGTATGCATGGTAATATTCAAAACATCCAAACCATAATTCGGCCATGCCAGATGTAGATAAAGAGTGTCATAATGTTTAGTTTACTGATTAATGCTGTCATCTTGTTATTGAATTGTCTTGTTTTAATACTTCATCTTTACATGTATTATCTTTCTCTTAGACACTATGTTCTCTATTTAAACATTGTTTGGACCTTTATATAACTGACAGTGCTCTGAAAGTATCCTGAACTTTGTACTGATACAGTACTTCTATATCTCATGGTGTTAAAAATATTTCCCTAGGCTGTGGGGTACGGGCATCTCTGATGCTATTTTTTGAAAATTCATTGCTATTTAATATTTTTATAATATAAATATACTTAAGATAATCGTATTTGTGAAATCCTTTATTGGTGTATTGTAAAAAAAATACACAAAGTCATGCTGTCAGATGTTATTGTTAATATTTTTAATTCACAGATGACTCTATATCTGAATATCATGAAAGCCCAAGGGTTTTACAAATTATTAAGGCTTTTTCCATTCTCTCAAAACAGACAAGTCATTCTTTCCAAAAGGCCCTACTTCCATGAACCTAAAGATAAATGTCCTGGTTTGAATTGTTTACCCCCAAAAAAAGATTTACTGTAAGCATATCCCTTAATGAAAAGAAATGAATAAATCTTGATATCCCTTATCAACCATTTCACTCAGTGTGCAGACAACTTATGTAATCACACAGATGTTAACAGACAAAGCACAGTGGGGCATCAGTGATGAGTGGGACTTGCCATGAGTCTGCCTCCAGATAGATATCACACAAACGCAAATACAGAGTTGGAGTAATGTAATTTTCTCCAGTCATCTTATCTTCTGAAAGAAGTCAAGTCTATACATTTGACCAATTTACATAGTGTATGTGAATAAGTAGCTAGCTGATTTAATTAAAGCTTTTTCCCCAAAAAGGAAAAGTCATATCCACACAATTCCACAAGAATAGAATCAGGAGAATGTGGGATTTTTTTAGTGTGTCTAAAATTGGGAATTTATATTGTATGAACACTGATCAGCTGCAATACATTAATAACCACATCACTGCATGCTAAATACCTCATTTTGTTCTTTGAAAATACCATAACTTCAAAAACACTAGGAGGTTAGCTTTGCCAAATAACAGAAATTTTGTTTTAAGTATACATGTGGCAGGTGTGGTTTTAAAAAGTCTTAAAATAAATGAGGTGGGGGCAAAAACTAAATATTTATTATGTTAAGTTGGTCAAAGTCACTTAAATACAGGAATTTTAAGTAAAAAGGTCATTAAAATTCTTCCTTAAACTTAATCAATGTGTCAAGTTGAACTGATGTCATTGAATAGTAAGTCGGTTGGGAGCTGAAAACCCTCATTTTCACTTCAAGATGGCCATGACTGTACTTTTATTGGAACTCCAATGTGGAAAGAAAATAAGAATGTCCCTATTTTTATCTTTAATAAGTGTGCAAAATTTAACTGAGGTCAGCTGAAAATTACAATAGCTGGAGATTAAAAACTCCATAATTTCACTGCAAGGTGACCATAACTGCATTCATATTGGGACTTTAAGGTGACCATAAAATAAAAATGTCCCTTTTGTCATCCTTTATAAGTACATAAAGTTTAGCTGAGGTCTGTTGAACAATAAGATGGCTGGAGGCTGAAAACTTCCTTTTTTCACTGTAATATTTTAATCATAAGGTAATAAGAGTCTTCTTTTGATGTACTTCAATATCAACATATGTTAGATATGGAAAAAGAAAGGGGCCAGATGGCTTTATTCCAATTTAAGGACTGTAGGGGGGGCCATAACAGTTTAAGGTCACCATAAAGTCAGGATACTCATTTTTAAAATCTTAATATATATGCCAAGTTTGGTTGAAAAAAGTGAAAAACTAAGTGAACTGGAGGGCTAAAACCCCCTTTTTGACATTAAGGTGACCTTAAGATTGCAGATACAGGGCTAAAACTTTGGCATGTGAAAGATTATCAACAAGAGGAGAGTGCCCGTGATCGGGCACTGTGTCAGCTGACTGAGTGTTTTTGATTTGTGAAGGTGATTAGAGGACAGAATAATTATCAGGAAAAGGGCTGTACAGAAATACAGTAAATGGTAACTGAACAGCAAGTTCGAAAGAAATTCCGAAGCTGACAGAAGAAAAGGATAAAAAAGTTGTGCCCTGTAAATGGTATTATGAAGGAAAATAACAAGGTAATTGTTTAAGTGTAAAAAATAGGTTAAAACATATTTAAAGAAATACTACAAATGCAATATCCTCGTTCGACCTTGAAGAAGGGGTCCAAGGTCAAATCTAACCACACAAATACATTCCCAGCCCATGATTTCCTATGGTTTACCATTCCAAACCTCTAGGACCAATTATAAATGAGTTATAAGCACTTTTAAGCTTGGCTGTCCTCATTTGACCTTGAAGGAGGGGTCCAAAGGTCAAATCTGACCATACCAAAAGATTCCGAGCCAATGATTTCCTATGGGATGGTTTACCATCCCAAATCTCTGTCACCAATAATAAGCGAGTTGTAGGCACTTTCAATTTTCGCTATCCTCATTTGACCTTGAAGGAGGGTTCCAAGGTCAAATCGGACCATATCAACAGATTCACAGCCCATGATTTCCTGTCTGTTTACCATCCCAAACCTCCGGGACCAATAATAAGCGAGTTATAAGCACTTTTAAGTTTGGCTATCCTTGTTTGACCTTGAAGGAGGGGTCATTGAAGGTCAAATCTGACCACACCAAAAGATTCCCACCCTATGATTTCCTACAGGTTGGTTTATCATCCCAAACCTCTAGGATCAATAATAAGGGAGATATAAGCACTTTTCATGACTGACAAAAAACACCTGTGGCAGCCATCTTGTTTCTCAAAATGAGGCCAAAAATATTCCCAGACAACATTTTATGGTTATTAATATATACTGCAAACTTAAGAAAGCTAGCTATAATATTTTTTTTCATCAGAGCAGTAATGGTGAAATCTCTCTCTACACACTGCGGCTATCCAGTGGATACAATGATTTACTCAACAGTGAGAACCTGAAAGTAGCTATTGCTCAGCTATGCCATGACATAGAGGTCTGCAATTTCACTATGTTATAGCTGACCAAAAATTCTGTGAATAACATACTTAACAAATTACTCTAAATGTAATAGTTTTCAAGTTACAACTGATTTACTCAACAGTGAGAACCTCAAAGGAACTATTACTCAGCTATGCAATGAGCTACATGTCTGAAATTTTACTATGTTATAGCTAACCCAAAAGTAGGTGAACAACATATTTAAGCAAACTACTGTAAATGCAATAGTTTTCAAGCTACAACTGATTTACTCAATAGTGAGAACCTGAAAATAGCTATTGCTCCGCTATGCCATGAGCTATAGGTCTGTAATTTCACTATGTTATAGCTGACCCAAAAGTAGGTGAACAATATATTTTAACAAAATACTCCAAATGCAATATTTTTCAAGTTATAGCTGATTTACTCAACAGTCAGTACCTGAGAATAGCTATTGCTCAGTTGTGCCATGAGCTATAGGTCTATAATTTCACTATGTTATAGCTGACCCAAAAGTAGCTGAATAACATATTTGCACAAATTTCTGTAAATGCAATAGTTTTCCAATTATAACTGATTTACTCAACAGTGAGAACTTCAAAGTAGCTATTACTCAGCTATGAAATGAGCCACAGGTCTGAAACTTCACTATGTTATAGCTGACCCCAAAATAGGTGAATAACATATTGAAACAAGATACTCTAAATGCAATAGTTTTCAAGTTATAAGTGATTTACTCAACAGTGATAACCTAAAAGTAGCTATTACTCAGCTATGCCATGAGCTACAGGTCTGAAATTTTACTATGTTATAGCTGGCCCAAAAGTAGCTGAATAACATATTTATACGAAATTCTCTAAATGCAATAGTTTTCAAGTTATAAGCGATTTACTCAACAGTGATAACCTAAAAGTAGCTATTACTCAGCTATGCCATGAGCTACAGGTCTGAAATTTTACTATGTTATAGCTGGCCCAAAAGTAGCTGAATAACATATTTATACGAAATTATCTAAATGCAATAGTTTTTAAGTTACAAGTGATTTTACTCATAATGGAAGTTACTGAAAAGCCCAAAAGTAGCTATTACTCACTTAGCTATTGAGACAGACACCCAACTTACTCACCATATTGTAGCTATGAAAAAAGTAGCTGAACAACATATTTTCACAAAATGCTGTAAATGCAACACTTTTGAAGTCATAAGTGATTTAGTGCATGATTTCATGAATTTTAATGCATTAAAAATTATTAAAAAAATTTATTAAAAAAAAAGTAAGACAGATCCAGGTCTCATACTCACACAAGAGAATCTACCTCTGGCCTAGTACATATATGCAAGATATGAGAGAAATCCCTGCAATAGTCACTGAGAAAATTGTGATAAAAAGTTGAAATTTTCACACTTTTGGTGGGGGTACCCCCCTTGTAATGTCTCTAGCAAACAGACGAACAGACAGATTTGCATGCCTTGAACAATTTTTCATCCTCGATAGATAAGGTATCTTTTAAAAAAAACAGCATGTCTCTAGGCCTTGTAGTTTTGGAGAAGAAGTTGTTCACGCGGACGCCCACGCCGCAGAGTGATGACATAAAAAGTAGTTGAATAAGTTATTGCAACAAAATGCCGAAATCCTGACCATTTTGGAGATACAAACCAAGTACCCATTTTTAAAAAATTTACGAAAAAAAAAATGCCTCCCATTCAATCTATGGTCCGATTGATCAGAAAATCCTTTCCGACCTTCGGATTTAGGTCTGGAATGTACCTGATAAATTTTATAGCACAGGTGTGTGTTTTTTTCTGAAACGCGATGACGGGGTGTTTTTGAAAAATGCTTAAGGTTACCTTAAGTAAAGTGTAAGGTCTCAGCAAAGTATCCCCAAAATTTTTCCCGTCCCAATAGTTTTAAAGAAAGATAAGAAGGAAAGAAAAATTTGAAAGCCCAAGAAGTTATTCAAGGGAGACCATAATGTGGCAGTGGCAGCGGTGACCAGTCGACCTTACGTGAAAACAAATAAGCGCCCCTGTCGGGCCGCTTAATTACGTCTAAAACACACAACAGGGAGCTACTTCCTGCCACATTGGAAATATTGAATGCATGAGGGTTAAATGTTACAAAAACAATAATATCCACACCTCTCCACTTAACCAACAAGATGTGGACGACATCTAAATTAAGATATTATTAAAAAAGATAATGTTTACCTTTCTGGTATACATATATCTTACCTCACCTTTAATTATTGACAGTTCACTTAATTGTTTATCCACTATAATTCAACTGAAGTCAAATCAGGCACATGTCCATTCCTACATTATTTGAGCTCCTGGACCAATAATAAACAAGACTTTGTTTAAAACAACCTCAGTGCCCGACTTTCTTCTCTGTAGGTTTTACACAATATAAACCATAGAACCAGTTCTTTTTGGGGATTAGAGTTGAGACACACTTACTCTTTAAGGAAGTGGTCCTAATATTTCATTTTGCTCACAGTGACTATAAATTTAGTTTTAATATGTGAACAATATAAAGCTGAATAGCAGAGCTTAGAGGACCTGGTGACATTTGGCCTTGAATAATACTGCCTGAGGATATTTGGCCTTTAATTGGATAATAAAATGTCTCACAAATATAGCTACTTCTAAACAACTAAAAATCATAAGATAATCTATATTCTTTATCTTTTACCTGCCAAAATGATGAAACTTGTTTTTCTTTATAATTGAAGTTAATCTTCAAAACAAAATCTACAAACCCTGTTCCAGTGGGGTGAACTTGAAGTTGGGCAGGTATTTTCTTAATTTGGCATTCCCAGATGTTTTCTTGAACTGACCATCAGATTTGGAGCCATCATACTTCAACATGTTAAAGATAATTGCCCTAAAATAATGGCATAATTAAACTTAAATGTTTTACCATTATTATTGAGTTGGTTTGTTTGACAAACAAATGCATCATCTAGAATATGAATGAATGACACTAATTCTATTGTGAATATTTCATGTTTTACGCTTTTTTTATCTCTTTAAGCAATAAAATTGAAAAATTATTTTCAATCGCCCAGTTTTGCTGTATAGATGATTTTGAAACATTCCAAAAATGATCAGCTCTCATTCTGAAACCTTTCCAAAATGCCAGTGGTCACAAGAATGGGCTTCACAATCACCAGTATGGGCTTCATAATCACCATTAGGTCAGTGGGTTAACTTGTACAAACTGCTGCTGCACAGTGGTTCAGTATGAGAGCAAAAACAGTGAATCTGCCCACAATACATATTAAGAAGACAAAATTCTTCAAATAAGGAATCCTACATTTCTGAAAATGTTTCAGAGAAAATCATAAGTTGTAGTTAATGGTTGTGTTCAACACAGGTATATTAAATTTTTTTCTGACTAATATAAATGTATTGTTTGTAAAAAGAAATATTTCTGAAAAAAAAAATTCCATTGGCAATTAGTGGAAATTTATTTTCCTATGCATGGGTCTAGATTGTCAAAGGACCTCAACAGGTAACTAAACTGGATCTACTTCAATATAAACTGATATTGGCAGATAAAAAGGATACAATTATCTGCCCTTTAAAATCCATGGCTTTTGTGACAATGTCTACTGTCTCTTTTATGGTGTATTCATCATCTGGATCAACTGTAACACATGCAAAAATATACACAGCAATCTGACAATATTGTTATAAAACCATGCGAATATACACGAGGGTCTGTGTTTGAAAAAATAGCATGAATTATAATGTAGTATACCAGGTTTTGATTTAATATGTTTCTAAGTGGGACTACCAATGTCCATATGCAATATGTCTGTGTTCATTGTACCTGTAATATATTACTACAAATCAGTGTAATTGTCCATGTTACTGAAGAAGAACCTTTGTCATCATGGATACTGATGGTTTTACTGTTATATAACTACACAGGTACATCATGCACATACAAAGTGGCAATGGACAAAAATCAAAACAACAGGCATAGCTCCAAATCTGTATAATATGGAATGAAACAACCAGGCTGCAGTTATGTGTGGTGTAGAAGTGCAGAGAGGCAAACATTTATTAAAGCAAAAACATCATCAGAGATACCCCATATCCCACAGCCTGGAAAAAAAAGCACTGGGCACCAGGAGATACAGAAGAAGTCAAAAATTACAAAGAGAAGGAGTCTTTCAGAAAAGACACAAAATATCAAGTTGCTACACCTTACGTTTTTCTAGATACAGCCCAGACAAAATGTTTACTCAATCAATCAATTAATTAATCAGTTGTCCAAGTGCTTAATCTCCGTATCTACAGATTCTAAGGTACACCATCCAGTTTTTTAGGCATAAATCATCAAGACGTTAGACATATTCCAAGTCGCACCCAGGGAGGCAATCCGGTGTTCGGTAGTTAGAAACTTAAAGGTGGAAATGATTTCTGAAATAAGTAGGTTTTTAGTCGACTTTTGAAATATGAGAGATTTAGAGCACTGCGTATATCATGAGGAAAATATTCCATAACTTTGGGGCATCATATGAGAAACTTTTATTGAAGTGGACCTTTGATTTATGGATAGAAGAACAACAATGAGGAACCTGGAGGAACAAATTTTTGGGGTTAGAGCGTCTTGTGTTCACAGCTGATTTATACAAGGAGAGATATGGTGCAAAATACTTAGGCTGGCCAGTAGTGAGGTACTTGTACACAAGAACTAGGGTTTTAAAGATAATTCGTTGTCTGATAAGTAACCAATAAAGTGTCTTCAAGCTGGATGTGATGTGAGTGAACTTAGAAGCACTGGTGACAAACCGTGCTAGAGCATTTTGAACGTATTGGAGCCTGGTAGCATTACAGGATGACAAACTATGAAACAGAGAATTGCAATAATCCAAAGTCCAAATGTTAAAGGTCACAGTCACCATGGCAATGTAAAATCAAGATCACACCATGATGGTGCACACCTATACCCCTCAAAACAATGTCCCCACCAAGTAGGAACTTCCTATATCTCACAGTTTTTGAGAGTAGCCTGGATAAGATTTTTTTTTGCCATCTGCCAGCCTGAACAGCTGAATGCCACAGGTGAAAACAATACCTGAAATTTCCAAGAATAATGAATATTTTTTTATATGTCAATCATTTGGAGTGAACCTACTGTGACATGAATTCCAGAAAACAGATGTTTACAAATAACAGATTTTACATAAAAAACGGCCACTTAAATAACTTGTCAATGTCCTATAAAAACTTAACAATAATTAAGATTTATGCATGACATTGGCACAAAACCTATCCACTGTCAGATTACTTTTAAAAAAATCTAAGTGTTTCTTACAATCAATTATATGAGGTCTGATTCAATAGGATATAATAAAGAAGAATATACCTGAGAAGATAACTGGTTCTGTTTCTTCATACTCCCTCAAGGCCCAAAGCATCAGCCTGCCCACATCCTTGGAGTAAATGAACTGCCTGTAAGGCTTGCCTGATCCCCACACCACTAGTGGCTTGTTCTCCTCTGAATATATAAACCATACAAAGTAAACGTAATTCTCGGATATAGGTAACAATTTAACTGTGTTCACCCATGCATCCTATTCAGACATAATAATATACCTTGAAATGTATCTTTTAACTGCCCACCTACTATGTTATCAATGTTCAAGTTTTCTTCCCAGCTTCTTTGAGAACTAGAAAGCAAAGACAGAGAGCAGACCTTCCCTAGGGGTAGAATTTAATAATATTTGGGATTTTTTTTTGTATCCAGAATATGATTCAGATCTTTCCCAATGAAATCACTTCTTTAGAAAGGCCCTACTCACATGAAAAAATTTCAAGGTCCATTCATTACCTTTTGGAGTATTGTCAACCAGACAGCCAAATTAATTCATTAAAAATACACTTAAAATGGGACCTTTGTGAATTTTTTGTATAGAAAATATGATGCAGACCTTTCCCAAAATTTGATTACTTCTTCCTTTGGTCAGGCCTTACCCTCCTAAAATATGAGAAACATCTCATTACTTTTGGAGTACACACAGACAAACAAACACACTTAAAGCATAACCTATGGGTACAGGTTATAACCACTATAAAAGCTACAATATCTGTACAGTATGAATAGTTAGACTACATTAAAATCCTACAATATGTTTTCCAAAGAATCTCAGCTAAGTTGATGTATTCCAGGTAAAAACCAATTCTTAATTTCTCTGACTGAACAGAATATTATACTTCAGGCTGTTTCAAGCATTTTGTTCACAAGTTCTTGGCCATGCACCGATAGAGATACCTGCTACTGGATGTTTATCTAAAATATGTGAATAAAACTTATTGTTATCCCCATGGCGCAAAACCAACACAGAAAACAGAATGCCAAGAGAAAATAAGGAAAACATATGCTCTACAAGTATAGCAGGTCAAATCGACTGACTTGTCATAACCAGGAAACAGGAATATTAATACATACAACCACTTTTTGAGGTCAAGCAAACCTTTTTCAAGGATTTCCCATAAGCTGAACTAATAACTAATCTGAACTAATCAGCGATAGGAAAGTTTATGTGAGGAAATAATTTGATATTTCACTCTGCATAACGTCATATTAAATATCCTAATGTTTTTATAATTCCTTCTATCTATTTACTGTATCTTATTTTTTAAAATATACTTACTTTTAGCCAAGTAGATCTTGTGGACAAATCCAGGGATGACATGTGTGTCCTCTATGTTGAAATTGTCATGTGTTCCATATACATTACAAGGTATGACAGATGTAAAGTGACAACTGTACTGCTTGTTGTATGCTCTGGAAAACAGCAGGAAAAGACGGCCATAAAGATAGTGAAAATATGGAAAAATTTTTTGACAAAACTTACTTTATGGTTTACACAATCAGATATACAGCTGATATTCTACTCAAGATGAAGCAGTTACCAAAATTTGAATATAATTTGCAGTAATACCATTTTAAAAGATTAGGATCTGAAATTATAACGGCATAAATACCTTACAGAACTTGTGTTTTTTCCCCACTTATGCAATTTCAGGTCTGTTTGTTATTGTATTACTTGTTTTGGTGGATTCAATACAATTTGAAAACATTTTTTGTTTATTTATCCTTTTAACCCATTGCATGAGTCAGATCTTACTGGTTGATGAATACTAATATAATAATTAAATCAGAATACTGGTATTATCAAAATCATTACTGGTACAATGGTTAAATCAACATATAACTGAATTAACCAGTATCTACCACACCATGGTTGACTACCTTACATATACATTAAGCAAATGATGATATGTTGATCTTCAAAACAGATGCTTTAAAGTAAGTTAGACAGGAGGTTTATCACTTGAACATGTGCATATGTATTTTATTATCCACCACGCGACGTATTTGCCCTAAATACGGGGAAATACAGACCGGGATGTATTTTTTTTGTATACACCGGCGCCCCGGTACTATGGATATTGAGTGTGATCAACTTCCGGTTTTTCAACAATATCTCGGAAAGTATGTAACTTACAAATATGTATAATATATCATTAGAAAGGTGTTATTCTAGCGCTTCTGCTCATGTATGTTGCATAAATATCCATGCAGAAATGACTGAGGTATTGCAAGGTAAAGATTGAAGTTTTATATTCAGTGTTGCTCATTCTTTTTGACAGTCTGTTTCACGTTTTCTCATTAAATATTCATATTATTTGACCCATAAATCGCACAAAATGGTGGATAATAAAAGTAAAACATCCCTCATCAGACATATACAGAAAAAATATATCACTCATGAAGATTAACAATATAATACTCGTGCTTCGCACTCGTATAATATTGTTATCTTCATTCGTGAAATATTTTTTCTGTATATGTCATTCGGGACGTTTTCCTATTTTATGTATCTTCTGAATTTTTCAACATAACTGTTTCATAGTGGCCAAATAATGCTACATATAGGGTCTTGTTACTGCACCTTTTGATACCTGTGGATCCCCTTTTTGTGTACATTAATATCCAATCCAGATCAGCACTTGGAACAAATGATTACTGACCAATAACTGCCAACTCACTCACAAATAAACTACTTCTTTCATTACTATAAAAGCTGAGATGAGAATAGGCTTGGATACTTGATAAAACTGTTTCTAATTTTAATGGTTATTACTTATTCATGATGTCAATCATCCTCTTGGCATAAGAGTATCCAAAATTAGAACTGTGAGGTGGTCCATTGTGTATCTGAAAAACACAGCATACATAAAATCAATATTTTACAATGAATTTTATAGTCTATTGAGTAACTTGAATTTCAACATGTATTGTTGAAACGTGTACACTTTGTACTGATGAAACATGATGAATTTAAGTAAGTAAGTAAGAAACACTTATAAAGAGCTGAAATTGATGTAAACATCCTCTAAGGTGCATGGGAGCACTCAGTATATTAGAAACATCTCTATCAATCCGGGCGATATAAATCACTATATGTCACTAGGGGGTTTAAGTTATGTAAAAGTACAGTAGAGAATAGCATGTAAGAGGGTAATGATATATGTAAAACCACAGTATCAAAACAAGGCAATTCAATAGCAAGATGACATAATAATAATAATAATAGTAGGATTTATATAGCGCAAAATTGATACAAATCCTCTAATGCGCTTGAGTCCAAGAAGGGAGAGTCCAGGGACAGGCATGGGTCGACATCTAAAAAGCACCCGCCAGGGTATAACTAAGGTGGGGGGTATGCCAGCCTAAACAAGTAGGTCTTTAGCTGGCTTCTGAAACCATCTACTGTTTGCTGAGATCTGACAGTCTGTGGCAGCTTGTTCCATTCAGCTGGTGCAGCTACTGCAAAGCCACGCCTGCCTATATGCTTCTTAGGGCGGGTTGAGGAGATAGATAGCCTGTTTCCGCGAGTGAGACTGCTCGATCTTATAAAAGCTGAAAGATACGGGGGCTGTGAAAGATTAATAGCCTTGAATACCAAAAGATTATACTTAAAGAGGATGCGATGTTGAATTGGGAGCCAGTGGACTTTTTTCAAAAAGGGTGTAACATGACTCATTTTGTCAAGTCTGAAGATGATGCGGCAAAGAGCATTCTGGACTCTCTGTAGTTTGGCTATGTTGGACTTGCTTACCCCGTAGAGTAAAGAGTTACAGTAGTCTAGACAACTACTGACCATAGCATTTGCCAGAAGTATTGCTGTCTCAACTCCAAGGAATTTGCGAATTCGTCGCAAATCACGAAGATGATAGTAACATACTCTGCAAACCTTGGCAACATGATTGTCAAAGGAGTTGTCTGAGTCGAAAATAACACCCAGATTTTTTACTTCCACCGATGGAGAGATATTGTTTTGGAGGAGTGGAACAGGGAAATTTGGTGCAAGCGACTCTCTGATGGCTTTTTGACCTATAATAATAAATTCGTTTTTTTCTGGGTTTAGTTTTAGTTTGACACCGTCCATCCACTCCTGTACAGACTTGAAACACTCGGTCAGCTCTTCCATGCTAGAGTCAAATTCCTGGAGTCAACTGCTAGGTAGATCTGGGTGTCATCGGCATACAGGTGATGAGTAACATTGAATTTTGAAATAACTTGACATCATTAATGAGTAAACTAAAAATTATAAGGCAGTAAAATATATTTATTGAAGCATAGCTGTCAAAGAATATAGTAAAATTAGGTAATAATCAGCTGCAGAAATCTAAATATTTTTTGTTTTACAAAAATGGCAGCAGATATGTATTTTCAAAGCAAACGTCAAGCATTGCACTGAAGACACACCATAATGTTTCATATCTATATGCCTCAAACAATGACCCTACAAAGCCCTACAAAGTATCAACTTTCTACACCTCATGGTTTCTTAACCAAGATGTTAAAGGTCACTACAACAAGGTCAAAGTTTAAGTCAAGGTCACACCATGATGTTGCATACATAAAACCCTTAACTCTCGTTCATATCAAGTATCAACTTTCTGCACTTTACTGTTTCTGAAAATATAGCCTGGAGTCCTGGACAATATTTGAACGTCAAGGCTACTATGGTAAGGCTAAAGGTCAAATCAAGGTCATATCATAAAGTTGCACACCTACATCCTCAAAACAATATCCCTACCAAGTATCAAATTTCTACACCTTACAGTTTTCAAGATACAGCCCGAACAAGATTTAAACATTAAGGTCACTACAGCAAGGTCAAATCAAAGTCACAATATTATGCTGCATGCCAACATCCCCCAACCAATGTCCCTACCAAGTATCAGCTTTCTACTGTTTATGGTTTCCAAGATATATCCAAGATAGGATTTTAGAGATCAAGGTCACAATGGTAAGGTCTTAGGTTAAATCAAGGTCACACTATGATGTTGCATACCTACACCTCCCAACTAATGTCCGTATCAAGTACCAACATCCTACACCTTACAGTTTCGGAGATATAGCCTGGACAAAATTTTCAAACCCAAAGTCATTACAAAATGTCAAAGGTCAAATCATGGTTACACCATGACACTGCACACCTACTTCCCTAATCAATGTCCTGACCAAGAATCAACTTGTAAAATCTTTTGTTTACTGAGATACAATGCAGACACGATTATTGTTCCTGCCATCCAGGGGATGCCATAGGAGGAAACAGTACTTGCATACCCTTTAGAAGCTGTGGGGTAAAAAGGCTCAACATTGAGCTTTGTATCTATTTCACTGTGTGTGTGTGTGTGTGTGTGCACATCCACAGGATCTTGTAGCTTCCTCACATTAATTTATCCATACAAGAAACAAGGCCGAAATGGATTACTAGCGTGAGCCTCAAAGCCATCAGAGTCATGAGTAGTGCACTAAGGACGTCATCCATCCAAGTACTAACATAGCCATTGCTGCTTAATTTCAGTGATGAGACAGGTAGTCATCACGCTACACCACAATTCATGAAAGTCCTGAGACAAAAAAAAAATAGAAAAAAAACCCCTGAAAAATGTGATCTCTAGAAGCCCAGAGCTTGTGCTTAAAAAAAATTCAAAGCCACTGACCACACTCTCTTCCAGTGGGTAAGTGCTGTGCTCAGGGAAGACACAGGTAGACAGGGTGGACACCACTTTCTTCACTTTGTACTCATGGGACAAGCTCAGCACATTGTCATTGATCATCGTGTTGATTCTCTGAAACAAAATAGAAAGCATTGGGTTGTTATTTATTCAGTAGTTTGGTAATGCAACATGACAGGCTTCAGTGGTAATGGAACACAGTGGGTCTCACCTCAAACACTGTTGATTCAATTAAAGCTCATGGCAACATGTGATGAACATTAGTGACTTCTCACTCTATGACAATAGGTGTTACAGTACAAGTTTTTTTTAAATTTGGCCATGTGACATGGTTTTCAGTGAGCACCTTTATAAAAAATAAAGTAAACCAATCCAAATTTGTACCAACTTTGCATCAATAGGATCAAAAGCCCAATGTACTTACAGAATTCACAATGGAGTGAATAGATGGGTATTTCCTTGCTGATAAATTTCACACGTTGTGCTGACCTATAATCTAGTGCTAATCACATAAGTCAACAACACACATAAACTCTTACATAAACTCATGCAGAAACTCAGTCTTGAGTCTATAGCCACTGATTATTACAGAGGCTTTATACTTGTTACAGTGGAGGGTTTTCATGTTACAATCCAGAGCCAATACAATTTTTTTTTGTGAACCTCACTTAAAATCTGACACAGTAGTGAACATTTTCCATTTTTACAGGTACAATTTATTAATCCTGTGTAAACATATGAGTGATACCGAAAAAAATTACATTAAAGAAACTACAATCTTTGGCTTATGTTTATATATGAATTTACACCGAGAGAGCCGAGAGAGTCATGTGGGTGTTCTTTATGAATAATTTCCACTATGTGGTTTATTTAAAGGGGCAAGAGAATTTAAGTTCTGTGTTGTTCTACTAATAATTTAAAACAAATGGGCAAATCTTGGCACATAATATGTAACATCTTTGTGAACTTGGCCCGTAATCAAATCACAAGTGTAAATTTCTCCACAATGCTATCACAGATATTATGGCTCAGGTTTATTGTCATTAATTGATCAAAAATTCATTTCTTGAGTCTACTCCGAAGCAAACTCAAATTTTTAGATGAGTTTAACCATAATCTTAGCCTTAGAATTTACAAAAATGTCAACAAATGTGAATTTAAGCATATACTCAGAAAATGAGTATATGTCTGAGTTTTAAGGTGAGTTTAAGAATTTTTTGTGATGTGAAAAGTTTGAGTTTAAGCATAAACTCATAAAGATGGGTTCATAGATGAGTTTTAACATG
This sequence comes from Sabellastarte sp. h YS-2021, assembly GCA_964017235.1. NCBI lineage: Eukaryota > Metazoa > Annelida > Polychaeta > Sabellida > Sabellidae > Sabellastarte > Sabellastarte sp. h YS-2021. Next base: position 31,559,698 of record OZ024930.1, on the reverse strand, counting down.
AATTTAAGTTTAAGAATGTTTGTAAATACGGGCCCTGGACTGTACCAGGGTAAATTACATGGTGGTATATGAATGTGACATTATTAATACATCTAGAAAGTTATATCTATTTATTTGGGTTTTAATGTTGCTTTCAACACTGTACAGGTCATATCACAACGTACAGTTTTATGGGCAAAGGAAACCAGTACATACAGTTGGTCAATGTTCTGTACTGTAAACTACCGACCATTGGTAAGCAACTACCAACTTTCCCACACAGGGTTCAAACCGCAGACCTCAGAGGTGGGAGGCCAGTGTGTTACCACTGACGCCCAAAAGTTATACAAAAAAAGCATTGCTCTATTTTATATTGTATATCATTTAAATGAATCACAAACACAAGCATACTTCTATGATACTGGCCATACCTCATATCAGTTTACATATCTGTGAGATGAATACCTAACTTTCACATATATATTTCACAAAGAATTCAGTTACTCAGAATCCTTATACTTTAAGGCTATGGTATGTAATGCCAATTACTACATATGTTAATAATCTAAAAAAATAAGGTAAACATAAATTACTCATGAGTAAATCCAAAGTGAGATATTTCTCATCCCTCATATTAGATCAGACTCAGCAGCTCTCCTCCATTGTATAAGCAAATTCCCAATTGCTACAAGTGCTGTTATATAATCTCCTCCCCATTTTAACAGTATAACTACCTGTATATATGATGCCCAAACAAACCAGATACCTGAATACAACAATGTGGTTCAAAAACAGAGCCACTGGTTCTAACACACAACTGGTACATTGCACCTTCATCAGAATTACCATAACTTTTGTTTTTTCATAAATAGACTCCTCCTTTAAGCTACTACCTGGTTTATTGCTGTTTGAAAATAATTAGCCACTGGATCATTTGTTTTTTTTCAAATATTAATATGTTTACAAAGGGCTTAGACAAACTGTTGTCTGTGATTTAACTGAATCAGAATCCAATTAATTTCTAAAAATCTTACAATGAACTCCACACTGTACTTCATGTTTCTGAACAGTCCCCCTACAAAGGCTGCCAGGTGGATGACGTGTGTTGGTCTCAAACGTTCAAACAAAGCCCTGGTGGCATCTCTGTCACTGAAAATGTGTTATATCAGATGTCATACATTAACACATATACACAGGCAAACAATGTATATGTGCCATTTTTTCATAAAACTGCCAAAAATCATAGTTTGTCTTTAATCTTTAAGTTTTGGTCTCACGTCTTGATAATTTTGGTCTTACTGATAGGTTAGTTGGATATTTGCAAAATAGCCGAGACAAACTTTAATGCTCTCAGATTTGGGCTCAAAGTTCATGCTGGTACATTACCCTCTTAAATGTCTCAAGCACTAGTTCACTAAATATATTTATGATTTGGAAAAAGATACATGAAAAATACTTGCCCTAAATTTCTGTTGCAATTTATAGCCAAAATTTAGATGCATGAATTACTTTTATAGGAGAATGTTCTGACAGCATAGCAACAGAAAAATAGGTTATGTAACATAAAATTTAAAAAAAGGTTCAATAATTTGTTTACACTTTTTTATTCAAGCAGAAGTTTTTACAATTATGACCCAATATGGCCTATTCTTCTACTTTGAGCTACCTTTCAGTTTGTTTAGGCATAAACAACTTGAGGCTCATCTGAGGTGACCACCTTTTCAAAATCCAAAGCCGAGGCTTGGTCTCAACTGAACTAAACCTCCTTATCAGATATATTTACAAAAGTGTGTCTGAAACCATGTTTACTGTGTCAGTTCACTGTGGTTAAGTTATACAAAGAAAAACACATTCGGCACAAATACAAGATAAGGCAATGTTCAAATGTTTATACTTCTGTCAAGCAGACATGATCATAATTCAACCTATACTGTGTATTTACACAAAAATGTTGATGGTACCCTATATTTGGGAGATATTGGAGAGGTTTAGTGATGCATTTGACAGCTACCTAACATAAAATCATTTCCGTAAGAGATACGTTAAGTTTGAAGAGGATGCGTTTGTTAAATAAGGGTTTAGCAATATGTCCATATCATTTGTAAACAGACCTCTGGTATTCATATGGGAAAATATAGTGAACTGAAACCTGACCAAAATGTGGTGTACATATTTATCTGTCTATGGGGTTGTGGCATATTTGTAGTGTGTAGTTTTTAAATAAAATAGATAGGGGTTAGTGAACGTAAATAAGCCAGCCTTTACGTATAAAATGTAACGTAATTGACCCCCCAAACCTAAAAAGTCATCTGATACACATCTAATGCTGATGTAAATACGTTTGTGTTTAAGGTTTTGATGGCCAAAATGGAACACTAAACCTCTCTATTGTTAAAAGGAGCAAGCGTTGTGGGAAATAAATATTTTTCTCAACATAACATTCAATATTTTTGGAATTATTCTCAGCTGCTTCTATAGTCAATTGGTTACTAAGTGTGACATTAACCTCTTGACTCTCTCATCACTTTGGATATCGGATGCAATGATCACTTGATTTCCTGATAGGGACCACAAAAACTAAAATTACACCTTAACAATTGGTGAAATTACCGAAAAATTACTTACGTTAAATCAGCATCCTTTGATGATGCAAAAAAGTAAGTTTCATCTTCTGGTTTGTCTTCATTTTCCACCACCCATCTTATCCCATTCCCAAGCATACCCGAACCCCCAGTCACAAGCACAACCTTCTTGTCCGATGCCATATCGAGAGAAAAGTATTACAGTCTCAGAGAGATGAACTCCTCAAGTGATCTTAAAACATGGCCAGATAAGCCTCAACTGATATTAAAGAAGGTTAAGATTTAAATATTGATGTCATTTGCACCTGCTCACGTTCACTGGAGATATCTATATACTCGGGAAAAAAACAAGGCTTAAATTAAACAATTTAAAAATTACAGTTACTGCTGATGTTTATCATTTCTGCTAGAGAGGTATCTCTGCCAGTAAATTTTATTTATTACTGATCAAGTGACGTTTCCTTGGAAAAAAGTAACAAAAGCTGATGTTACGCTGTAACCACTGATAAAATTTTGAAATGGTTTCAAACATTAAGATCACCTAATTCACAGGTAACATACATACCCATCAGGATAAATAAAAACAAGTTATACTTAAGGTAACTGCCAGTGACCATTCATCATATGTGCATCAATGGGACTTCTAACATCTGTCCTTCTTGAGTGATGGATTTGAATTAAAAGGCAAAAATTGTCACACCAACCAATGGCTCAAACACTGGGACGGTTTTAAATCAATAAATGTTTGAAAGAAAGTTTCAATCAAATCAACTCTTGAGCAGTAATTTACCTGAACTTGCATAAATACTATCATAATGGTGAAAACAGTTTGGTATAATTTTCATAAGGATTGGCTCATAAACACTGAACAATATCCAAATACAAAAGTACATTCTAAGTGTAAGTTGGGGGCCAGAGTGTGGAGCCACAAACTGGGAGGGTGTGGAGGAGGGTTTGGAGCCTGAGGGGGAGGGGGGCAAGTATAACTGCTACACCATCCACTGTTTATGAAATCCATGTCAATCTCACAATAATTAACTCTGATCCAGTCACAACCCATTGTAACTCTGCCTGGCTAATTACTTGTGTTATTTCCATCACCAAGAGTCTCCACTTGTTACCTCCGGTGCCTAATAGGAAAGCTTTCTGAATGTCATACACCAAAAAAATTATATCATAAATGTGTTAAATCACAAATGAAAATGACCATCTCAAATGATGGAGGTTTTATATTTATTATCCACCACTTTGTATGAATAACAATTAAAATATGTCCAAATTTAAGGAAAGAATGAAACAAAGGCTGTTGTATATATAGGGGCTTCTGTGAATATAAAAAACTTTTCTGTCAGTTCTGCATGGATTTTAATGCAATAAAAACAAGCAGAAATTCTGTAAAAATATCTTTCTAATGATGTATATGTAACATAGTTGTATGTTACACAGTTGAAGGATCTAGGAATATTATAAATAAAAATCGGCACTTGTTGACAAATTTGTAACGCTAATTATATTAAGATTTGTAGAACATCAGACAATGTGTTGACTCGTAAAAACCAACAAAGTATCACACTTCTTTACTTGCTAAACTACTATTCTACTGCATACATCATTTCCTTTTGTAAATGAGGACAATATCAGTTTAAGAAAAGAAAGGAGTTGAAAAACATGTTTATTCAAAAATGAAATTGCATAGAAAGACAACAGAGAAAGAACATGTAAGTGTATTGCACATAGCCTTTAGAAAGTTATACTATAAGGTACTTGAACAAAAAATTATACTATAATTACTGCATTGATAGTTGCTTTACAAAAAATAAATGTACACAGAAGTATCATGTTGAACATTTTCACCACAATTCATACAGTGATCTGCTACTGGTTATGTAACATAAACAATCGGCAGTACTAAATAGAACCTGTCAAGATGATAGATAAGATAGCACATTTTCATAAAGTATCTAATTATTTGTATCAAATATAAAGCTGTAACAATTCTCCAATCTTATACAAGTTCATAATGTTCCATGATGTTTACAGGGGGTCGCAGTGGTAACACACTTGCCTACCACCTCTGAGATTGGTGGTTCAAACCCCGGACCTTATGTGGGAAAGTTGGTAGTTGCTTTCCGATGGCTGGCAGTTTACAGGACAGAACCTTGACCAACTGTATGTACTGGTTTTCCCTGCCCACAAAATTACCCTTCCTGATATGACCTGTACAGTGTTGAAAGCAATGTAAAACCCCAAATATATTTATAATGTTTGTATACGTGTAAGTCAGGGTCTTCCAAATGTGCGCCTTTGAAATTGGGTTTCTTGGTATCCATTTTAATCTTTTCAAAAAGATAGAGAGATGATTTCACATCTGGCAGAAAAAAATACTCTCCACTTGAAATTTCTTTCATGGATTTGTTTACTTTGTGACATTCACTATTCTGTTGGGACTTCATGTATAGCTTTATGATACTTCTTTATTAGATAAGAACTTTACATATGCAAACCACTTATTGTATCAACAAACATTCATTTGTCAAATAAGGTAAAAATTAACAACTATGGAACAGGAAATATTACTCAATACTGGGAACAAGAACAAATATGTCTGTCTGCTAAAGTTCTCATTTGTCCAATACTTCATGATATTTGTTTTTGGGCTAGTCCACCATCTGTTTAATACATAACAACTACTATAGCCGAGTATCTACTTAAAAAAATTGTATGACAAACAAAATCTGTAAAGAAAACGAGGTAACTAACAAAATAATTAACTGTGTGAATATGTGTACAAAAATATAAACAATATACATTGAACAGAATAACCAGGAGATAATGTAGCACCAAATATTACACGTGAAGTTGCATGAAAGGGCCATTGCAGTCATAGTTTATGCAGATGTTAAAGATACTGCCGAACCTGCTTGAACAATAATTCAATGTGCACAAAGAAACACACGTAATCATGGAATATTTGCTTTACCTGGAAGAAAGGAATTTTACATTTCTGATTTGCTGCTTTACACTGAACATGACACATACAGGCCACAAATGAGTCAGACAAATATCAAAATTAAAGTCACCTTTTCCCAAATATTGAATCATCTGAGATAACATTACCTGCAAAAACTATAACTTTAATGTCAAAGACTATGAAAGAAGAACTCTAGTAGATAGCAGATGACAGCAGTAGCACACAAATCTGAAGCAGCCAGTGGCTTTAACAGTCCAGTGATGAATACAAGAAGGTACTGAAACATTTCGTATAATCTTTCCAAAAAGATATTTTGGCCTTAGATTATATGAAATTCCCTATGTATTAGCCATGTATAACAAGTTATTTACTGTAACTTCTGCAATAAAAAAAAAAAAAAAAAAACCCTTTGCATTATAATTTTCAGTGATCAGGGGTCAGAAACTAAATCATATGTGACTCAAATATAAAATGATCAATAAATTTCAGTTTTTCAGCCTGGATTGTATATTACAAACTAATGTAGTAAAATCATAATAAAGCATAAATAAATAATACCTCTTATGTTTTAACAGTACCTGAGCTGAAATAAGAACATATAAAGTAAAATACCTTGCAATTTTGATTTTGTCAGGCATGTTTGTTAACTATTGCATCTACATGGAAAGTAATCCTTTGAAAAAACTAAAGAGTCAAAATAACTGAAACCTTTTAAGATATATTTCATATAATGGAAAAATTTTGTTCCTGTGCATTTTGTTTTAACAAAGGCCCCCTTTCAAGAAATGCATAGCCCTGGGGCTATTATTAGATAAATTACAGTATATAAATACAAAGCATATTCTATCCATGTACGTTATCATTGACAGGAAACACAATATAAAACATAGAATGTAACTTACCCACTTCACTTTATCTATCACAAATTATCCATGTGACATTTTGAAACTAATTTCTTAACAGTTTAAAATCTCTCAACATGTTTTAACTGGAAAGTAGACATACACCTGAAAAAACTAGAAATAGGAAGCCCTGTAAAAGGAGAAAGTGGAACATTAGAGAAAAAATAGGCGGATTGCAAACAGGAAAACACATTATCATGTGTAATGTCCACCCATGATGCTTGGGAACACTACAAGTCACTTAATGAAAAGATGAAAATGTAAATATCTTGGGGTAAAAAATTTCAATGAAATTGCTCTATCTCGCACCGTTTCCGAGATAAATGCATTTTTGTGTTTTACGCAGAAATTCAAGATGACCTCTAAATATGGCGGGAAAACGGTTTTTGGGAAAAGTCGTCAGTCGACTCTACTGATACACTGGGGGTAAAAAATTTCAACAAAATCGTACTATCTTGCACCATTTCCGAGATAAATGCGTTTTTGCGTTTTACGCAGAAATTCACGATGCCTACAAAAATGACACAAACGATTTTTGGGAAAAGTCACCAGTTGACTCTGCTGATACCCTGGGGGTCAAAACTTTCAACAAAATCGTTCACAGAAATTCAAGATGGCTGCCAAAAATGGCGGGAAAACGATTTTTGGAAAAAGTCACCAGTCAACTCTGGAGATACCCTAGCAATCCAAAATTTCAACGAAATTGCTCTATCACGTATGGTTTCCGAGATAAATGTGTTTTTGCTTTTTATGCAGAAATTCCAGATGACCACCAAAAATGGCGGCAAAATGATTTTTGGGAAAAGTCACCAGTTAACCTTGTGTGGAATGTTACTAATGTTGACCCATTGGACATATAAATCTCACTTTCCTTGTCCTTATGGTAAAATAAAATATGGTATTAATTACAAATATCAACACTGCGATTAACAACACACACAGACAAATGTTTCAAATGATTTATATATTAGTTTTAACGTTTGAACATTGGGTGATATTTCATAGGTAATTTCTTGAAACTGCAAATGTAAGCTATTATTCCAGTGGAAGCAGTTACCCTATTGTCAACTTAAGCTGTGGTGAAAAATATCCCATGACATGATTTACAACATACATCAAGGACATCTACTGCTTATTCCAGAGTGTTTTGTGTGAGTCTTCACGTCATCCATGATTGACTGTGTAGTCACCAGTCCAAAGACAAAGACCCCACTGATGATGTAGAAGAATGAAAGAGCCAACAAGGCAGAGTACCTGTACTTGTGCTGTTGTGGATGGATGTAGTTCTGTTGTAATACTTGTAGTAAGCACAAACCTGAACATAAAACAGAATGAAACAAAAGAACAATGAATATAAAGCAATGCAAAAACCAGCAAGGCATAGTACCTGGGGCCAATTTCAAACAATTAATTATTAGATTTGGTCACCTTCAATCTATGTAAGGGAAGGCTTTTCACTTATGTTCTTCTTGGAATCTGTACTCATGAAACAAGAGTTAGGAATAGTCATGAATACGGTTTTATAGTTTTTTTACTTGAAATTTTAGCAACACTTAAAATCGAAGTTAGGAATAGTTGAAGTATTGTTCATGAATACTGTACTTGTGTTGTGGATGGTAGTAGTTCTATTATAATACTTGTAGTGAGCACAGACTTGAGCATATAACAGAAACATTGCACTCTCAGAATTTTGGATAAAATGTAACACTGCAGAACTGACTTGGCCTTTTGATGGTAAGATCTTGGTTTTTTGAGGTGTGGCGTTAAAGAATTACGCCTGTAAAATTGCCATATTAAACAACAATGTTGTTTTATCCACTTCAGAATATTATATTACAGAGACTATCTGGTGTAAAGGCCTGATTAGATGATCTTTGTGCTTATTGCAATATAACTCTGTCTGCTGAATGGGATGAAAAACCGGATAACATTTAGTAAAGCTTAAAGTATGCAGATGTCATACTGTGAAAAACATTAAATCTTGTTCATTGTTCAATGAAAGTTTCATACTTTCTCACAATGTGCACCTAAAAAGTCAAAACTTATTTGTAAATAATTTTTATAAGTGTGAATGTACTATATTTCAAGGTCATCTAATCAAAAGCCCCAAGATCCCCCCCCCCCCCCCCCCCCCCCCACAACCGTGCATTGTGAAAAGATTTGATGTATCTTAATAAGGTGTACTCTGTAAGGTTATGTTATGGTATCAAATTTTATGGTCAAATTATAATTCATGGTTGCCTCTAAGTAACAGCTAACAGGCATCAGCACATTTAAAAAGAAATGTGAGAATGTGATTAAAGAATGTCTAAATGATAGTTACTTTGCTTAATTGCTATTGTATATTTACAACTGTTTCCTGATTACTAATTTTTTTATGACATTATTTATTTCTAGTCAAATTGTAATTCATTGTACCTCTAATTAACATTTAACGGACATCAGCAGATTTAATATGACCTGTGAGAAAGTGATTAAAGAATAAAGGTACCATGCCGCACTAATATATATTAAATAATATTTGAATTCATACTTTTAAATAAATAAACTGAAATAAAAATGTTGTATTTCTTTATTGATAGGAGGGGCTTTGGTTCTACGGGGGCGGGGGAGCTTTTGCCAGGGAGGGCTTATGTCCTACACTATTATAAACCACCATCCATAGTCAGCCTGATGAAATACTTTACCTGGAAATGAAAATGCAAACAGAGCAGCCAGACCACCCAGTAGTGAGATCACGATGCCAATGTTTGGTATCACGACTGCAATCAACAAAGAGGATGCGAACCAGAGAGTGACCATCACTACACGGCGGCGGCGCTCAAATCTCACGATATCATGTGACTGCAATCCCCTGCCTTGTATCCACACACTCTCTAAAGCAGCTCTGTGAATTCATGAAACAGTGAATTATTTCACTCACTGAAAGACTGGTGTCTAATACATTTACTGCTTTATTGAAGTAATTATAAATTTTTTTTATATATAATAGATAAAAAATAATGTAATACATGTACTTTGGTAAATTCAGTATGGGTTGTAAAGAGATGAATTCAACAGTGGAATTAGTGCTGGGCTTTGAGCCCATAAACTCCGGGTGGGACCAAATATGTCACCTATTACACTAACCCTGGTAACAGTGAGAAGACACTTCAGTTTCAATATTTATTGACTACAGAACAAGAGGGAATTGTCCAATGAATTCTAATACAACTTTGTGATGGAGTAAATAAAGATGTGATCATACCACACAAGAAATAGACTTGTAAAGGTTTTAACAACAGCTGTAGACTAAGTCATCAATATTACCAGTTGTCCTATTTTTCACAGCTACATGCCTTACAGTTTTGAAGAAAAAAAATAAGATTTAATATTAGCCATCTAACAAGTAAAACTGCATGTCACAAACAGCTGTCAGAACTAGGATTGATTGATGTCACTCAACTTAATCCATTATGATTTCAAATGTATTTCCTTGATCATTGCTTTTTCACATAGAACTTTCTTTAAAAGAAAGACGCTCTTTTTAAAGGAAAGATCATATTAAGTTATGGTATACTTAAAGCTTTTAAGATACTGAACTAAGCTCAAGAAACATACAAACTAGGGAATTACTTGTGAATAAAATATGCCAGGCTTTATTACATGATATATAATTGTTACAAGAAATAAACACAAGCTTGACACCTATAGCCATTGGCCAAAAATAAATTCACCGAGATATTATGCCTCTGATATATCTAAACATGAGGATAGAGAAAAAGTACAAATGACAAGTGTCTCACCTTCCTACAAAAAGCAGTATTGGTAGTGTGGTGTACATTTTGATAGCCACCAGAATAACAGCCACCAAAACATCAGGTGTTGGTTTGTAGGACAGAAGCACATCTTCATTGACGGCACTGCCAAAGGTTAAATAACCAAAAGATGCAGTGCCGGTGTACGCAAAGACACAGAGAACCATAGCAACCACCAGAGTCTTAGTGAACTCACACACAGTACGTTTCTTCATACAGGAGTAGATCGGAACTACACTCAGGTGGCACTGACAAAATACACTTACACCTGTACTAGGTCAACTTGATATGTAATCTTGTGAAGGGAGGCTAAATGGGGGATATATAATTTTAAAAAAATACATAAATAGACAAAGAATTGGAGTAGATTGGAACTGCAATCAAAATTTCACTGACAAAATAGTTATACATGTTGTTGTAGCTTAGACCTTATGTGATCAAGAGGTACATTATAATAAATCAACTCACACACAGAATGGCCTTTTTAACTATAGTAAACTTGCTTGGTCATTTCAAAATGGCTAAATAAACCTGCTGGCCATAACCATCTCACTGGTTAATGAGCTTGTGTTTTCAATACTGCTTTTATATTTTATTATATCAAATGTTATGAATTTGTACCTAACATGAAATTAAAATTATACTTTTTAACTTTTTTTGAGTCCCCCTAACCACAAGGGGACATCAAATCTGGTGATTAATTAAGGAGTAGTTGTCGAATTAATATTAAATTAATATTAAAGGTAATTTTTTTCCACTGGCCAGAGTTGTGAAACAACCAGGAACAAACATCTTAAAGATTTTGTGAATAAATTTGGACAATGTGAATTTAAAATTGGAAGGTTTGTGAATAAAGTCCTCATTCTCTCACAAGATTTTCAAGAACAATTCTCAAGAATAAAACCATCTGATTTACTCGGCCATTTTAAAAATGGCCAAGGCTTCAAAACGGCGAGTAACATACACACAGAAAGGTTTTCTTGCACTACACTTAAATAGTGTTTTTTACTGACCAGTTAATTATGTGATCACTCACCTGATATCCAAAGCAAATCACAGGAACCACAATAAACACATCTGTCCAGTGGTCTGGTCTAAAGGAAATGATATCAAGATAGAATTCAAGTACAGTAATAAAAGCTAAAGACCTGTGCACACTGAACAAATCTGACCCGACTGCCTCAGAAATAAGCTCTTAATTTAAATTTAAAAAAAAATCAGACTAGAACTGTGGAAGTACTGGTAAATCTATTTCATTCTGTTGCAAATGCTGACAATATCTACCAAGCTAATAAAAGTTATACAAGTCTTTAAAACAATAAAAATCACATTGCATTGTCACTGGTGCATTCAGGCAATGTGTATCATGTGAAGTCGTTACTTTATTATTGGATTGTATGGCTTCAATTTATCCTCAGTGTGTATAAGCCTTTAGTGCCAGTTTTCAGAAGATTAAAATAGAAAGTTGTATGTGTATGTCAGATTTACACCGGTAATTATGCTTTTCACAGAGTTTACACTGTATGCCTTCAAGATATCATCTTTACGAATATGTCTGTATGAAGCAACTTAAATACAGAAGAAACTGAAGAAACAAACTAAATCTATGAAAAGGTCAGATGTAAAGAAACAATAAAACTATGAAAAGGTCAAGTATTAAGAACCCCAAAATTGCCTTGTTGAAGTCAAGTAAGGTTTTTTGATCCTCAGATTTCAAAGTAGACAGCAATTTATCAGCTTTTGTTACTATATCGTTTCTCTTGTTACCATAGTGATACAATATTTTCTAATATGTGATAAAAAATCGTGTGATCAAAATATTCAGTATATTTTAAAATCTTATCGATTGAGCATTTCTATCCTAAGAACTGGCTATCAATCTTTCCAATTGTAACTGCCTTTCCTGGTGTTAAACCCTACCTTTCTGGGGATGCAGCTATCAACTCTTTTCATGAAAGTACCAATCTTCCTGTTAAAATCTAACCAAGTTATCTTGTCCCCAAAGAAAGTTGTCCCTGTCTACACATTGATCTTCTGTGCTTTCAAGGAGTGATGAGGCCATTATGTAACTGGGCTTTATGAATCATGGTGATCAAGGGCAAGTCATAAGGCCTCTCCATTTGGCCATATGACAGATCTCTTTACTCAGGACAAATAATGTGTTTTTTTCCAGTTTTCCTTCCTTTTTTGAAAAGGATCAATCACAGCAGTTCCAGAGTTTAAAATCACATAGGGTTTATGTGGAATTTGGGTGTTAGATGGATGGTGATAGGACAAAACTAACCTGGTTTTAATGTCTGCATCTCTGTCTTTACCAACGACAAAATACTTGACAGTCACCAGTACCACGCAATACACAACTGCTAACACCCCCAGTACACTGATAAGTATAAAATTCATTCAATAAAAACCTCCACAATACTTCTCATGTCTGACAAATAATACAATCTGAAAACAAAATGTAATACAACATGGTTTGGAGATGTTAACATGTTGCAAAAAGGTTGACAGAAGCATCAGAGGAAACCATATTTTCTCAGACAATGTAGACATTCCCAAAAAGTGATGGCATGGTTTGTTGATAGAAATTTGGGAATAATTACAGTTTTATCCCTCCTCCAAGTAATGGGGCTCAGTGGTATAGCGGTTAGAGTGCTCACCTTCAACCTCTAAGGTCACTAGTTTAAATCTTGGTCCCCGGCACTTAATGCTGGAAAGTTGGTAGTTACTTGCTTGATGCCCAGTGGTTTACAGTGCAGAATCCTGACCAACTACTTAACGCACTGGTTCCTCCACCCGTAAATTACCCGTCACAATATGACTCTGGTTGTTGAATGTAATGCAAAACAAAAATTAAATCTAAATCCCCCTTCCAAGTAGATAGGTGTAGTCATATTTCTAATTTTAATAAAAAAACAACTGCTTGTATGCCAAATATGGTAGGAGAAAGGTGAGAAATTACACCACTACATAATATAAAATAATAAGTAAATCACAAGGTCAGAAGGTGGGCCCTGAAGAGAAGTACGTATTGGGTCAACAGGGTGATACTTCATTCCATTCCACCTTCAATTCACCTATTAGTAATATACTATAGCTAAGCATGTCAGCAAATGAAATAAAGTCAAGACCCACAGACTATACAAAATTGGTGCTTTCTGCACCTACCTGCTGAACTACTTTCACTTATTTTCATGACCTAACTTTTTTCTATTCAACCAAGATTTGCCATACAATATAAGAGCACCCAGCTAATGAATTTCAGTAAAAGTATGATTCTGTTACATAGAATTCCCTTTTTATCAGAAGTAAATATCTGGTCTAAAGAAACCATTCTCAAATTCAACTTTCTCAAATTCAACTAGAAGTATTTTTCCCATAGATTGAGATTTATCTTGATAAGGTTTGACTGCACCGGATGAATACAATGTATGTTAAGCAGAAATCCGCCTACACTACTAACCTCACATACTTTAGGAAGTCAATTCTTCTGGGATAGCAAAGAGGTAGTATTAAAATAACTGAAGAAATGACCATGGTAAATGTTCTACTCATATACCAATGTTTGCAATAGTCTTCTCCATAAGAAAATGTGAGAACTGAAAGAAAAATACACAACACACCAACTATTAGGTTAAAGAAAAGCCTTTATCTAGCTATTGAAATTTGCAAATTTAATAAGTAAATTAAATTTTTATAAGTTAATACCCTATCCAATGGACAATTGCTAATCCGGTCGGCGCAGACCTGACGTCACTTCATCTTTTTCGTTGTCTAAAACTCTTTAACCCCTAGTAAGCTGATAGCGGGGTCGGTGGGAGGGTCTTGTGTGTCCATTGGATAGGGTATTAACTTATAAAAATTTAATTTACTTATTAAATTTGCAATTTTATTGCGTTAATACATCCTATCCAATGGACAATTGCTGAATAACTACCGCTTGGTCGGCGGGTAAGTTACTAGGGACTTATGTGAACTCACAAGTAATAGCACATTTTAACCTACGGTCTATCCTGATTTAGTCAGGAGACCTATAGGCCCAGGCCTGGGTTGACCTTAAGGTCAGGAACCCTGTAAGGCCATGGTCGGTTGCCAGCAGCCGGTTACCCGGGGCTATACCGACGTCGCCCCCCCCTTTTTAACAGACCTGCTCTGAGGTAGGGGGAAGAGAGGGATGAGTTCAGTCCCAGAATGCCAATAAACCTCCCGAAGGAAGCACATCACATGTAGAAACTGTTTATACTATGTACATATATACCAATCTCCTCAATCTAAGGGCCACCTGTGGATCTGCTAAGCAGTCAATACCGAGGCCAATTGGTAAAGCTCTGAGAAGCCTAAGCCACACCCTTCAGATAGAACTGTGTGAGGGTATTATGTGACATTAGTTGCAGGCTGACCAGATTGGGTCTAAGGAGACTACCGACTGGAAGACCTTAGGGGCAGCAAAGGCCTCAACATCATGGGCTTTAACCCGATGTAAAGAGTGGGCCTCCTGGTCAGAGAGCTCATAACACAGGATCACAGTCTGCTTGATCCAAGAGGAGATACAGGCAGATGTCTTGTTGAAACCTTTCTTAAAGGAGACAAGAACCACCTCCTTATCCTTCTGAGGTTCGAGGTCCTATCCAAATAGTAGCGCAATGCTCTAACCGGAAATAGGGACCTGTCAGCTTGAAGGACCTATCCAGAGGTGGGGCCAGGGCTGTTATAACCACTGGGGCCACACTGTCTGGACACTCTTGGCCAGCTGATTTCTGGATAGAAAGCTGTGTAATGGCTATGGGGACAGCGTTGACCAATCGGATTGGTGTCTAACATTTTGTTTGCCAAGCATGAATCTATGAACCTAATCAGCTCTAATCAAATCTACGTTTGCCTGACCCAAGAGGAATACCATCTTGAAGGTCAAATGCTTCAAGGAGGCCTCCTTGATTGGTCCAAACGGAGCCTTATTCAGCTGGTGCATAACCAGTGAGAAGTTCCAGGAGAGTATGCCCCTCCTGCCTTTGGGTCTGTCTCTGTGGGAACTATCCAGGAGACGAGCGAGATTTTTATCCTTGCTGATGTTGAAGGGTAAATTTCCCAGTTTATCAGCAAGGGCTGAACTGTAACCATTAATGGTGCTGGGCTGTCGCTTCCTGTCCTCATAAGGTACATAAGGAAGTCAGCAACTGACTTAACAGGGGTACCCTTAGGTCCACCTGATTAGTGACGCACCACTTGTAAAAATGGTCCACTTTGCCTCATAGGCTGATCTGGTTGATCCCCTTTGAGGAGCCTCAATTCTTGCTGCCACCGCCTCAGAAGCCCTGCTCCTCAAATGCTGAGGCTCCAGGAGCCGTGCATCGAGATTAATATTTGTCAGATTTCTGTGAGGGATCTGATTGAATGGTTGTGTCAACAGGTTGAGCAGATTGGGCAGGCTCAGTGGGATTTGACTGGACATGGCCACTGGATCCCAAAACCAAGGTATGTTGGGCCACCCCCGAGCAATCCAAATGATTCTCTTGCATGGGGAGTCCTGCAACATCACCGCTTTGCCCAATATGGCTGATAGTGGGAAGGTGTATGCTTCCTGATCCTACCATGGCAGACTGAGCGAATCCACTGCTGTGGCCAGGGGATCTGGTACTGGTGACACAAACAAAGGCAACTTGTTGTTGAATAAAATGGCAAATAGGTCTATTTGAGGCATGTGCTGCCTGTTGCATATTGCTTGGAACACCTCCTGAAGGAGAGACCACTCTTTGAGTGGTCGGGCCAGTTTGTCTGCAACCACCCTCAGCTGGCCTGGAATGTGTCGGGCTTTGAGAGTTACTTGATTTCTGGTGCACCAGGTCAAGATTCTCCATAGTAAAGCACAAAGTGGGCCCGACCTCATGCTTCCTTCCTTGTTAATGCATGACACCACTGTGGTGTTGTCCGTCTCTACAAGTACTATCTTGTGTATACGGAGGTCTTGGAACTCTTTTAAGGCTAGAAAGACTGCCTTGAGTTCTAGGTGATTGCTATGCAACTTGCTTCCCGGAAGGAACCGGGTGCCTCTTGTAGTGTGTTCATTTAAGTGAGCGCCCCACCCTGCTTTTGATGTATCTGTAAAAATTGCAGATCATAGTTTATTTGGGTGTAATGGTTGGCCTGTAAGGACATTGTCCTCTTGCAGCCACCATTGTAAATGTGGGTGCCATCACCATGGTATTGGAATCACCTTTTCTAGTGACTCTGGTTTCCTTCAATTTTTTTTTTTTTTTTTAATGAGATGCCACTGTATGGGTCTCCTATAAAGCAGGTCTAGGTGAACTTACTTCCTGTGGCTGTTAGTAAACCT
Organism: Sabellastarte sp. h YS-2021; assembly: GCA_964017235.1. Classification (NCBI taxonomy): domain Eukaryota; kingdom Metazoa; phylum Annelida; class Polychaeta; order Sabellida; family Sabellidae; genus Sabellastarte; species Sabellastarte sp. h YS-2021. The sequence goes on along the minus strand of OZ024930.1, from coordinate 31,543,136 downwards.
ATCAGACATGAACTGCTGGACCGGACAAGCCAGTAATGACAGTATTTCTAGTATCTGGTCCTGAAGGTTTTGCCAATGGTCCGGTATAGGTCGGACCCAACCGGCCACAAGGTCGAACTGGTAACCTACAAGGTCAAAGACCTGTTTTTGGTTCCAGTTCTGATTTTTCTAAATTCACCAGCCAACCTAATACTTGCATATTTTACTAGATCTAGTGTATGCTGGAGATAAAACTGGTGGGATGTGGCTTTCACCAACTAATCATCTAAGTACTGGTGGGTTATTATACCCTTGTGTATGGCCATCAGTTTCAACTTCTTGCTACTACAGTTAGATCCATGGGTGCAGTGGACAGACCGAAAGACAGTGCTTTGAACTGGTATGCCTGACCCTGGATATGAAATTTGATATGTCCTGGACTGTTCCTGTATTGATAGATGGAAGAAGGCGTCCTTGAAATCTATTGAGGTAACCCACTTCCATTGTTGGAGGGTGGTCCTGATGGCCTCCGAAAGGTTTGGTTGCTCAGACCTACAATAGGTCTCCAATGGTTGTGTGGTTTTGGAACCAAGCAAGGTTGAAGAAACCCAGAGATTTTGAATTGGACCGACTGCATCTTTGTCCATAAACTGATGTAATGCCTCTAACCAAAATAGGTTCCTGTGAGGATGTACACAGCAGTTTATAATTTTTGGGTGACCTTGTCAAAGCCAAGTGTAGCCCACCTTCAACATTTGTACTACCTAGGGTCCAGCCCCCAAGGCTTCCTAAATTCCCAAACAGGTTAGTCTGGACCCTACAGGCAGATGTGTGCCACATTTGGTACATTTGATAGTCTGACAAGCATTTCTGTCCCTCCAGTCTCCGGACACTGGTCCGATCTGGGGACAATGATCCAAGTAAACAGTCTCTCTGTTCTTGCTGTGGTCCAGTCCGGTTGGGCTGACACAATTTTTCACATTTAAAGGACTCTTGCCCCAGGCCAGCATCCCGCGAGGTGCAGCATTTACACAGTAAATTGTCATTTGAGAGATGGCTGACCCTTGGTCGGACATGATGAAGAACTTGACTATCGAACAAATTTTTGATAAGACCTATTTCTTTTCATGCTGGTTATTCAGGTCTGCTTGTAAAGGTGAAATCTATTATCTCTCCAGTCAAATCCAGCACCGATAACAGGCTGTTGAGAGGTGTGATAAGGGAAGGTTGCCTGGCAGTAGCTTGGGACACTGTCATATCACCAAGGCCACTGACTGGTCTAAGAATTCTCTGTAACCAAATTTACCTTGGGCAACTTTCTCCAGTACCAGGTCTCCATAACCGGTAATTTACTGTAAACAGTTATTCTCTGTAACCGGCAAAAAATTGGCAGGGTGAGGTCACCAATGCATTTAGACTGCTACTGGTTTTTTTTTGTTTTTTTTTGTGTGTGTGTAACCAGTTGGGGTGAAGCATTGTACAGTAACGACTGTGTAGCCAGTCAGCAGACTTGGTAACCAGTTGGGTGAAAACATATGTAGCCAATTGCTAAAGCAAGTGTACAAGGTTGTACAGCCGGTGCCGGTCGGTACCCTCTGTAACCAGTTTGTTGAAGCAAGTGTACAAGGTTGTGTAGCCGGTACTGGTCGGTACATTCTGTAACCAGTTGTTGAAGCCAGTGTAGAAGGCTGTGTAGTAGGTACCAGTCGGTACACTCTATAACCGGTTGTTGAAGCAAGTATGCAAGGCTGTGTAGCCAGTACTGGTCGGTACACTCTGTAAACAGTTGCTGAAGCAAGTGTACAGGGCTGAATAGCTGGTACTGGTCAGTACACTCTGTAACCAGTTGTTGAGGCAAGTGTACAAGGCTGTGTAGCAGGTACCGGCCGGTACACTCTGTAACAGCAATTTAACAACTATCTCGTGTTGAATTCAGCTGGCAGTAGGTTTCATCCATTAATAAAATATTTCTTTAAAACGCATATCTTATTCGCAGATTTGACAGTTGCTGGGAAAGCCCTTGTGAGCTATATTTAGAAACATTTGTTGTTTGGTGTGTCACGTGACCAACTTGCTGGTCGGAGGGACAACGTGATTGGCTGATTGGAGATGACGATCTGCTTCGTGAACTGGTCGGTGAATCACGTGATCAACTTCGGGGATATGCCCTCACTGGACGCGTTCTTTCCTTATATCACAGTAAACGTAAGCTTACTGGTCGACTGATGTCTGTAGCAGAGAAGTCTGTACCAGTACGCTGGAGGTAGATTACAGGAACTAAAAACTGGAATCACAGTAGACGTGAGTGCAAAGAATGTACTTCCGACCTTCTTGTTCGGTGAATCACGTGTTTATCTTCGTGACCTGGTGGGAAATCACGTGACCAGCTTCGTGAAGACACGCGATTGGCTGACTGGATATGACGTCAGAGGTCGCGTTCTTTTTGCTGGCCGGTCAGCTGATGCTTTAAAAGCAGAGAAGCCTGGACCAGTGCACTCTGTAGATGAAATTCCTGGCCGGTCTGAAGTCGGTTCTTCTTCTCAGCCAGCTGAACACTCAAACCAGTTTCCTGGCCATCCACTGCCCTTACTACCGACACAAGTGCCGGGTCCATAAGGGTGGGACTGAGAGTGACAAAAGTTCCTTCTATGTAGTAAATACTTGAGAGGTCGGTTGAAAAAAAAAATTTGAAGAATTCACCTCTTGCTTCTGATGAAAAAATACTGGAGCTAGGCTGGTGTGACTGATGCTTTACAGCAGAGACGTCGGTACCAGTGCGCTCTGAAGAAATCTGAAGAATTCATCTCATGCTTCTGATTAAAAAACACTAAATACTGGAGCTGGGCTGGTGTGACTGATGCTTTACAGCAGAGAAGTCGTTACCAGTGCGCTCTGAAAGAATGCATCCCTGATGGGGAATTCCTTCCATTTACAGTGTTCAAAACAACGTAGACTGAAGTTTCCCGTGATTTCTATATTGTAGTACTAGGAGACGTTATATGGTGACTGTAGCTGGAAGGTTACAGAAGTTACCTTCAACAAAAGACACGGATAAAAATACCTGTAAGTAGAATATCCATAATTCCTCAATATTGTTGATCTGCCCCTAACAACACAAGGGTTGAATGGAAACTAGTAAAATGGCAGCATTCCTATATCTCGTCTTACGTAACTGCCCTATCATCAACACTAAATTGAGTCAGCTAGGGAGCGTTTCCAGCAGATTTTAAATATATATCCGTGCAGATAACACTTCTACGCTGAAAATATCCACATATAAGGTTGAAAATCCGTCATAAAGCATACTTTTCCTTTAAAAATCTGGAGCTGTTGAAAACGCGTCTGCACAGTACACGCGCCAAACGAAAAAGATGAAGTGACGTCAGGTTGTCTGGACAGGAAGGAAGTACGAGGCGCCATCTGGGGAGTGCACAGTACTGGGTAGACCGGCCAGCTTGTGGGGGCATTATGCGCCCATATAAGATGACTTTTTCTGTCGTTTGGCGGGCCGGTCTGCGCCGACCGGATTAGCAATTGTCCATTGGATAGGATGTATTAACGCAATAAAAATATATTTTTTAAAAGCAATGTAGCACATAATGAACATGATAATTTATCAGTATTTTTCAATTTCACTTTAATTCAAACTGAACATGATGGTATAAATGTGAAAAAAAAATGTTAGTTTTAGCATCCTGCAAAGGGAGGTCCAATTCCAGAGAATTAACTAAAATATTGATTTGTACCTACTGATATTTCTGTCCTACAAATTAACAACCATATCATTTCATAAGTATTGTTCCACCCATGGATGTTGTAGTACACCACGATTACAACAATAACTTGAACTTTTACTCAATGGTCAAAAAATTCTATAATTATATATCCAGGTCAAAGGTTAATATAGGAATAACCCCAGACCAAACCACGGTATACGCAGAATTTTACCATGGTTTGAGGTTATACACCCCACTGGTGAAGCCTGAGCGGTTTATTGCCTCAAACCATGGGGTTATTCCTATTGCACCAATACAAATTATTTTAAGATGAATAATTATTGTAAATTTTACTGTAAAATGTTCATTGTTACGACAGCCATAATGAGCGATAAAAGGGAGTGACAGGGTTACGCTGTATTTTTACCGGTGAAATATTTCGTCGTTTAGCCAATCAGAACAGAGGACACATCTGTATCATGTTAGAATGGGATTTACATGCTACTCACACAAATATATTTATGAGTACTAGGCAATACCTAAGAAACAGCCCCAAGTTTTGATCACTTAACATTTACATTTAGAAATTGTGAATTTTATGAAATTGGGCAGTAAACAAGCCTTGTTTACTGAGATGCATTTTACATGACTGTCACCATAACTCATTTAGTCATGCAGATCTTGAGGCTGAAATCTATCAAGCAAAAATTTCCTTTAAAGTAGTGATAAATATTGGGGCTTATGAAGGCAGTTTTTTTAATTATCCACCATGTGCTGTATTGGACCGGAAGATCTGGGAATAAAAAATCTGAAGCACGTGGTGCCTGTTACTTTGAATAATGAGCATTACAAATACAATTTGCTAATTTTCAGAAATATTTCTGAAATTATAGAGAAATTTTTGAGAGCTTCTGCTCATTTTTGTTGCACTAAAATCCTTGCAAAAAATAAATCGAGCATGGCCGTACCTCACAGCCTTGGGAAATAGTTTTCAACACCATGAAATATAGAAGTAGTGAAACAGTACAATGATTGGGATACTTGCAGAGCAGTGTCAGTTATATAAAGTTGAAAAATTTAATAGTAATTTAAATTTTTATTAGAAATACTTACCATTTCCTAACAGTAGCTATTTGTTGGAGCCATCCAACCCAATGGCCAACGCAGAGATGCGATTTTAAGGTTTACTAACAACCTTAACCAAGCCATTGGGTTACAGTAGTCCGTCCTCCCACCAAAGAGGTCACATGACTACATTGTTTACCTCATTATTTTTGTTGCAAGTAAAAGAATGACTTGCGGGGAGGCGGGAGGGAAATTTGAGTATTAGGAAATGGTAAGTATTTCTAATAAAAATTTAAATTACTGTTAAATTTTTCAATTTTATAGCGAAATACCCTTACCATTTCCTAACAGTAGCTGAATTCAGCCTTGTAGGATGGAGGGAATTCTTTTTAAGAAAAACCACTACCTAACCTACAACTAGACATCATGAGAACTTCATAATGGAATTACATGCATTAATGAACATATAACTTCCAAACATTCACAACATACAACTCCAAAAAATGGCAGTATGTAGCTGTAGTTCTCACAACTGCTGACAATGTTGGTGTTGCAAAAGGATGTCATAAATAGATAGCCCATCTACATTGTAACATCCGACCCCAAACAAGGTCAAACAAACCTGTAAGTGTCATCAGCATAATGCCAAATCCTTCCCAAGTCAGATTTAGGCAACATTGATATCTAACTACAAATACATCCAGCATTGCAGACATACCAGCCACAAACTGCAAATGTACCAATATAAGTATGAAACACATACTATAAAGTAACAAACTGTAACTACAACTGTAGGAACCAATTTCAAAACTGACCCTATGACAACAGAGGTTTTTCAGACAGAAATTGGTATACATACGATGCAATTTCCAATAACATGTATCAAGAAACTCATGTAAGGAAATCATCTATAAAAACTAAAGATGCAATCAAAAACATACATCAATAGTTTCCGTGACTCAATCTTGACTCAATCAAGATGAAATAGATGCCAAAAGACAAGTCTTATTAAGAAACTTTCTTAATGGCAGTAAAAACAAAAGATTTTGTTCTATCTCAAACCTTTTGATTACCAACCCCTAACAGGACAGACAGACCCACATTGAGTCAAACTGTTGTCCAAAGAGGCTAAGAGCTGGCATGACCACAGGCTTAATTGCAGTAGGCCCATCCAAAGCAAACTGGATCTGGCAATTGTGACCAATTCTCCTTATAACTAAAGGAAGAATATGTCCAAGCATTAATGTCACTCCTTTACCCTGACTCTGCAATCCACAGATCACTGGCTCAGTTGCAGTAATTGCAGTAGGCCCATCTGAAGCCAACTGGTTCATGGCCAAAAAGGCAGTCAATGGGCCAAAGTTACTTGTGACCCATTCTCCCTATAACTAAGGGAAGGGTCCAAACATGACTGTCACTACTTTACCTGAAGCCAAGACCAAAGACTGTCTTGAAAGGAAATAACTTCAAGAAAGCCTTCCTCACAAGATCAAAGGTTGTCTGATAAGAGCATGTAGGACCAAATGACAAATTCCAAACATTGGTCTGTCTCTTACTAAAAGTTGTTAATGTCTTATTTATCTCAACTTTTAGATACTTCTTGACCCTTTTGGCCTCAAACCATCCGCAATTGCTGTTCTATAGCCCACAATAATGGATGGTATTAGGATGTTTCCTTAAACTAGTATTACAGGAAATTTGCTCCTTGGAATGGTACGTGGCTCTATTCACACCACTTCCCAAAAAAGAACAATTGATTTTCAGATTCTCCTTGAGGAGTGCTCCTTCATTGTTTCACCACTTCCTCGGGGAATCTTCCATAATATTCATGCCTGACTTCCAGATGCCAAACATGAAGATTCAAGTAAACTAGATTGTTGTGAAGTCTGCTACTGAATGGTTGAGTCAAACAGATTTACTCCCAAGGGAAGTCTTAGAAGAAGTTTTGTGGACAGATTCACCAGATCCCAAAACTAAAAAATCCCTGGCCACCCAATCATGATGATTCTGCACCTGTAGGTGGTCATCTGTTGAAAAACCTGAAGGATGAGGGCCACTGGACATAACTGACCAGACCCTCCCCAGAGATGTTCAATGCATCTGTTCCCCAATCCCAACTATCTGGGACATGAGACATATACATGTTACAACACCTGCAGGACCAAGACCCTGGGCAAAAACACCTGTCTGTCCAGACCTTCACAAGAGATGTTCAAGCACCTGTTTTCAGGGCAGAGCTACATAGGAATCTTGTGATTCATCTTGTTGCAAACACATCAACCACTGATTGATGGCAGCAAGTGTAATATGATTAAAAAACCTGACGATTCATAGCCCCTTTAGTCTGAAATAACTTATCTTCCTAGACAAGGAATCTGCCAGAACATGTAGATTCCCTGGGATGTACTTCCCTGATTCTGAATCATTCTGGCATTGGACTGAACCATGATTCTACAGATCAAGGTACATATTCCCCGAGTGGAAGCCTCCCTGGCTGTTCACATAGGCAACCACTAAAGAATTGTCTGTGAAAATCAACTGATTTCAACTCATAAGCTGATTTCTGAATCATATTAAGGTAACAACATAACTTCCGGCTGTATAATGTTATGTTATGAGGAGTCTTGACTCTTCCTGATTCCACAGACCAATGGCTGTGGATGCTTCAAGAGAGCCCCCAACCCTTAGGGAAGCTTCTGTGAAAGGAGAGAGACTGGGCTCCTTCTAAAGGAGTGGTGAGTTCTCCTTCAAAATTGAACTATTGGTCCACCAGTGAAGATGATCCCTGAACCAAAGACCCAAGAAATGGGATATCCAGAGACAGCAGTGTTTCCAGATACCATTGGAATGACTTCCTGTTCAGAAAACCCAATGGTATAGTCTTCTCCATTGAAACCATGCTTTTAAAGTGACATGAGCTTCCCTGAAGATAAGTGAGAAGCTTTCAACATGGCAACTGTCTTTCCAAGAAGACAATAGATTTCCTTTGAGTTGGGAAGACTAGACCTACCCTGAGGTCGAATTGTAGCCAAACTTCGATTAACGGAGTTGGAAATAAATCTGATTTTTAGAAATTTGATCCAACCCAGGCTCTCGACAAGATGCATCCCCAGTGGGTGTATCCCTGGTATTGCTGTTTTGAATATGTTGTCATTAGCCAATCGTCTATATACTGGCGAATACTGATGCCTTCTGCGAGAGCCATCAGCTTCAACCCTTTTGCTACATTGGTGGACTCGAGAGAGAAACTGTAGCAATACTGAAGGGTAAGGCAGTGAACTGGTAGAATCTGTAGCCTCCAATGAAGCGAAGATACTTGTTAGCCGAGTCTACCGGTGACGAGTGTGTACCCATAAGGTCGAGTGAAGTCATCCACTCGCCTTTTATGGACGAATTCCAAATATCAAACATTCTATATTAAGTAAGGTACATGCAAGCTCATATACCTGACCTTAACAACTACTGGCTGCCATTTCTTCCTTGCTTGTCACAAGAAATAAACTGTAAAACTCAAGTGATGTGACACCGGTGACTGGTGTTATCGCCCTTTTGTCGATCAATCCATAAACAGCTTCTATCAAAACTGCTGTTTCTCTCGTTTTTTTGTTTGTTTGTTTTTTTTTTTTCTGCCAACCTCACTTCTGAAAGGTCTGGCTGAATATTATCCTGTTACCAAGACTTGTATACTACCAAAACTTCCATAGGGCCTGTAAAAGTAAGATCCTCTCCCCTTTTAACTAGCTGAGGAGTAGGAGGCACTTGTAATTCTATTTCCAGGGTAACTGTCATGATAGAAACAAAAAGAATCTGCCCTGAGGCCTGGTGTCCCTTTATTAGTCCAGACTAGGAGCATGCTCACTTCTAGACTTACTAATCATCCTTATTTCCATGAAAATACTAGATGAAATCCTCTGAACATCTGATATGTCCAGCAAGAGAACCTCATTAGGAGTGAAAAATGCATTGTAGGTTTGCTAAAGGCATTGTAAGTTACATCCCTCCTGTTGAGTCACATGTTCTTAGACATGGTCAAACTGCAACAAGAAGATTTGAACACAAACTGGTTGACTGGACTGGAAATGCAACCATCATTGCACCCAGTCCAAGGCATATTGAAGTCTATAACATAGCATAGTGATCTCTAGGATCCTCTAAATTTGACCTGAACTGAAGAAGTGAGACACTTCCTCTCTCTTACAGTCCCCTACCAGGGACCTTGTTTCCAAAGTGTCTGAAAGGTCATGTTCCTCCTGCAGACCTCCTGCAACTAAGGAGCTGTCCAGGAAAGTGATGTATGTAAGGAAGTCCAAGCAAAACTTCTTCCTGTATAGCTGCTCTTTAAAAACATCAGAGGCTTCAAACTCCTTGAAACCCAACATAAAAGCCACATTCAATGCTGGCTGTTCACCCAAGGAATGTGGGAATTCCAAAAGAAGGTAAATGTGACCAAACAAGGGAGCATTCACAGAAACTGCGCCTGTTAAATCAATCCCTAGCCACTCAATAACAGTCAGCCAAATAAGGAATAGATTCCTTGTATTCTTGAGATGAATCATAATCCCCATCACCTGACAACCTGAATCTAACCTTTTGAGAGGTATAGAAACCCGATTGTACTCAATTCTTGTCTAAAACTATTGAAACAAAAGCCTTTCCTTGTAGAAATGAATGGCACTCCCGGGCATCTGACAACCCGAATCTAAACCTTTTGGAAGGAATAGAATACTCGATTGTGCATGGATGACGTCACACAGGTGTTTTCCTCTGGTGAATGTTTTGACTGGACCTCGACGGAAGAGTTTTCCGAAGGGGTAGTCTTTCCTGCATTCAAAACTCCGCCACGGAGCAGTGTCCATGGTAACTGTAATGGCTGCCCCCAAGGGAGATTCCTTCTTCTGTAGCGTCGACAATCTATTCGACTGGGAAGTACATTGTGACAAAAAATTGCTTTCAACGCCTGGCTATAAGAACCCGACGTGAACAGCAATAACGGCCACTCGAATTGTCATTCTAATACACGATGCAGTGTCCAATGGCAACTACAATGGCTGCCCCCATTCTCATTCAAGATGGCGCCGTCCAGATCGCTTCTGTTATTGAAGAATACACTATCTCTAGATATGTATGCTGCAAAATTATAGCTTCCAACGTCCAGCAAACTGAACCAAACGACTGGCAAGCTATATAAAATAATCATTGTTGCATAATGACCATCTTATGTAGATTTTATTCCTCGAGGTTGAAGATGATGGAACTTTCGATGTCGCCATCCAAAAGTCCTCTATTTGCATAATATAATGCATACCTTCGAAGATTCAACAAAGGTATAAGTTCTGTATCATATACCTGTAAAGAAGAAGTGAGATTCACTGTGAAATGTCAAAAAATAAATAAAAACCTTGACAAAACTTCTACTAATTTCCAAAGACGTCCATACTGATGATGGCCAACAAAAATAATGAGGTAAACAATGTAGTCATGTGACCTCTTTGGCGGGAGGACGGACTACTGTAACCCAATGGCTTGGTTAAGGTTGTTAGTAAACCTTAAAATCGCATCTCTGCGTTGGCCATTGGGTTGGATGGCTCCAACAAATAGCTACTGTTAGGAAATGGTAAGGGTATTTCGCTATAAAAGTCTAAATTATGTTTAAGTAAAAACAAAGCGTCCCGAAAAGGATATAAAGGTGAGTGCTAAAGTATTAAGAAAATGCTTCGTTTGTAGCCTTATACTGTTGTGGCAACCAAAGTCAGCGCAGTCTGCTCTATCTAGCACGGTTTTCAAGATATAAGCATTTTTGTGTTTTGCAAAAAATTAAAAAATTAAAAATGTCCGCTATATTTGGCGAGACAAAAATATTTTGAAAATTGGCATGGCTACTCTGCAGAGATACCCAGCAGGTCAAAAATTTTGTTGAGTTCGCTCCATATAGCACGGTTTTCGAGATATAAACATTTTTGTGTTTTGCAAAAACTTTGAAAATTTAAAATGGCCACCATTTTTGGGGAGACAAAATTTTTTGTCAAGACCACTGCCGCGGTGTGTATCTGGCGCCGAGCATTGAAGGAGAAGAAATAGCTTTTCCGAGATATTCACAATTTTTCATTTTCGTGTGTGAAAGCTCTTCCAAAAGTAGGTGAATGAGTTATTTGAGAAAAATTGGCTATCTGCAATACTATTAAGAGATAATTCGCATTTACTCATTTTGAGTAGGTGAGTAATTAGCTATGGGTCTGAAACTTCACCATGTGAAAGTTCTCCCACAAGTAGATGAATGAGTATTTGATAAAAATTGGGTATCCGCAATACTTTTACAGATAATTAGCATTTACTCATTTTGAGTAGGTGAATAAATAGCTATGGGTCTGAAATTTCACCAAGTGAAAGCTCTCCCAAAAGTAGGTGAATGAGTTATTTGAGAAAAATTGGCTATCTGCAATACTTTTAGAGGTAATTCGCATTTACTCATTTTGAGTAGGTGAGCAATTAGCTATGGGTCTGAAACTTCACCAAGTGAAAGCTCTTTGGGATAGCTGCTCTGCAGAGATACCCTGAAGATAAAAAATTTCGTCGAAATCGCTCTATGTAGCACGGTTTTCGAAATATTAGCATTTTTGTGTTTTGCAATTTTTGCGCAAAAATTTGAAAATTCAAAATGGCCGCCATTTTTGGCAAGACAAAATTTTTCTGAAAATTGGCATGGGTACTCTCCAGGGATACCCTGTGGGTCAAAAATTTCGTCGAAATCGCTCTATCTAGCACGGTTTTCGAGATATAAGCATTTTTATGTTTTGCAATTTTGCGAAAAATTCGAAAATTCAAAATGGCCGCCATTTTTCGCAAGAAATTTTTTTTTGAAAATTGGCATGGCTACTCTGCAGAGATACCCTGCGGATCAAAAATTTAGTCGAAATCGCTCTATGTAGCACGGTTTTCGAGATGTAAGCATTTTTATGTTTTGCAATTTTTGTGAAATATTCGAAAATTCAAAATGGCCGCCATTTTTGGCGAGACAAAATTTTTTTTCAAAATTGGGATAACTACTCTGCAGAGATACCCTGAAGATCAAAAATTTTGTCGAAATCGCTCTATGTAGCACGGTTTTCGAAATATTAGCATTTTTGTGTTTTGCAATTTTTGCGCAAAAATTTGAAAATTCAAAATGGCCGCCATTTTTGGCAAGATAAAATTTTTCTGAAAATTGGCATGGGTACTCTCCAGAGATACCCTGTGGGTCAAAAATTTCGCCGAAATCGCTCTATCTAGCACGGTTTTCGAGATATAAGCATTTTTATGTTTTGCAATTTCGCGAAAAATTCGAAAATTCAAAATGGCCGCCATTTTTCGCAAGAAATTTTTTTTTGAAAATTGGCATGGCTACTCTGCAGAGATACCCTGCGGATCAAAAATTTCGTCGAAATCGCTCTATCTAGCAGGGTTTTCGAGATATAAGCATTTTTATGTTTTGCAATTTTTGCGAAAAATTCGAAAATTCAAAATGGCCGCCATTTTTGGCAAGATAAAATTTTTCTGAAAATTGGCATGGCTACTCTGCAGAGATACCCTGTGGGTCAAAAATTTCGTCGAAATCGCTCTATCTAGCAGAGTTTTCGAGATATAAGCATTTTTATGTTTTGCAATTTTTGCGAAAAATTCGAAAATTCAAAATGGCCGCCATTTTTGGCGAGACAAATTTTTTTTTAAAAATAGGCATGGCTACCCTGCAGAGATACCCTGTGGGTCAAAAATTTCGTCGAAATCGCTCTATCTAGTACGGTTTTCGAGATATAAGCATTTTTATATTTTGCAATTTTTGCGAAAAATTCGAAAATTCAAAATGGCCGCCATTTTTGGCGAGACAAAAATTTTTTTCAAAATTGGGATAACTACTCTGCAGAGATACCCTGCGGGTCAAAAATTTCGTCGAAATTGCTCTATCTAGTACGGTTTTCGAGATATAAGCATTTTTGTGTTTTGCAATTTTTGCGAAAAATTCGAAAATTCAAAATGGCCGCCATTTTTGGCGAGACAAAAATTTTTTCAAAATTGGGATAACTACTCTGCAGAGATACCCTGTGGGTCAAAAATTTCGTTGAAATCGCTCTATCTAGCACGGTTTTCGAGATATAAGCATTTTTGTGTTTTGCAATTTTTGCGAAAATTTCGAAAATTCAAAATGGCCGCCATTTTTGGCGAGACAAAATTTTTTGAAAATTGGGAAAACTACTCCGCAGAGATATCCTGTGGGTCAAAAATTTCGTCGAAATTGCTCTATCTAGTACGGTTTTCGAGATATAAGCATTTTTGTGTTTTGCAATTTTTGCGAAAAATTCGAAAATTCAAAATGGCCGCCACTTTGGGCGAGACAAAAATTTTTTGAAAATTGGCAAAACTACTCTGCAGAGATACCCTGCGGGTCAAAAATTTCGTCGAAATCGCTCTACCTAGCACGGTTTTCGAGATATAAGCATTTTTGTGTTTTCCTTATTTGGAAAATTCGTAATGATTAATTAATCATTAATTACTCGGCCATTTCTTGACCAATCAATGCCAAAATCTAATGATTTCCAGATTTTAATAGAATGAATGTATTTGCCAAGTTTCAGGTGAATTGATAAAATTCCTTTCAAGTTACCATCCGGACAAGCTTCCCCATCGAAAAAAGACATTTTTGGTCATGTGACCTCTCTGATTGGTTGAAATGTCACTGCAGCATATTCAAAAAAATTCCCCAAGGCTACTGCCTAAACCTGCCAAATTTGAAAAGAATCCGCCTAACGGTTACAGAGTTATAAGGAAAACAAAATGCGGAGTCGCCGGAGCCGGCGGAGCCTGAAGGTCTCCCATACACAAACAAGCGTCCCTTGTGGGACGCTTAATTACGAAGCTGAAAATTTATTAATTGGAGTATATCTATCAATGGAAATAGCACTTATTTAAAAATAGTTTGAAATACATATAATAATCAGTTGCAGCAATCCATATGTCTTTGTCATAAGACAAACCTGTGTCAAACATGGCAGGTGAACAAACTTGGGCAGAGCCAAAGTTAAAGGTCACACCATGGTCACACCATGATGACACTTACAAACCCTAACCAATGTCCCTACCAAGTGTCAACCTTGTACACTTTACGGAATGAAAGAAATGACCCAGATAAGAGTTCATTCTCATGGTCAATCGGACAAGGTCAAATCAGGATCGCACCATGATGTTGCACACTTACAACCCCCAACCAATATCCCTACCAAGTGTCAACTTCCTACACTTTATGGTTTCCAAGATACTGCCCAGAAAACATTTTAAAAGTCAAGGTCATTAAAGCAAGGCCAGAGGTAAAATCAAGGTCATACCATAACGTTGCACACCTACAACCCAAAACAATATCCCTACCAAGTATCAACTTCTAAGCCTTATGGTTTCCGAGATATTGGCTGGACAAGATTTTATAGGTCAAGGTCAACACAGCAAAGGTCAAGTCACGGTCAGACCATGACGTTGCACATTTACAGCCCAAGTATCAACTTCCTACACTTTTCACTTTCAGAGATATAGCGGATTATAGCCTGAACAAGATTGTACAAGTTAAGGTCACTACAGCAAAGGTCAAATCAAGGTCACACCATGACGTTGCACACCATTCTTCAATTATCTGAACAAATCTTCCTCATCTAGCATGTTCAGGTAATAAAGACTGTTTCAACTATAGCAGATCCCTAACCTTCAGCAGGTTTCAGTCTAGTAAACAACTTAAAACTTACATTTATCCCACTGATCTCCTATGATGATGAGGAAGGTAATGCAAGTTCCAAAGGAATAGGCCATGACAGCAAAACTGCATGCAACTTGTGCCCTTTTGCCACATAATGAATAAATCACATCCTGATACGTGGCACTCTGGTGAAGGTCTGAGCAATAGGTCAGGATGATTAAAGAACCAAAAACAAAGGCCAATAAGACCTGAAATACACACACAGAGACAAAAAAAACTAGATGAATGCTTTTGCTAACAAAAGCGAAGCGTCCCTGAGAGTTTAAAATGCCTTGTGGTTTTAATAAGCATGCTGTAAAGCTAAGAATGCACAAAGCTGTACCGTACTGTTACATAAACCAACCCCCTTAGTGATATCATGACAGGGAAAATCCTACAAAGGTCTTCTTTAATTAACATAAACAAGCGTTGTAGACATAGACAAGCTGGAGAAAGTGTTGTACATTGGATGTACAACATTGGATGTAACTTTAGCAAATTTTGTGTAAATGCTACAAAGCATTTCAGTAACGAGTATTGATAACTTCATATATAATCATGTGTGCAAGTATGTATTGCTATTTAGATTGTCCACAGGGTTTTGCAATAGGTTTCAATACATTGTGAAAGCATAAAAGCAACAATAAAGGCAAAAGCTATTTCATGACCCCAGTTTGACCCATACATGGGGGTCAGGAGGTAAAACTAACCGGCTATTTAGACTGTCCACATATGGTTTCCCAATACCTCTTAATACATTCTGAAGCTATAAAAGCAACGATAAAGGAGATATACGGCAAAAACTCCAAAGCAGCTATTTATAACCCCAGTTTAGCCTATAAGGGGGGGTCGGGGGGTAAAACTGACTGGCTATTTAGACTCTCCACATATGCTTTCCCAATACCTCTTAATACATTCTGAAGCTACAAAAGCAACAATAAAGGAGATATAAGGCAAAAACTCAAAATCAGCTATTTTATGACCCCAGTTTGACCCATAAGGGGGGGGTCGGGGGGTAAAACTGACCACATATTTAGACTCTCCACATATGCTTTCCCAATACCTCTTAATACATTCTGAAGCTATAAAAGCAACAATAAAGGAGATATAAGGCAAAAACTCAAAATCAGCTATTTTATGACCCCAGTTTGACCCATAAGGGGGGCCGTGGGGTAAAACTGACCGGCTATTTAGACTCTCCACATATGCTTTAACAATACCTCTTAATACATTCTGAAGCTATAAAAGCAACAATAAAGGAGATATAAGGCAAAAACTCAAAATCAGCTAGTTTATGACCCCACTTTGACCCATAAGGGGGGCCGTGGGGTAAAACTGACCGGCTATTTAGACTCTCCACATATGGTTTCCTATTACCTCCCAATACATTTTATGGCTCTAAATGCAATACTTAAGAAGATAATAGGGGGGTTGACCTAACTTTAAGGCTCTCATATTGGAAGGTGTGAGCAAATCACCCATAAATGAGACATCTTTCAAGGGATTGCTCCCAAAATTTAATCAGCTCGCGTTTTCGATAGTATGAACAGGTGTGTGAAAGCATAAGGCTGTGGGGGGGGGTACTTAAAAAAACTGTTTTTGATCATGTGACCTTCATAAAGGTCAAAGGTCAAATTTAAGCATGCAGAAAAATTTTCCCACGCCTAAGGTATATAAGTGCCAAATATGGTTTGAAACCTAATAATAAGGGAGATATTCAAGGGAGACCATAATGCGGCGGCGGCGAGGAAACTGTGGCGAAAACAAATAAGCGCCCTTTCAGGGACGCTTAATTACAGCAGATTCTGACTATAAACCAAAATATCCTCAATTTGTTATTGACACAAAAAAACCCACATAATTCAATTGGTGTTAATTTTTAAGTAACAATTAAACGGTTGTGATAATTCCATCTTATCTGTCAGTATTAACAAATACATTTGAATACAAGCTCAGGTATGTCTTCAAAATGATGAGCAACGTTAAACCCACATAAATCTTAGTTTTACTTTCAGCATGTAACAAGTTTGTAGTGACACCCAAAGATAGACCAATGGGGCAATTGGTTTAGTGGCTTACATTTACACGTTACAAAAATATGAGGTAAAACAGCAGATCAAGTGTAGGGTGTTCTGGTAAGAACAGCTGTTAAAGAGTAGAAACAAGTATTCATTAAACAATGACATATGGGTAATAGGTATCCTTAAGTAAAAATTTTAAAAGGAGCAACCTTTTATTGATTATTATTAATATTTTTGTTAATATTCTCCGGTATATTATTTAGAAATGTAGTCATTTCTGACATATTTTAAAAGAGAATAATTGTGTGGTCTTTTATTGTTGGAAAAAAATGTACTCGCTCAAGAGGACAGTCTCATGACATTGCTATGCCCATAGACTGATCGTCTATGGGCATAGCAATACTTACTGCTTAGGAATGTTATGCCTTGGTGTCTGCTTAAATGCAGAGATTAAGTTCTATAAAAGTCTAATATTGAATAGAGTACGATAGTATAGAGTAGGAATTGTGAAAATTGCCACATATATGACATTTGCCAGTGAGGTCACCCCTTCTATTTTCTTAACTTGTGGGCAATTCTATAAATATCTATGATTTTTGTGACAACATAGGACTTTGAAACTCTCCTGATGATTTTTAACCCTGATGATTTTTGATTAAATATCTGTGATTTTTGTGACAACATAGGACTTTGAAACTCTCCTGATAATTTTTAACCCCAGCCCATAAAGGCTGGGGTTATAGTCATCCCCTGCGCTGTCTGGGCGGTGGCAGCAGCGGCAGCATTGGCGAAAGCGGGCCTAAAGTTTGTGGGTGTTCCACAGCCTAAACCCCTGCACGGATTTTCACCAAATTTTCAGAATATGTTTACCCCAAGAGGATCTAGAGCTGATTATGTTTTGGGGGTATCCAGTGGCAACTTTTGCCATGGCAGCACTTTAAAATTTCGGGGTTTTAAAGTTTCTGCTGAAATCTTCAATAATTTTTGCAACCTAAAATATTGCAGCTAGCTTCATCAGATTTGCACAAAATGTAAATGGATAGGAAAGCTTGCATGAGAGTAATTGTGTCCTTGTTTTGGAAACAAAATGACTGCCATATCACATCTTTAATACCAGATAGGAGGGTCATCATATCAAAAAGGCCTTATATCTCCCTTATAATTGCTTATAGTGCTACAAAATATAAAAACTACTTGTAAGAAATCATGGCCTGTGAATCTTTTGTTGACCATCTCGTGGCTTCTCTGTACTTCTAACAACAGAAGTTGTTCCTAAGATTTTCCCAAATCTAAATGTTGTTGGTCCTTTAGCTGTACCTGTGGGCTGGGGTTCTTGCCTGCCGAGGCTGGCTATTTTTACTTTAAAATTTGTAGGGGAGAAACCAAGTGGAAAATGTTACATATTGTAGCAAATTTCACATTTCCTACTAGATATTAGTGACACAGTTCTTGAATGCAAATATTAAAATTCTTCCCAGGTCCTGCTGATGAGTATCATTTATGCAAGACTCAGTAAAGTCTTATGTGATTTTCCCACTTCTCTGATTGAATTCTGAGGACTGTGCTATTATCATATTTTTTAAATGTATATTTACTTTTTGTAAATCGTTGAATAAAATACACAATAGGTTGGCAAATCTTCAGGATTTATGTCGCTGCAAATATAAAACATGACAATTTGAAGAAGGCAAAAGTCATATGTAATTTAATTTTGACACAACCCTTTGGCACACCTAGGTTTTTCAATCTCTGATTGATATTACAAGACTTTCATTGACATGTCACATCTTAAACTAGGAACCATTTAAAAAAAATTTTTTTTGTCATACTTGTTTGATGTTTGTGTTAACCTTGTTCAAGGATATAATGCCCTATCACACTGCAGCCAGTATTGCCTATGTTTACAACACCTCATTCCACACTGTACTCACACTTCTGACAGTAAACTCTGCATACTGTGGCATTCAGTACTTGATGTGGCCACTAATACAGAACCTTTGAACTGTTCAAAATTTCCCTGTGTGCAGTTGGAGGTGTTTTTTTTTTACGGCCAGTTTGCATGATTTTGAACACCTACAAACGTCGGCAATACCACCTACTTCAGGTGATATAAATGGGAAAATGAGATTTCCACTAAATAAGCTCAGAGAAAGAGTTTGCTTACTGCTTGAATTGTGATGGAAATAACTAGTCCACCACTCTGATTATATGCGGCTGGGAAGTTTAACAGGCCTGCACCCAAAGCAGCATTCACCACCAAAAACACAGACACATACCAGGAGGTACCTGAAGAGATGCAAAATCAGCTCATCAGAAAGGTTTAACAGTGAAAATACATTTAATTGGTAAGACGACATCGACTCCAATATATTAAATTGTATAAAAGAAACACTAAATTCTTTGTAGAAAGACAGTTCCAAGATAAACAAATCTTTGTTTACAAGAACTCGAGAAGTTCACACTTTTGGTGATTATTTATTCAGATAGAAACACCACCATTAAATTGCTTACTAATATGTAGTCGAGCACGTCATATATGCCACAACAACAAAAGATCATCTATTTTATTCATTTTGAATCCAAATACAGTATCTTTTATATTTTAATTATTTAATAAAAACAAGCAATCAGTGACCATAAATGGGCTCTGTTTCAGCTGACTTTGTGTTATGAGCTTCAAGGTACAAGTGAAAGTAGAAAAGGATGTACATGTATCTGAAAGTAGCTATTGCTCAGCTATGCAATGAGCTACAGGTCTGCAATTTTACTATGTTATTGCTGACCCAAAAGTAGGTGAACAACAAATTTAAACAAAATACTATAAATGTAATAGTTTTCGAGTTACAAGTGATTTACTCAACAGTGAGAATATCAAAGTAGCTAGCTATGCAATGAGCTACAGGTCTGCAATTTTACTATGCTATAGCTGATCCAAATGTAGGTGAATAATATATTTATACAAATTCTCTAAAAGCAATAGTTTTCAAGTTACAAGTGATTTACTCAACAGTGACAACCTCAAAATAGCTATTGCTCAGTTATGCAATGAGCTACAGGTCTGCAATTTTACTATGTTACAGCTGACCCAAAAAGTATGTGAATAACATATTTTAACAAAATACTGTACTTGCAATAGTTTTCAAGTTACCAGTGATTTACTCAACAGTGAGAACATCAAAGTAGCTGTTGCTCAGCCATGCAATGAGCTACAGGTCTGCAAGTTTACTATGTTACAGCTGACCCAAAAGTAGATGAGTAACATATTTACACAAAATACTCTAAAAGTAATGCAACAATTTTCAACATACAAATGATTTACTGAACAGTTAGAACCTCAAATTAGCCATTGCTCAGCTATGCAATGAGCTACAGTTCTGCAATGTTACTATGTTATGGGTAACCCAAAAGTAGCTGAATAACACATTTTAACAAAATACTCTAAATGCAATGTTTACAAGTTACAAGTGATTTTACTCATTATGGAAGGTGCTGAAAAGTCAGAAAGTAGCTATTACTCACTTAGCTATTGGGATAGGCTCCCAAGTTACTAACCATGTTGTAGCTATGGAAAAGGTAGCTGAACAACATATTTAACAAAATGTTCTAAATGCAATACTTTTAAAGTTATAAGAGATTTGCTGCATGTATTCATGAATTTTAATGCATTAGAATTATTTTTAAAATTCATAAAAAAACTAGATCTAGCGCATCGGAGAACTGATGCAAATTGTATCCACCAGAAAGAAAACTCACCAAAGCCAATCAACCATTGCTAAACCTTGAAGGAGGAGCCCAAGGTGAAATCTGAACACATTAAAAGATTCTTAGCCCATAATTTCCTATAGTTTGGTGTGACATTGCAAACCTCTAGGAACAATAATAAGCAAGATACAAGCTCTTTTAATTTTGGCTATCCTCATTGGGCCAAAGGTCAAATCTGATCACATCAAAAGATTCCCAGCCGATGATTTCCTATAGGATGGTTTCACATTACAAACCTATAGGACCAAGAAAAAGTAAGTTATAAGCACTTTTAGGTTTGGCTATCCTCATTTGACCATGAAGGAGGGGCCCAAGGTCAAATCCGACCACACCAAAAGATTCCCAGCCCATGATTTCCTGTAGGTTGGTTTACCATCCCAAACCTCTAGGACAAAGAATAAGCGAGTTATAAGTACTTTTAGGTTTGGCTATCGTCGTTTGACCTTGAAGGAGGGGCCCAAGGTCTCTACACACGGCGGCGTAACAAAGCGAAATCCATAGTATCCACCGGATGCTATCTGGTGGATACAATAACAAAGAAAGATCGAGGTCTGATAATCACACAAGGGATCTACTTGTGACCTTGTACATATGTTCAAGATAAGGGAGAAATCCCTGCAATAGTTATTGAGAAAGTGTTGAAATTTTCACTTCTAACGGCTCTGGGGAAGAGACGAACAGACAGATCTGCATGAATTTTACAATTTATTATCCTAGATAAGTAAGGTATCTTTTGCAAGTACCAGCATGTCTCTTGGCCTTGTACTTTTGGAGGAGAATTTGTTAATGCAGACGCCGCAGAGTGATGCCTTAATGTCACCTGACTGACAAGTCAGCGGACATAAAAATGGGATCAAATGCACAAAGAATTTGGATATTCAAATATGCAAAATGTACCATAATTCATTTTCCAGATAATGATATGACATTCTTTCCTTTGCCCGAAACAAGATTTGAATGCGGAATCACATTTAAATCATATTTCATATTTCTCTTCAATCCAGTGTGTAATGTAAATGGAGAAAAATATTCACTATTTATTTTTATAAAACATATACATCCAAAAGTTTCATTCTTTTTGGTACATACTTGTATCTACTGCTACAAAGAAATAGTTACCACAAGACCACCACAGTGGTATGATCTCCCCCAGGGATTAAACACTACATGATATACAAATATGAAGCTATAGCTCCGAAAATATGCCATGACACGGAACATCAACTAGACCAAGGACGCGTCTGTGGCCAGATACAAGATGTATTTTTCTCTATTTTTCAGGGGCCATTACAGGAGTAGTCCTTAGTACCCAGTAGGGTCCAAAATTTGACCCATATCGCTCTATTTCTTACAGCTTTCAAAATAAAAAACAATTTCCATTTCTGCCAACATTCAAGATGGTGGCCGAAATTCGGGGGCCGATTTCACAAAGGGATTTAGACTAAGCCACGTTCTTAGCTAAGTCAGGGAGTTAAATCTAAGACTTTGGTCTTAGTTAGGTCTGGGACTTGAATGGATTAAAATAACCACAGTGGTTTTCTGTGTCATATGACTTTGTATATCCTTCATTTTATGCATTTTATCTAAGTATAAGTGCTGTTTTGAAATAGAAAACCTTGTTACATCATATAAACTTCCCAAAGACTGCTTTAGTGAGGTGCTCTGTATAATTATACTTTATTAAAGCCATTTCAAATTTTGAAGTGGAGAAAGGTTTATGGCGGCCATATTTAAGTCCTCTTTACAAAATTTAAGCCCACTACCTCCCAGACTTAAAGTTAAGTCCACTGACTTAGCACTTTCATGGACTTAGCTGCTTTGTGAAATGCGCTAAGTCTAAGACCACAGACTTAACATTCTGTTGACAAAATTTAAGACCAAATCTGGGCTTAAGTCCCTTTGTGAAATTGGAAAAATTTGAAATTTATGAGGGACCTTAAAGCACTGGTCCTTTATAAATACCCAGTGGGTCCAAAATTTGCCCGAAATCGGTCTATTTCGTTATAGTTTTTGAGATTAGCAACATTTTACATCTGTGCCAAAATTCCAGATGGTGACCGAAATTCAAAAATTTTTAAATTTTTGACGTACATTAAAAGTCTAGTCCTTAGTACATAAAAATGTAGGTGAACAACATATTTCAGTAAAAACCTCGTAATTCAATTGTACTGAAGTTATAAATGATTTACACGTTTGCAAAAGTAGTTATTACTTTGTTAGATATGGAGCTACAGCTCTGAAAATTTGTCATGACACAGATCATCAAAAAGTAGGTGAACAACTTATTTCACAAAAAACTCTAAATTTAACAGTATTAAAGTTACAAGTGATTTACTCATTGGCAAAATGCCAAAGTAGTAAATTACTATCACACTACCATTCTTAGCCATATATCTTTTGTGCAAATTTCAAGTTACAGAGCATGTTAATGATTTTTAAACCATCAACTATGGTGGCCATTTTTTTCAAAATGAGGCCAAATACTTTTACAGGCAAAAGATTTGCAGGCCAGGACTTCCCATGGGCTGTTCTTACATTCTGAAGCCCTAGGACCAATAATAAGGGAGATATTAGGATGTTTTAGTTTTAGTGTGATTGACCTGTTACGGTTATAGGGTAAGCAATTACCAGTTGCTTTCAGGTTGCAACAGGAACAGACAAAAAGTAAAACCTAACCAATTTATTTAACTAGAAATAGGACGCCCTGTTTAGAGAAGCTGCAATATATGACAAGAAACAGGATAGCATAGAACACACTATTCAAAATTGGCTCAAAATCACTGTCTCTAAAGGTTTCGATTTCCGATAAAATTGAAGACAGTGGGCGAAATTTGAGAAATTTGACATTTTCAGAGGCAATATACCAAAGGTCTCATATATCCAAATGGTCAAAAATTAGTTTGAAATTGCTCTATCCCTTACGGTTTTAGAGATAAATGACATTTTAAATTTCCGCCAAAATTCAAGATGGCGGACAAAACTCTGGAAATTCAACTTTTTTTCACAGGCACTATATCTAAGGTCTCTAGTAGTACTAGTACCCAAAGGGTCCAAACATTGCTCGAAATCACTCTATCTGTAAGGGTTTTTGAGATTTTCAATTTCTGCCAAAATTCAAGATGGCGGCCAAAGTTCGCAAAATTCAACATCTTTTCTGGGGCACTACATGTAACTTCTCTAGTACCCACAGGGTTCAAAATTTGCACGTGATGAGAATCGATTTTTGGGAAAAGTCTCCAGCAGATGAATATATACTTTTTTTTTCATTTTTACAGAAATTCAAGATCTCGCACCATTCCTGAGAAAAATGCATTTTACGCAGAAATTTAAGATGGCTGCCAAAACTAGCGGGAAAGCAATTTTTGATAAAAGTTGTCAGTAGACTCTGCATAAACCCTGCAGGTCAAAAATTTCATCAAAATTGCTCTATCCCGCACCGTTTCCGAGATAAGTGTTTTTGTGTTTTATGAAGAAATTCATAATGGCCATCAAAAGTGGCAGGAAAGTGATTTTGTGAAATATTGCCAGTACACTCTGCAGATACCCTGTGGGACAAAAATTTTGTCGAAATCACTCTTACCTCGCACCGTCTCCGAGATAAATTTATTTTTGCGTTTTACACAGAAAATCATGACGGCTGCCAAAAATGGCGGGAAAGCGATTTTTGGAAAATTTGCCAGTACACTCTGCTCATACTCTGGGGGTCAAAAATTTTGTCGGTATCGAATTTTTAAAAAGTTTGTGAGAGTAGATTGCTTAGATACCCTGTGGGTTGATGATTTCAACAAAATCGCTCTATCTTGCACGGTTCAGGAGATAGAAGCAAATTAGTGGTTTTGCATTTTGGCAAAAATTCGAAAATTCAAAATGGCCACCATTTTTGGGGAGATGGAATTTTTTTGAAAATTGGCAAGATTAGATTACTTAAAAATCCTGTGGGTTGAAAATTTCAACGAAATCGCTCAGTTAAGGAGACAGAAGCACATTTGTGTTTTCGCATTATTGGCAAAAATTTGAAAATTCAATATGGCCGCCATTTTGGGGGAAAGGAAATTATTTTTTTAGAGTAGAAAGAAGTTTGCTAAAATGCCCTGTGGATCGAAAATTTGACGAAATCGCTCTATCTCGCATGGTTAGGAGATACAACCAAATTTGTGTTTTTGAATTTTTGGCAAAATTTCAAAAATTCAAAATGGCCGTCATTTTTAAGGCGAGGAAAAGTTATGAAAAACTATAAATAGGACGCCCTGTTGATAGTAGCTGTGACATATGAATAGAAACAGGATAGCATAGAAGACCACACATTATCATGTGTAATGTCCACCCCATAAACGTTTTGCAACAATTGTACAGTAGTCTTACAAGACCCTGTTTCATTTGTAAAATATATCAATGATGCTTAAATATTCATTAGTATACATGTAAATTATTTCAGCTTTTGCATTGGTTGGGTCGAAAATTTCAACGAAATCGCTCTATCTTGCACAGTTAAGGAGATAGAAGCAAATTTCTGTTTTTCAATTTTTGGCAAAAATTCAAAATGGCCGACATTTTTGGGAAGAGGATTTTTTTTTGAAAATTGCCAAGAGTACATTGCTTGGATAGTATAGATACCCTGTGGGTCGAAAATTTTGACGAAATCGCTCTATCTCGCAAAGTTAAGGAGATAAGCAAATTTGTGTTTTTTCCATTTTGATAAAATTTCGAAAATTCAAAATGGCCGCCATATGTGGGAAGAGGAAATTTTTTTTGAAAATTGTCAAGAGTACACTGCTCAATAAGGACGGCTTTTTCTGTCGTTTGGCGGGCCGGTCTGTGCCGACCTGATTAGCAATTGTCCATTGAATGGGATGTATTAACGCAATAAAAACATGGTTTCAGGGTGTAGTAGGCCACTCATATTAAAGCCCTGTGAAGATGTGGTGAGCGCGGCCAACTTATGCATGCGGCCAACTTATGAAGGGTAGCTGCTTCCCTGCATAAGTTGGCCGCCCTCACCACAACTTCACAGGGCTTTAACATGAGTGGCCTACTACACTCTGAAACCATGTATTATTGTTAAACTTATTATATGCAACAGTTTTCATTAGGGCTGCGAACGAGTACTCGAGCCTCGGTGTACGAGGCGGTCTTGGCTTGTACTCGAGTCCATTTTAAAAACTCGGTTACTCGCAAGGTATTGTATTATCGCCCACGTAATCAAAAGCTTGCGTAAAATATGCTACATTTCAGCATTTCCGTCACATAATATCAACTAAAGTTGTTATTTTCGCTTGAAAACATACAATTTACTCCATATTCTATAATATATGATCAAATAGAAGACGTTTTTCTTCAAAAGTTTTGTTTCCGGAACCGACTATTTGTTTACAGAAGACTTCTACTGGTAGGTACTAAATCTTGCGGTTACTCGAATTCGGGCCGGTTGTCAGAGGGCGAGTACTCGATGTCGTTTTTCAGCAACCGTCACAGCCCTAGTTTTCATTGGTGTACAATAACCTATTCGTCTTTCTGGAGCCTGTAGATGAGCCGCGGCCAACTTATGACTGCGGCCAACTTATGCAGGGTACTGATTGGCGCCATATAATTGGCACACACCTCAAATTGGCACAAAACGGAAGTTAAAATATTTAATAACAATGGTTCTTTATCACCCACACTCACGCATTCCTGCTTAACAAATAAGGAAGTGAAATGACGACAGAAATAACTTCAGTATCTTCGTCAATTTCCGTATGCAAATTGTGCCAATTTGAGGCGCTGATTTCATGTAGAAATTATATTATTTCCCCTTAAAAACGATTCTAACAGGTTTATTGTTCTGATTTGATGTTAGTAAAATAGTTTAATAATTTGCGCTTGTGTCAATTCATATTTTAATAAAAAGAAATTCACGAAACTACACTTAAAATAAGCAAAAATAAGGTTTTTGTGTCCAAGTTGTGCCAAGTTACGGCGAGAGGCAGTACAGTTGTTACGGGCCGTTTCAGCTCCATGTGCCGTTTCGACCTGGCGCACTCAATATGTGCGCCGTTTCAACACTTGATAGATCTTCTATTTGTAAAATATGACTAGAAACCCAATCGTGGCCTCATATTTCCTAAAGTCTGTATGTGCCAAGTAAAATATTGCAATAAAACGTCATTAGTAGTTGCAGTAAGAATAAAATATTTGTCTTGAGTGAGGTTTCAGTAACAATTATTTTCATTGGTTACTTAAATTAACATTAACATTGGTGGCTTTTGTTTGTAAAATATTATTACTAGAAAATCCATCGTGGCTTCATATTTTCTTAAGTCTTTGTGTGCACTGTGCAAGGACTACTGCCTATCGTCGCATTACGGGTCTAGTCGCAATATGGGTCTAAATTTATTTTTAGCCACGTAAATACGAAATAATGCTCAGAAAGCAGGCACCAAAAAAGGTTGAAAGTGTTAATATATTGAATATATTGTAAATACAGCGTGGTACATCCATGTGGCACTAAATAAAATAACTACAGAGCTTTAAATATTGAACAAACATGTCCGCCATTGCAGTCAAAACATCCGTTTCATGGACATTGTTTACAATTGCTGGGAAGACAGTATTGAAAAATCTGACAAAAATAAGATAGACCTACCATTGAAAAAATGTGTGTTAAATACATTAATGATTTATCTTTCTTTTTACATATTCGCTTTTACATATTCCTTTCTGCATTAGTTAATTTTCAATGTTTAATTTTATAAACAACTTGAGCTGCTCATAATCACACATGTAAACAGGAAACAGGAAGTGACCTTTTGGGTTCTTACTAAAGTTCATTTATAATCAGTCTGGAAAATACGAAGGTAAAAAGAAATAACCTGTTGCTTGCTGTTCTCCATGATTAATTGAACCATCTACAGTGATAGTAGATATTACTTTAGATTGATATAAGATATGTACAAAGAGGCTATCCAGTAATATATGACATGTCATTGCTCTGACACCAGGAATAAAATTGGTAGTGTATATTGAAGTTATTATTGTTATAGCCTTTATAGGGCTTAATCTTTACTATAAAGGCACTATAACTTTTAACAGTTGGAGCTATATTCAACTTCAATGAAAAGATGACAAATACATTATCCATTTACCTAGATGCAAGTACTGAAGGGATAGACTTACAGAGGCAATGGAGACACTCAGGATATAGAACTTTATGAAATACTTGACTGGATGGTATATAGAAATCGTATAAAATTTGTTATATGATTTCTATGGGATGGTATCTCTATTTAACTGTGCGATTGATATACCGTTTGATGTGAGAGATGTTAAGACTTTGATGATGGTGACATTGTAACCATTTTTATTCTCCCACCATTGCACCATTGCTCTCTCTATATAGAGGGACATTGGGGGGGGGAGGCATATCATATATGTTGGTTTCAATTTCAGATGAATGGTAATTTACCAAGTGTAAGTACTGGCTGTCAAGTGGTAGCACTTCAGGATTCCCTCTCTTGCAGCAGTGGCTTGCCATACCTGCAGCTGTGAGGCTGTTGGTTATCTGATAAGTTCCTAGATTTAGGTAGTTTTGGCCTTGAATACAATATTGCCAAGCTTTGTTTTCCATGCTCCTGTGTATACTAATTTGTTGTATGCTTCTTGTATTACAGAAATATTTTCAGTGCTATCTTTGCAACAGTGACATATAACTATATCACAAATAATTTTTATCTGCCAAATTTATAAGGCTGAAAGCGATTTGAATTTTAACTAACTGATTAATTGTTCTGTAAAATCTACGATTTTCCGATTAATCAGTTATAGTGTTTACTCACCTGCAATGCCTGAAATCAAACTAATACAGCATCCAATATGTACAAATAAATAATATCTTGTCATTTTTATTGACCCTTTTGTCAAATAAGGGATAAATTGGGCACAATATAGATATCAAATATCTTTTACAGTGACAAAAATAGCATCAGAGATGCCCGTACCCCACAGCCTAGGGAAATATTTTCAACACCATGAGATACAGAAGTACTGTATCAGTACAAACTTTAGGATACTTTCAGAGCACTGTCAGTTATATAAAGGTCCAAATAATGTTTAAAAGAAAGATCATGCATATAAAGATGAAGTATTAAAACAAGATAATTCAATAACAAGATGACAGCATTAATCAGCAAACTAAAATTCAACCCTCTTTATCTACATCTGCATGGCCAAATTATGGTTTAGATGGTTTGAATATTACCATGCATATAGAAGTGGTAATACATTTAATGAATGCTTATGTGTGGTGTTGGAGCAAAATCTGTGGCTCACTTGATGAAATTCTATCTCTTACAATGGGAAGTTATGAAAGTAAAATTCTTAATAAATTCTAATATGACTTTAACAGTGCTTAATCTGCATCAAAAGAGAGACCCAAAGGTGCAACAAGATTTTATAGGTCAAGGTCACTAGGACAAGGTCAAATTAAGGTGACACCATGATAATACACACCTACAGCCCCTAACCAATGTCCCTACCAAGTATCAACTTCCTCAACCCTACGGTTTCCAAGATATAGCCCGGACAAGATTTTATAGGTCAAGGTCACTACGCCAAGGTCAAAGGTCAAATCAAGGTCAGACCATGACGTTGCGCAACTATATCCCCTAACCAATGTCCCTACCAAGTATCAACTTCCTACACCTTACGGTTTCCGAGATATAGCCCAGACAAGATTTTTAAACTCAAGGTCACTATGGCAAGGTCAAAGGTCAAATCCTGGTCAGACCATGACGTTGCACACCTACACACCCTAACCAATGTCCCTACCAAGTACCAACTTCCTACACCTTACGGTTTCCGAGATATAGCCCGGACAACATTTTATAGGTCAAGGTCACTATGGCAAGGTCAAAGGTCAAATCAAGGTCAGACCATGACATTGCACACCTACACCCCCTAACCAATATCCCTACCAAGTATCAACTTCCTACACCTTACGGTTTCTGAGATATAGCCCGGACAAGATTTTATAGGTCAAGGCCACTACGGCAAGGTCAAAGGTCAAATCAAGGTCAGACCATGATACTGCACACCTACACCCCCTAGCAAATGTCCCTACCAAATATCAACTTCCTACACCTTACGGTTTCCGAGATATAGCCCGAACAAGAATTTATAGGTCAAGGCCACTATGGCAAGGTCAAAGGTCAAATCAAGGTCAGACCATGACGTTGCACACCTACACCCCCTAACCAAGATCCCTACCAAGTATCAACTTCCTACACCTTACGGTTTCTGAGATATAGCCTGGACAAGATTTTATAGGTCAAGGTCACTACGGCAAGGTCAAAGGTCAAATCAAGGTCACACCATGACGTTGCACACCTACACCCCCTAACCAATGTCCCTACCAAATATCAACTTCCTATACCTTACAGTTTCCGAGATATAGCCTGGACAAGAATTTATAGGTCAAGGTCACTACGGCAAGGTCAAAGGTCAAATCAAGGTCAGACCATGACGTTGCACAACTACACCCCCTAACCAATGTCCCTACCAAGTATCAACTTCCTACACCTTACGGTTTCAGAGATATAGCCCGGACAAGATTTTATAGGTCAAGGTCACTACGGCAAGGTCAAAGGTCAAATCAAGGTCAGACCATGACGTTGCACAACTACACCCCCTAACCAATGTCCCTACCAAGTATCAACTTCCTACACCTTACGGTTTCCGAGATATAGCCCGGACAAGATTTTCAAACTCAAGGTCACTACGGCAAGGTCAAAGGTCAAATCAAGGTCAGACCATGACGTTGCACAACTACACCCCCTAACCAATGTCCCTACCAAGTATCAACTTCCTACACCTGACGGTTTCCAAGATACAGCCCGGACAAGATTTTCAACTCAAGGTCCCTACGGCAAGGTCAAAGGTCAAATCAAGGTCAGACCATGACGTTGCACACTTACACCCCCTAACCAATGTCGCTACCAAGTATCAACTTCCTACACCTTACGGTTTCTGAGATACAGCCTGGACAAACTATTTCCCGCCACCCACCCACTCATCCGGACACCATGGGTGAAAACAATACCCCGACAGCCCTTAAGGGCTGTGGGGTAAAAATGATCAAAATAGGAAATATTTAGGCATAATAATGCCAATCAATGATGGTGTCTTTCTTTTGGTAGTTTTTATCAATTAATTGAATTGTCATTTTACTATTCTTATTCTATGGCCATGCTAAGGATAACGATTATCTGGTATTCGTGTTTCAGCCTTACAAATTTGTAATTTCTCAGATGAAGTTCTATGCTAAAATGATGTAATTATGAGTTTGAAAAGAAATATACATAGATTTGTTAAGTCCAAGTTTAAACTTGGGGTTTTACATCCAGTTCAACAGGCAGGATCATATAAGGACGTGTCCTCAATATTACCACTTGTGGGATTCGAATCCACAGAGGTGCCAGGCTATGGTAACACGCCAAACTTATCATTATTTAAGATAAATTCACAAGTACTAGTACTTTATACTATAATTTCCTCATTATTTAATGTTATGTAGCATCTTCCATATCATTCTATAAAAATTCCAGTAAAGGAGAAGTTATATTTCAATGGTACATTGCTTCTACATTTAAAGAGCAACATGGAATTTTGTGCCTTTTCACACCAAATACCATGCTGTCATGGTATAACCTTAGTGGATTTCTTTGCAAGATTTCTGGAAATCATGCATTTCCTGTGCTCTGGTAGTGCACATTCTTTTCAAGTTTTAATGGATCTGTCTGAAAGTCTCAATCTGCTGGTCGGTGTTTGTCTTGTCTTCTTTCATTTTTCATATCCTGGATGTTCATAGGGTAGAATTTTTAGTATAACCTCAGCAAATTTATTAATAGAAAAATCATTGCATGTTTATTGTAATTGGTTCCCGCAGTTTGATATTTTTATAGACCAAAGTAGTGGCCTCGATAACAACTGTGACACCTTAAATGCACTGCTTAAACTCGATTTCTAGAAAAAAATTGCAGTAGTTCTTGCAAATAGAATCATTATCTGTAGTTTGTGCTTAAGTTACCATGAGGGTACCTCCTGCTTGTTTCATTGCTTAGTGTTGGCTCATCAGAATTAGGTTCCATTTGTGCCCATTAGGTATTGGCACATTACAATTAGGCCTTGGTTACAGGCACCAACCATTTATATAAATTATCAACAAATTGCAAAAGCCATCAAAAATTGTAATAAGGGTAATATAACTTTTGAGCAATAATATTAATAAAGCCAGTTATGTTGATATAACTGTAGAACTATGAGGCAACTGGTATTTGTTCATATAACTGCGAATAAATGACACACTAGGGTCATGACTTATATGGTTTGAAATTGATTACTTGACATATATGTGTATCTTCTGTTGTATAATAATTTGATGAAATGACATTTATCAATTAATGGAATTAATTTATATAAATGTGAGAAATTAAAATACATTTACACAATTTGGACCTAATCAGGCACAAATAAATATCCAAATGTGTACAAGGTCATAAAATAGTAATAATTCCCAAGACAAATATGCACAATTATTTCAACATTAAACCTGGTATTAGCAACAGGAGAAAACTATGCAATAAAATAAAATAAAGACAACAGCTTCAGAATTTACAACTTACTACTACAACCAAACCGGGTTTCCAAATTTGGGTGGAAGAGACAACAGGTTGTTTACTTTTGTTCTGCAATTACGTAATTTTACAACTAGACTGTAAACAGCATAGAGATAGCCCTTTTGCTTTTTATGGTAAAAAATGCATCAAAACGTGGGATTTGCATTGAAATTAAACTGAAATATATAAATAACAATTTATACCATCTGGGGCCTTATTATCTGTGGCTAATAAAGTGGGATTAGACCCATATTATGCACAGGTGTTATTTGGGGATGTGAGCGATAATTGCATATATTTGGTGTTTTACTCAGCTAATATAAAGTCCAAGGCTGTAAAACGGACTTTATAAATTATGGGATGGATTAATTCAACCGCTTTTATAAACAGAGTGACCGCTAAGGCTGTGGTTTGTGTACTGCCTTCCGTCTTCACCGTCATTAGACCCGTAATGCGACGGTAAGCAGTAGCATTTGATATTTTATTCGTAAAATATTGCTAGATTTTCTATTTCCCCCATCGTGGCCACATAAATTAACCGTGGTGTTGAAACGGCGCAGTGAGCCGTTTCGACCCGGCGCCGGTGTCTAAATGGCCCGATACACAGTAACCACTTCGTAAAATTACCGGGCGATAAAACAAGATTTAGTTTAAAACATTGTTCTCAAAATTGTAACTCACTAAATTACGTTACTAATATGAACATTTTACCAGATGGGTTGACTAATATGCGGACATTGCTTTCTAATTGCTGCAATAATGGAGTGGTTTCATCTTGTAAACCGCTACTCTCATTCTGGGTGTCAGTCATCTTTGGTTACATCTAGAATTCGGACTTGAGTCCGACTCGGACGTTTGGCAGGACTAAAAGAGAAATGCAGCGATGGTAAAAATTCGTCTAGAATTGTGTCTAGATCTATAACACCCCCAAATATCCCCTCCCATAGCGTCGCTACTACTCATTCTACCAACAAAAGCAAGAAATTATGCGTAATTGATATTGATCAAATGGTTACAGACAACAGTATTACTGAATATTTAAGACAATATACATTTATATTAAACAACTGCAGCTAAAATAAATAGGACAGAACACAATTTAACAATATTAAAAACATTCTGAGCTTGAAATATGTGTTAAAGTAGTGACTACTGATAACACTGAAAATCAACTTTAGAACAGAATTTCGTTCACAGTTGTCTACATAAATGTACATTTGTAAACACATTATTCAGTACCAGTTTTTCTGGGAATAAAGTCCCCCATTTAAACTTATTTGTTAATGCATTCTAATGATAAAATTTTAACACTAGTTCAAAACTGAACTTTAAAAACTTAATTTTTAGTTTTACTTTTATAATCTTTTTTAACACTATTCTGTGGTTCTTTTCAAACACAAGAGAAGTACATAACTCGAGTCCAACCAATTTTTTTATAACTGGACTAATGAAATAAATGTTTACAAATGGAAACCTCAAATCTTACAGGAAGTCCATATCATATGGACAAGTTATATTTGACAGTTAGAGCAGACTATGGCTCCTAATTAATTGAGTACACTTCAAGTCTGGCGCACTTTAAACCAACATTTAAATTCAAACTAAAGAGTTCAATTTTAATCACAAACTCTTGAGTTAATGAAGTTATTTTAATAAATTTAGTTGAAATATTGTGTGTACTTTGTTGTAATTTTAAAAGAAAATACTACATTATTTCATTTGGACATCGCTTAGGTTTAAGTTAAAACTTAAACTGGACTGTATTCTGCATCTTTTTCGTTAAAAAAAATAATAATGGAATACCACAGTAAGGGGGGAGAAATCAAAATATGTAGGTTTGCCTACTATGTAAATAATTAAGGGACTGGGATTCTTTTGTTTTAAATGTTAAGAACATGTAGCTATTAATTGTTTTTGGAATATATAGGTGGCTCTGAAAAGAGCCTTTTGAGACTTTAAAAGTAAAGTCAGGGGGGCATTTATTTCTTGGCAGCGGCCTTCTTGGCTGCAGGTTTTTTCTTTGGGGCTGCCTTCTTGGCTGCTGGCTTCTTTGCAGCAGGCTTCTTCGCCACTTTCTTGGCAGCTGGCTTCTTTGCTGCTGTCTTTTTGGGAGATGCTGCTTTCTTTGGCTTGGCCACCTTCTTTTCACCCTTTGCTTTTGCTGCAGCAGGCTTCTTGGCTTTCTTTGGAGTAGCTGGCTTCTTGACCTTCTTTGGTTTGGTGACCTTCTTTGCTGCTGGCTTCTTGGGCTTATCTGTCTTTTTCCCTGGTGCCACCTTGAAGGATCCAGAGGCGCCAGAACCCTTGGACTGTATGAGTATCCCACTCTTCACACCTGCAACAAGAGCCTGCTTCAAATGAGCATTGACTTTTCTTTCCTCTGATCCAACCTTGTAGTTGGCAATAATGTACTTGAGGATGGCCTGTCTGGATGAACCTTTCTTTTCCTTCAAACTGGCAATGGCTGCTTTGACCATTTCACTGTACTTGGGATGATCTGGTGACTTCTTTGGCTGGCTAGCCTTCTTCTTGGGTGTTTTCACAACAGCTGGAGCGTCAGACATGATTGCAGAATTTCACAAAATAACAACACAAGTGAAGTACACAGGTCTGTAGATTTGTAATGAATGATGGGCCCTCGAAAAAGGCCTTCTATAAATAGCCAAATTTCGGACGTCAGAGCAATACCCACTCTAATTCGAGAGAAAAATCCAACATGGCAGCTCTGGGAGTAAAATTTTGTGTCTAGTGATTTGACTAAAATGATCATTACTGACTTCATTTGTGGCTGCAGACATGTTAACCCTGTGTGTTTTAATTTCTCCAGAAAATTCTGCATCTACTGAAAGCAAAATTATTCAGATCAGGCTATTTTTAAGGCCTGTGGAGCAGTTTAAAGTCAATATGTACTGCTCAGTTAAGACATAAAACTGCAGTTAATTCCACTAAAATACACTTTTAGGACACATAACTAGTAGAATTGTGCACTGTAAGACAGGCCACACATGTGCTTATTAGGACAGAACACAATTTAACAATATTAAAAACATTCTGAGCTTGAAATATGTGTTAAAGTAGTGACTACTGATAACACTGAAAATCAACTTTAGAACAGAATTTCGTTCACAGTTGTCTACATAAATGTACATTTGTAAACACATTATTCAGTACCAGTTTTTCTGGGAATAAAGTCCCCCATTTAAACTTATTTGTTAATGCATTCTAATGATAAAATTTTAACACTAGTTCAAAACTGAACTTTAAAAACTTAATTTTTAGTTTTACTTTTATAATCTTTTTTAACACTATTCTGTGGTTCTTTTCAAACACAAGAGAAGTACATAACTCGAGTCCAACCAATTTTTTTATAACTGGACTAATGAAATAAATGTTTACAAATGGAAACCTCAAATCTTACAGGAAGTCCATATCATATGGACAAGTTATATTTGACAGTTAGAGCAGACTATGGCTCCTAATTAATTGAGTACACTTCAAGTCTGGCGCACTTTAAACCAACATTTAAATTCAAACTAAAGAGTTCAATTTTAATCACAAACTCTTGAGTTAATGAAGTTATTTTAATAAATTTAGTTGAAATATTGTGTGTACTTTGTTGTAATTTTAAAAGAAAATACTACATTATTTCATTTGGACATCGCTTAGGTTTAAGTTAAAACTTAAACTGGACTGTATTCTGCATCTTTTTCGTTAAAAAAAATAATAATGGAATACCACAGTAAGGGGGGAGAAATCAAAATATGTAGGTTTGCCTACTATGTAAATAATTAAGGGACTGGGATTCTTTTGTTTTAAATGTTAAGAACATGTAGCTATTAATTGTTTTTGGAATATATAGGTGGCTCTGAAAAGAGCCTTTTGAGACTTTAAAAGTAAAGTCAGGGGGGCATTTATTTCTTGGCAGCGGCCTTCTTGGCTGCAGGTTTTTTCTTTGGGGCTGCCTTCTTGGCTGCTGGCTTCTTTGCAGCAGGCTTCTTCGCCACTTTCTTGGCAGCTGGCTTCTTTGCTGCTGTCTTTTTGGGAGATGCTGCTTTCTTTGGCTTGGCCACCTTCTTTTCACCCTTTGCTTTTGCTGCAGCAGGCTTCTTGGCTTTCTTTGGAGTAGCTGGCTTCTTGACCTTCTTTGGTTTGGTGACCTTCTTTGCTGCTGGCTTCTTGGGCTTATCTGTCTTTTTCCCTGGTGCCACCTTGAAGGATCCAGAGGCGCCAGAACCCTTGGACTGTATGAGTATCCCACTCTTCACACCTGCAACAAGAGCCTGCTTCAAATGAGCATTGACTTTTCTTTCCTCTGATCCAACCTTGTAGTTGGCAATAATGTACTTGAGGATGGCCTGTCTGGATGAACCTTTCTTTTCCTTCAAACTGGCAATGGCTGCTTTGACCATTTCACTGTACTTGGGATGATCTGGTGACTTCTTTGGCTGGCTAGCCTTCTTCTTGGGTGTTTTCACAACAGCTGGAGCGTCAGACATGATTGCAGAATTTCACAAAATAACAACACAAGTGAAGTACACAGGTCTGTAGATTTGTAATGAATGATGGGCCCTCGAAAAAGGCCTTCTATAAATAGCCAAATTTCGGACGTCAGAGCAATACCCACTCTAATTCGAGAGAAAAATCCAACATGGCAGCTCTGGGAGTAAAATTTTGTGTCTAGTGATTTGACTAAAATGATCATTACTGACTTCATTTGTGGCTGCAGACATGTTAACCCTGTGTGTTTTAATTTCTCCAGAAAATTCTGCATCTACTGAAAGCAAAATTATTCAGATCAGGCTATTTTTAAGGCCTGTGGAGCAGTTTAAAGTCAATATGTACTGCTCAGTTAAGACATAAAACTGCAGTTAATTCCACTAAAATACACTTTTAGGACACATAACTAGTAGAATTGTGCACTGTAAGACAGGCCACACATGTGCTTATTAGGACAGAACACAATTTAACAATATTAAAAACATTCTGAGCTTGAAATATGTGTTAAAGTAGTGACTACTGATAACACTGAAAATCAACTTTAGAACAGAATTTCGTTCACAGTTGTCTACATAAATGTACATTTGTAAACACATTATTCAGTACCAGTTTTTCTGGGAATAAAGTCCCCCATTTAAACTTATTTGTTAATGCATTCTAATGATAAAATTTTAACACTAGTTCAAAACTGAACTTTAAAAACTTAATTTTTAGTTTTACTTTTATAATCTTTTTTAACACTATTCTGTGGTTCTTTTCAAACACAAGAGAAGTACATAACTCGAGTCCAACCAATTTTTTTATAACTGGACTAATGAAATAAATGTTTACAAATGGAAACCTCAAATCTTACAGGAAGTCCATATCATATGGACAAGTTATATTTGACAGTTAGAGCAGACTATGGCTCCTAATTAATTGAGTACACTTCAAGTCTGGCGCACTTTAAACCAACATTTAAATTCAAACTAAAGAGTTCAATTTTAATCACAAACTCTTGAGTTAATGAAGTTATTTTAATAAATTTAGTTGAAATATTGTGTGTACTTTGTTGTAATTTTAAAAGAAAATACTACATTATTTCATTTGGACATCGCTTAGGTTTAAGTTAAAACTTAAACTGGACTGTATTCTGCATCTTTTTCGTTAAAAAAAATAATAATGGAATACCACAGTAAGGGGGGAGAAATCAAAATATGTAGGTTTGCCTACTATGTAAATAATTAAGGGACTGGGATTCTTTTGTTTTAAATGTTAAGAACATGTAGCTATTAATTGTTTTTGGAATATATAGGTGGCTCTGAAAAGAGCCTTTTGAGACTTTAAAAGTAAAGTCAGGGGGGCATTTATTTCTTGGCAGCGGCCTTCTTGGCTGCAGGTTTTTTCTTTGGGGCTGCCTTCTTGGCTGCTGGCTTCTTTGCAGCAGGCTTCTTCGCCACTTTCTTGGCAGCTGGCTTCTTTGCTGCTGTCTTTTTGGGAGATGCTGCTTTCTTTGGCTTGGCCACCTTCTTTTCACCCTTTGCTTTTGCTGCAGCAGGCTTCTTGGCTTTCTTTGGAGTAGCTGGCTTCTTGACCTTCTTTGGTTTGGTGACCTTCTTTGCTGCTGGCTTCTTGGGCTTATCTGTCTTTTTCCCTGGTGCCACCTTGAAGGATCCAGAGGCGCCAGAACCCTTGGACTGTATGAGTATCCCACTCTTCACACCTGCAACAAGAGCCTGCTTCAAATGAGCATTGACTTTTCTTTCCTCTGATCCAACCTTGTAGTTGGCAATAATGTACTTGAGGATGGCCTGTCTGGATGAACCTTTCTTTTCCTTCAAACTGGCAATGGCTGCTTTGACCATTTCACTGTACTTGGGATGATCTGGTGACTTCTTTGGCTGGCTAGCCTTCTTCTTGGGTGTTTTCACAACAGCTGGAGCGTCAGACATGATTGCAGAATTTCACAAAATAACAACACAAGTGAAGTACACAGGTCTGTAGATTTGTAATGAATGATGGGCCCTCGAAAAAGGCCTTCTATAAATAGCCAAATTTCGGACGTCAGAGCAATACCCACTCTAATTCGAGAGAAAAATCCAACATGGCAGCTCTGGGAGTAAAATTTTGTGTCTAGTGATTTGACTAAAATGATCATTACTGACTTCATTTGTGGCTGCAGACATGTTAACCCTGTGTGTTTTAATTTCTCCAGAAAATTCTGCATCTACTGAAAGCAAAATTATTCAGATCAGGCTATTTTTAAGGCCTGTGGAGCAGTTTAAAGTCAATATGTACTGCTCAGTTAAGACATAAAACTGCAGTTAATTCCACTAAAATACACTTTTAGGACACATAACTAGTAGAATTGTGCACTGTAAGACAGGCCACACATGTGCTTATTAGGACAGAACACAATTTAACAATATTAAAAACATTCTGAGCTTGAAATATGTGTTAAAGTAGTGACTACTGATAACACTGAAAATCAACTTTAGAACAGAATTTCGTTCACAGTTGTCTACATAAATGTACATTTGTAAACACATTATTCAGTACCAGTTTTTCTGGGAATAAAGTCCCCCATTTAAACTTATTTGTTAATGCATTCTAATGATAAAATTTTAACACTAGTTCAAAACTGAACTTTAAAAACTTAATTTTTAGTTTTACTTTTATAATCTTTTTTAACACTATTCTGTGGTTCTTTTCAAACACAAGAGAAGTACATAACTCGAGTCCAACCAATTTTTTTATAACTGGACTAATGAAATAAATGTTTACAAATGGAAACCTCAAATCTTACAGGAAGTCCATATCATATGGACAAGTTATATTTGACAGTTAGAGCAGACTATGGCTCCTAATTAATTGAGTACACTTCAAGTCTGGCGCACTTTAAACCAACATTTAAATTCAAACTAAAGAGTTCAATTTTAATCACAAACTCTTGAGTTAATGAAGTTATTTTAATAAATTTAGTTGAAATATTGTGTGTACTTTGTTGTAATTTTAAAAGAAAATACTACATTATTTCATTTGGACATCGCTTAGGTTTAAGTTAAAACTTAAACTGGACTGTATTCTGCATCTTTTTCGTTAAAAAAAATAATAATGGAATACCACAGTAAGGGGGGAGAAATCAAAATATGTAGGTTTGCCTACTATGTAAATAATTAAGGGACTGGGATTCTTTTGTTTTAAATGTTAAGAACATGTAGCTATTAATTGTTTTTGGAATATATAGGTGGCTCTGAAAAGAGCCTTTTGAGACTTTAAAAGTAAAGTCAGGGGGGCATTTATTTCTTGGCAGCGGCCTTCTTGGCTGCAGGTTTTTTCTTTGGGGCTGCCTTCTTGGCTGCTGGCTTCTTTGCAGCAGGCTTCTTCGCCACTTTCTTGGCAGCTGGCTTCTTTGCTGCTGTCTTTTTGGGAGATGCTGCTTTCTTTGGCTTGGCCACCTTCTTTTCACCCTTTGCTTTTGCTGCAGCAGGCTTCTTGGCTTTCTTTGGAGTAGCTGGCTTCTTGACCTTCTTTGGTTTGGTGACCTTCTTTGCTGCTGGCTTCTTGGGCTTATCTGTCTTTTTCCCTGGTGCCACCTTGAAGGATCCAGAGGCGCCAGAACCCTTGGACTGTATGAGTATCCCACTCTTCACACCTGCAACAAGAGCCTGCTTCAAATGAGCATTGACTTTTCTTTCCTCTGATCCAACCTTGTAGTTGGCAATAATGTACTTGAGGATGGCCTGTCTGGATGAACCTTTCTTTTCCTTCAAACTGGCAATGGCTGCTTTGACCATTTCACTGTACTTGGGATGATCTGGTGACTTCTTTGGCTGGCTAGCCTTCTTCTTGGGTGTTTTCACAACAGCTGGAGCGTCAGACATGATTGCAGAATTTCACAAAATAACAACACAAGTGAAGTACACAGGTCTGTAGATTTGTAATGAATGATGGGCCCTCGAAAAAGGCCTTCTATAAATAGCCAAATTTCGGACGTCAGAGCAATACCCACTCTAATTCGAGAGAAAAATCCAACATGGCAGCTCTGGGAGTAAAATTTTGTGTCTAGTGATTTGACTAAAATGATCATTACTGACTTCATTTGTGGCTGCAGACATGTTAACCCTGTGTGTTTTAATTTCTCCAGAAAATTCTGCATCTACTGAAAGCAAAATTATTCAGATCAGGCTATTTTTAAGGCCTGTGGAGCAGTTTAAAGTCAATATGTACTGCTCAGTTAAGACATAAAACTGCAGTTAATTCCACTAAAATACACTTTTAGGACACATAACTAGTAGAATTGTGCACTGTAAGACAGGCCACACATGTGCTTATTAGGACAGAACACAATTTAACAATATTAAAAACATTCTGAGCTTGAAATATGTGTTAAAGTAGTGACTACTGATAACACTGAAAATCAACTTTAGAACAGAATTTCGTTCACAGTTGTCTACATAAATGTACATTTGTAAACACATTATTCAGTACCAGTTTTTCTGGGAATAAAGTCCCCCATTTAAACTTATTTGTTAATGCATTCTAATGATAAAATTTTAACACTAGTTCAAAACTGAACTTTAAAAACTTAATTTTTAGTTTTACTTTTATAATCTTTTTTAACACTATTCTGTGGTTCTTTTCAAACACAAGAGAAGTACATAACTCGAGTCCAACCAATTTTTTTATAACTGGACTAATGAAATAAATGTTTACAAATGGAAACCTCAAATCTTACAGGAAGTCCATATCATATGGACAAGTTATATTTGACAGTTAGAGCAGACTATGGCTCCTAATTAATTGAGTACACTTCAAGTCTGGCGCACTTTAAACCAACATTTAAATTCAAACTAAAGAGTTCAATTTTAATCACAAACTCTTGAGTTAATGAAGTTATTTTAATAAATTTAGTTGAAATATTGTGTGTACTTTGTTGTAATTTTAAAAGAAAATACTACATTATTTCATTTGGACATCGCTTAGGTTTAAGTTAAAACTTAAACTGGACTGTATTCTGCATCTTTTTCGTTAAAAAAAATAATAATGGAATACCACAGTAAGGGGGGAGAAATCAAAATATGTAGGTTTGCCTACTATGTAAATAATTAAGGGACTGGGATTCTTTTGTTTTAAATGTTAAGAACATGTAGCTATTAATTGTTTTTGGAATATATAGGTGGCTCTGAAAAGAGCCTTTTGAGACTTTAAAAGTAAAGTCAGGGGGGCATTTATTTCTTGGCAGCGGCCTTCTTGGCTGCAGGTTTTTTCTTTGGGGCTGCCTTCTTGGCTGCTGGCTTCTTTGCAGCAGGCTTCTTCGCCACTTTCTTGGCAGCTGGCTTCTTTGCTGCTGTCTTTTTGGGAGATGCTGCTTTCTTTGGCTTGGCCACCTTCTTTTCACCCTTTGCTTTTGCTGCAGCAGGCTTCTTGGCTTTCTTTGGAGTAGCTGGCTTCTTGACCTTCTTTGGTTTGGTGACCTTCTTTGCTGCTGGCTTCTTGGGCTTATCTGTCTTTTTCCCTGGTGCCACCTTGAAGGATCCAGAGGCGCCAGAACCCTTGGACTGTATGAGTATCCCACTCTTCACACCTGCAACAAGAGCCTGCTTCAAATGAGCATTGACTTTTCTTTCCTCTGATCCAACCTTGTAGTTGGCAATAATGTACTTGAGGATGGCCTGTCTGGATGAACCTTTCTTTTCCTTCAAACTGGCAATGGCTGCTTTGACCATTTCACTGTACTTGGGATGATCTGGTGACTTCTTTGGCTGGCTAGCCTTCTTCTTGGGTGTTTTCACAACAGCTGGAGCGTCAGACATGATTGCAGAATTTCACAAAATAACAACACAAGTGAAGTACACAGGTCTGTAGATTTGTAATGAATGATGGGCCCTCGAAAAAGGCCTTCTATAAATAGCCAAATTTCGGACGTCAGAGCAATACCCACTCTAATTCGAGAGAAAAATCCAACATGGCAGCTCTGGGAGTAAAATTTTGTGTCTAGTGATTTGACTAAAATGATCATTACTGACTTCATTTGTGGCTGCAGACATGTTAACCCTGTGTGTTTTAATTTCTCCAGAAAATTCTGCATCTACTGAAAGCAAAATTATTCAGATCAGGCTATTTTTAAGGCCTGTGGAGCAGTTTAAAGTCAATATGTACTGCTCAGTTAAGACATAAAACTGCAGTTAATTCCACTAAAATACACTTTTAGGACACATAACTAGTAGAATTGTGCACTGTAAGACAGGCCACACATGTGCTTATTAGGACAGAACACAATTTAACAATATTAAAAACATTCTGAGCTTGAAATATGTGTTAAAGTAGTGACTACTGATAACACTGAAAATCAACTTTAGAACAGAATTTCGTTCACAGTTGTCTACATAAATGTACATTTGTAAACACATTATTCAGTACCAGTTTTTCTGGGAATAAAGTCCCCCATTTAAACTTATTTGTTAATGCATTCTAATGATAAAATTTTAACACTAGTTCAAAACTGAACTTTAAAAACTTAATTTTTAGTTTTACTTTTATAATCTTTTTTAACACTATTCTGTGGTTCTTTTCAAACACAAGAGAAGTACATAACTCGAGTCCAACCAATTTTTTTATAACTGGACTAATGAAATAAATGTTTACAAATGGAAACCTCAAATCTTACAGGAAGTCCATATCATATGGACAAGTTATATTTGACAGTTAGAGCAGACTATGGCTCCTAATTAATTGAGTACACTTCAAGTCTGGCGCACTTTAAACCAACATTTAAATTCAAACTAAAGAGTTCAATTTTAATCACAAACTCTTGAGTTAATGAAGTTATTTTAATAAATTTAGTTGAAATATTGTGTGTACTTTGTTGTAATTTTAAAAGAAAATACTACATTATTTCATTTGGACATCGCTTAGGTTTAAGTTAAAACTTAAACTGGACTGTATTCTGCATCTTTTTCGTTAAAAAAAATAATAATGGAATACCACAGTAAGGGGGGAGAAATCAAAATATGTAGGTTTGCCTACTATGTAAATAATTAAGGGACTGGGATTCTTTTGTTTTAAATGTTAAGAACATGTAGCTATTAATTGTTTTTGGAATATATAGGTGGCTCTGAAAAGAGCCTTTTGAGACTTTAAAAGTAAAGTCAGGGGGGCATTTATTTCTTGGCAGCGGCCTTCTTGGCTGCAGGTTTTTTCTTTGGGGCTGCCTTCTTGGCTGCTGGCTTCTTTGCAGCAGGCTTCTTCGCCACTTTCTTGGCAGCTGGCTTCTTTGCTGCTGTCTTTTTGGGAGATGCTGCTTTCTTTGGCTTGGCCACCTTCTTTTCACCCTTTGCTTTTGCTGCAGCAGGCTTCTTGGCTTTCTTTGGAGTAGCTGGCTTCTTGACCTTCTTTGGTTTGGCGACCTTCTTTGCTGCTGGCTTCTTGGGCTTATCTGTCTTTTTCCCTGGTGCCACCTTGA
This sequence comes from Sabellastarte sp. h YS-2021, assembly GCA_964017235.1. Taxonomy (NCBI): domain Eukaryota; kingdom Metazoa; phylum Annelida; class Polychaeta; order Sabellida; family Sabellidae; genus Sabellastarte; species Sabellastarte sp. h YS-2021. Next base: position 31,499,253 of record OZ024930.1, on the reverse strand, counting down.
AGGATCCAGAGGCGCCAGAACCCTTGGACTGTATGAGTATCCCACTCTTCACACCTGCAACAAGAGCCTGCTTCAAATGAGCATTGACTTTTCTTTCCTCTGATCCAACCTTGTAGTTGGCAATAATGTACTTGAGGATGGCCTGTCTGGATGAACCTTTCTTTTCCTTCAAACTGGCAATGGCTGCTTTGACCATTTCACTGTACTTGGGATGATCTGGTGACTTCTTTGGCTGGCTAGCCTTCTTCTTGGGTGTTTTCACAACAGCTGGAGCGTCAGACATGATTGCAGAATTTCACAAAATAACAACACAAGTGAAGTACACAGGTCTGTAGATTTGTAATGAATGATGGGCCCTCGAAAAAGGCCTTCTATAAATAGCCAAATTTCGGACGTCAGAGCAATACCCACTCTAATTCGAGAGAAAAATCCAACATGGCAGCTCTGGGAGTAAAATTTTGTGTCTAGTGATTTGACTAAAATGATCATTACTGACTTCATTTGTGGCTGCAGACATGTTAACCCTGTGTGTTTTAATTTCTCCAGAAAATTCTGCATCTACTGAAAGCAAAATTATTCAGATCAGGCTATTTTTAAGGCCTGTGGAGCAGTTTAAAGTCAATATGTACTGCTCAGTTAAGACATAAAACTGCAGTTAATTCCACTAAAATACACTTTTAGGACACATAACTAGTAGAATTGTGCACTGTAAGACAGGCCACACATGTGCTTATTAGGACAGAACACAATTTAACAATATTAAAAACATTCTGAGCTTGAAATATGTGTTAAAGTAGTGACTACTGATAACACTGAAAATCAACTTTAGAACAGAATTTCGTTCACAGTTGTCTACATAAATGTACATTTGTAAACACATTATTCAGTACCAGTTTTTCTGGGAATAAAGTCCCCCATTTAAACTTATTTGTTAATGCATTCTAATGATAAAATTTTAACACTAGTTCAAAACTGAACTTTAAAAACTTAATTTTTAGTTTTACTTTTATAATCTTTTTTAACACTATTCTGTGGTTCTTTTCAAACACAAGAGAAGTACATAACTCGAGTCCAACCAATTTTTTTATAACTGGACTAATGAAATAAATGTTTACAAATGGAAACCTCAAATCTTACAGGAAGTCCATATCATATGGACAAGTTATATTTGACAGTTAGAGCAGACTATGGCTCCTAATTAATTGAGTACACTTCAAGTCTGGCGCACTTTAAACCAACATTTAAATTCAAACTAAAGAGTTCAATTTTAATCACAAACTCTTGAGTTAATGAAGTTATTTTAATAAATTTAGTTGAAATATTGTGTGTACTTTGTTGTAATTTTAAAAGAAAATACTACATTATTTCATTTGGACATCGCTTAGGTTTAAGTTAAAACTTAAACTGGACTGTATTCTGCATCTTTTTCGTTAAAAAAAATAATAATGGAATACCACAGTAAGGGGGGAGAAATCAAAATATGTAGGTTTGCCTACTATGTAAATAATTAAGGGACTGGGATTCTTTTGTTTTAAATGTTAAGAACATGTAGCTATTAATTGTTTTTGGAATATATAGGTGGCTCTGAAAAGAGCCTTTTGAGACTTTAAAAGTAAAGTCAGGGGGGCATTTATTTCTTGGCAGCGGCCTTCTTGGCTGCAGGTTTTTTCTTTGGGGCTGCCTTCTTGGCTGCTGGCTTCTTTGCAGCAGGCTTCTTCGCCACTTTCTTGGCAGCTGGCTTCTTTGCTGCTGTCTTTTTGGGAGATGCTGCTTTCTTTGGCTTGGCCACCTTCTTTTCACCCTTTGCTTTTGCTGCAGCAGGCTTCTTGGCTTTCTTTGGAGTAGCTGGCTTCTTGACCTTCTTTGGTTTGGTGACCTTCTTTGCTGCTGGCTTCTTGGGCTTATCTGTCTTTTTCCCTGGTGCCACCTTGAAGGATCCAGAGGCGCCAGAACCCTTGGACTGTATGAGTATCCCACTCTTCACACCTGCAACAAGAGCCTGCTTCAAATGAGCATTGACTTTTCTTTCCTCTGATCCAACCTTGTAGTTGGCAATAATGTACTTGAGGATGGCCTGTCTGGATGAACCTTTCTTTTCCTTCAAACTGGCAATGGCTGCTTTGACCATTTCACTGTACTTGGGATGATCTGGTGACTTCTTTGGCTGGCTAGCCTTCTTCTTGGGTGTTTTCACAACAGCTGGAGCGTCAGACATGATTGCAGAATTTCACAAAATAACAACACAAGTGAAGTACACAGGTCTGTAGATTTGTAATGAATGATGGGCCCTCGAAAAAGGCCTTCTATAAATAGCCAAATTTCGGACGTCAGAGCAATACCCACTCTAATTCGAGAGAAAAATCCAACATGGCAGCTCTGGGAGTAAAATTTTGTGTCTAGTGATTTGACTAAAATGATCATTACTGACTTCATTTGTGGCTGCAGACATGTTAACCCTGTGTGTTTTAATTTCTCCAGAAAATTCTGCATCTACTGAAAGCAAAATTATTCAGATCAGGCTATTTTTAAGGCCTGTGGAGCAGTTTAAAGTCAATATGTACTGCTCAGTTAAGACATAAAACTGCAGTTAATTCCACTAAAATACACTTTTAGGACACATAACTAGTAGAATTGTGCACTGTAAGACAGGCCACACATGTGCTTATTAGGACAGAACACAATTTAACAATATTAAAAACATTCTGAGCTTGAAATATGTGTTAAAGTAGTGACTACTGATAACACTGAAAATCAACTTTAGAACAGAATTTCGTTCACAGTTGTCTACATAAATGTACATTTGTAAACACATTATTCAGTACCAGTTTTTCTGGGAATAAAGTCCCCCATTTAAACTTATTTGTTAATGCATTCTAATGATAAAATTTTAACACTAGTTCAAAACTGAACTTTAAAAACTTAATTTTTAGTTTTACTTTTATAATCTTTTTTAACACTATTCTGTGGTTCTTTTCAAACACAAGAGAAGTACATAACTCGAGTCCAACCAATTTTTTTATAACTGGACTAATGAAATAAATGTTTACAAATGGAAACCTCAAATCTTACAGGAAGTCCATATCATATGGACAAGTTATATTTGACAGTTAGAGCAGACTATGGCTCCTAATTAATTGAGTACACTTCAAGTCTGGCGCACTTTAAACCAACATTTAAATTCAAACTAAAGAGTTCAATTTTAATCACAAACTCTTGAGTTAATGAAGTTATTTTAATAAATTTAGTTGAAATATTGTGTGTACTTTGTTGTAATTTTAAAAGAAAATACTACATTATTTCATTTGGACATCGCTTAGGTTTAAGTTAAAACTTAAACTGGACTGTATTCTGCATCTTTTTCGTTAAAAAAAATAATAATGGAATACCACAGTAAGGGGGGAGAAATCAAAATATGTAGGTTTGCCTACTATGTAAATAATTAAGGGACTGGGATTCTTTTGTTTTAAATGTTAAGAACATGTAGCTATTAATTGTTTTTGGAATATATAGGTGGCTCTGAAAAGAGCCTTTTGAGACTTTAAAAGTAAAGTCAGGGGGGCATTTATTTCTTGGCAGCGGCCTTCTTGGCTGCAGGTTTTTTCTTTGGGGCTGCCTTCTTGGCTGCTGGCTTCTTTGCAGCAGGCTTCTTCGCCACTTTCTTGGCAGCTGGCTTCTTTGCTGCTGTCTTTTTGGGAGATGCTGCTTTCTTTGGCTTGGCCACCTTCTTTTCACCCTTTGCTTTTGCTGCAGCAGGCTTCTTGGCTTTCTTTGGAGTAGCTGGCTTCTTGACCTTCTTTGGTTTGGTGACCTTCTTTGCTGCTGGCTTCTTGGGCTTATCTGTCTTTTTCCCTGGTGCCACCTTGAAGGATCCAGAGGCGCCAGAACCCTTGGACTGTATGAGTATCCCACTCTTCACACCTGCAACAAGAGCCTGCTTCAAATGAGCATTGACTTTTCTTTCCTCTGATCCAACCTTGTAGTTGGCAATAATGTACTTGAGGATGGCCTGTCTGGATGAACCTTTCTTTTCCTTCAAACTGGCAATGGCTGCTTTGACCATTTCACTGTACTTGGGATGATCTGGTGACTTCTTTGGCTGGCTAGCCTTCTTCTTGGGTGTTTTCACAACAGCTGGAGCGTCAGACATGATTGCAGAATTTCACAAAATAACAACACAAGTGAAGTACACAGGTCTGTAGATTTGTAATGAATGATGGGCCCTCGAAAAAGGCCTTCTATAAATAGCCAAATTTCGGACGTCAGAGCAATACCCACTCTAATTCGAGAGAAAAATCCAACATGGCAGCTCTGGGAGTAAAATTTTGTGTCTAGTGATTTGACTAAAATGATCATTACTGACTTCATTTGTGGCTGCAGACATGTTAACCCTGTGTGTTTTAATTTCTCCAGAAAATTCTGCATCTACTGAAAGCAAAATTATTCAGATCAGGCTATTTTTAAGGCCTGTGGAGCAGTTTAAAGTCAATATGTACTGCTCAGTTAAGACATAAAACTGCAGTTAATTCCACTAAAATACACTTTTAGGACACATAACTAGTAGAATTGTGCACTGTAAGACAGGCCACACATGTGCTTATTAGGACAGAACACAATTTAACAATATTAAAAACATTCTGAGCTTGAAATATGTGTTAAAGTAGTGACTACTGATAACACTGAAAATCAACTTTAGAACAGAATTTCGTTCACAGTTGTCTACATAAATGTACATTTGTAAACACATTATTCAGTACCAGTTTTTCTGGGAATAAAGTCCCCCATTTAAACTTATTTGTTAATGCATTCTAATGATAAAATTTTAACACTAGTTCAAAACTGAACTTTAAAAACTTAATTTTTAGTTTTACTTTTATAATCTTTTTTAACACTATTCTGTGGTTCTTTTCAAACACAAGAGAAGTACATAACTCGAGTCCAACCAATTTTTTTATAACTGGACTAATGAAATAAATGTTTACAAATGGAAACCTCAAATCTTACAGGAAGTCCATATCATATGGACAAGTTATATTTGACAGTTAGAGCAGACTATGGCTCCTAATTAATTGAGTACACTTCAAGTCTGGCGCACTTTAAACCAACATTTAAATTCAAACTAAAGAGTTCAATTTTAATCACAAACTCTTGAGTTAATGAAGTTATTTTAATAAATTTAGTTGAAATATTGTGTGTACTTTGTTGTAATTTTAAAAGAAAATACTACATTATTTCATTTGGACATCGCTTAGGTTTAAGTTAAAACTTAAACTGGACTGTATTCTGCATCTTTTTCGTTAAAAAAAATAATAATGGAATACCACAGTAAGGGGGGAGAAATCAAAATATGTAGGTTTGCCTACTATGTAAATAATTAAGGGACTGGGATTCTTTTGTTTTAAATGTTAAGAACATGTAGCTATTAATTGTTTTTGGAATATATAGGTGGCTCTGAAAAGAGCCTTTTGAGACTTTAAAAGTAAAGTCAGGGGGGCATTTATTTCTTGGCAGCGGCCTTCTTGGCTGCAGGTTTTTTCTTTGGGGCTGCCTTCTTGGCTGCTGGCTTCTTTGCAGCAGGCTTCTTCGCCACTTTCTTGGCAGCTGGCTTCTTTGCTGCTGTCTTTTTGGGAGATGCTGCTTTCTTTGGCTTGGCCACCTTCTTTTCACCCTTTGCTTTTGCTGCAGCAGGCTTCTTGGCTTTCTTTGGAGTAGCTGGCTTCTTGACCTTCTTTGGTTTGGTGACCTTCTTTGCTGCTGGCTTCTTGGGCTTATCTGTCTTTTTCCCTGGTGCCACCTTGAAGGATCCAGAGGCGCCAGAACCCTTGGACTGTATGAGTATCCCACTCTTCACACCTGCAACAAGAGCCTGCTTCAAATGAGCATTGACTTTTCTTTCCTCTGATCCAACCTTGTAGTTGGCAATAATGTACTTGAGGATGGCCTGTCTGGATGAACCTTTCTTTTCCTTCAAACTGGCAATGGCTGCTTTGACCATTTCACTGTACTTGGGATGATCTGGTGACTTCTTTGGCTGGCTAGCCTTCTTCTTGGGTGTTTTCACAACAGCTGGAGCGTCAGACATGATTGCAGAATTTCACAAAATAACAACACAAGTGAAGTACACAGGTCTGTAGATTTGTAATGAATGATGGGCCCTCGAAAAAGGCCTTCTATAAATAGCCAAATTTCGGACGTCAGAGCAATACCCACTCTAATTCGAGAGAAAAATCCAACATGGCAGCTCTGGGAGTAAAATTTTGTGTCTAGTGATTTGACTAAAATGATCATTACTGACTTCATTTGTGGCTGCAGACATGTTAACCCTGTGTGTTTTAATTTCTCCAGAAAATTCTGCATCTACTGAAAGCAAAATTATTCAGATCAGGCTATTTTTAAGGCCTGTGGAGCAGTTTAAAGTCAATATGTACTGCTCAGTTAAGACATAAAACTGCAGTTAATTCCACTAAAATACACTTTTAGGACACATAACTAGTAGAATTGTGCACTGTAAGACAGGCCACACATGTGCTTATTAGGACAGAACACAATTTAACAATATTAAAAACATTCTGAGCTTGAAATATGTGTTAAAGTAGTGACTACTGATAACACTGAAAATCAACTTTAGAACAGAATTTCGTTCACAGTTGTCTACATAAATGTACATTTGTAAACACATTATTCAGTACCAGTTTTTCTGGGAATAAAGTCCCCCATTTAAACTTATTTGTTAATGCATTCTAATGATAAAATTTTAACACTAGTTCAAAACTGAACTTTAAAAACTTAATTTTTAGTTTTACTTTTATAATCTTTTTTAACACTATTCTGTGGTTCTTTTCAAACACAAGAGAAGTACATAACTCGAGTCCAACCAATTTTTTTATAACTGGACTAATGAAATAAATGTTTACAAATGGAAACCTCAAATCTTACAGGAAGTCCATATCATATGGACAAGTTATATTTGACAGTTAGAGCAGACTATGGCTCCTAATTAATTGAGTACACTTCAAGTCTGGCGCACTTTAAACCAACATTTAAATTCAAACTAAAGAGTTCAATTTTAATCACAAACTCTTGAGTTAATGAAGTTATTTTAATAAATTTAGTTGAAATATTGTGTGTACTTTGTTGTAATTTTAAAAGAAAATACTACATTATTTCATTTGGACATCGCTTAGGTTTAAGTTAAAACTTAAACTGGACTGTATTCTGCATCTTTTTCGTTAAAAAAAATAATAATGGAATACCACAGTAAGGGGGGAGAAATCAAAATATGTAGGTTTGCCTACTATGTAAATAATTAAGGGACTGGGATTCTTTTGTTTTAAATGTTAAGAACATGTAGCTATTAATTGTTTTTGGAATATATAGGTGGCTCTGAAAAGAGCCTTTTGAGACTTTAAAAGTAAAGTCAGGGGGGCATTTATTTCTTGGCAGCGGCCTTCTTGGCTGCAGGTTTTTTCTTTGGGGCTGCCTTCTTGGCTGCTGGCTTCTTTGCAGCAGGCTTCTTCGCCACTTTCTTGGCAGCTGGCTTCTTTGCTGCTGTCTTTTTGGGAGATGCTGCTTTCTTTGGCTTGGCCACCTTCTTTTCACCCTTTGCTTTTGCTGCAGCAGGCTTCTTGGCTTTCTTTGGAGTAGCTGGCTTCTTGACCTTCTTTGGTTTGGTGACCTTCTTTGCTGCTGGCTTCTTGGGCTTATCTGTCTTTTTCCCTGGTGCCACCTTGAAGGATCCAGAGGCGCCAGAACCCTTGGACTGTATGAGTATCCCACTCTTCACACCTGCAACAAGAGCCTGCTTCAAATGAGCATTGACTTTTCTTTCCTCTGATCCAACCTTGTAGTTGGCAATAATGTACTTGAGGATGGCCTGTCTGGATGAACCTTTCTTTTCCTTCAAACTGGCAATGGCTGCTTTGACCATTTCACTGTACTTGGGATGATCTGGTGACTTCTTTGGCTGGCTAGCCTTCTTCTTGGGTGTTTTCACAACAGCTGGAGCGTCAGACATGATTGCAGAATTTCACAAAATAACAACACAAGTGAAGTACACAGGTCTGTAGATTTGTAATGAATGATGGGCCCTCGAAAAAGGCCTTCTATAAATAGCCAAATTTCGGACGTCAGAGCAATACCCACTCTAATTCGAGAGAAAAATCCAACATGGCAGCTCTGGGAGTAAAATTTTGTGTCTAGTGATTTGACTAAAATGATCATTACTGACTTCATTTGTGGCTGCAGACATGTTAACCCTGTGTGTTTTAATTTCTCCAGAAAATTCTGCATCTACTGAAAGCAAAATTATTCAGATCAGGCTATTTTTAAGGCCTGTGGAGCAGTTTAAAGTCAATATGTACTGCTCAGTTAAGACATAAAACTGCAGTTAATTCCACTAAAATACACTTTTAGGACACATAACTAGTAGAATTGTGCACTGTAAGACAGGCCACACATGTGCTTATTAGGACAGAACACAATTTAACAATATTAAAAACATTCTGAGCTTGAAATATGTGTTAAAGTAGTGACTACTGATAACACTGAAAATCAACTTTAGAACAGAATTTCGTTCACAGTTGTCTACATAAATGTACATTTGTAAACACATTATTCAGTACCAGTTTTTCTGGGAATAAAGTCCCCCATTTAAACTTATTTGTTAATGCATTCTAATGATAAAATTTTAACACTAGTTCAAAACTGAACTTTAAAAACTTAATTTTTAGTTTTACTTTTATAATCTTTTTTAACACTATTCTGTGGTTCTTTTCAAACACAAGAGAAGTACATAACTCGAGTCCAACCAATTTTTTTATAACTGGACTAATGAAATAAATGTTTACAAATGGAAACCTCAAATCTTACAGGAAGTCCATATCATATGGACAAGTTATATTTGACAGTTAGAGCAGACTATGGCTCCTAATTAATTGAGTACACTTCAAGTCTGGCGCACTTTAAACCAACATTTAAATTCAAACTAAAGAGTTCAATTTTAATCACAAACTCTTGAGTTAATGAAGTTATTTTAATAAATTTAGTTGAAATATTGTGTGTACTTTGTTGTAATTTTAAAAGAAAATACTACATTATTTCATTTGGACATCGCTTAGGTTTAAGTTAAAACTTAAACTGGACTGTATTCTGCATCTTTTTCGTTAAAAAAAATAATAATGGAATACCACAGTAAGGGGGGAGAAATCAAAATATGTAGGTTTGCCTACTATGTAAATAATTAAGGGACTGGGATTCTTTTGTTTTAAATGTTAAGAACATGTAGCTATTAATTGTTTTTGGAATATATAGGTGGCTCTGAAAAGAGCCTTTTGAGACTTTAAAAGTAAAGTCAGGGGGGCATTTATTTCTTGGCAGCGGCCTTCTTGGCTGCAGGTTTTTTCTTTGGGGCTGCCTTCTTGGCTGCTGGCTTCTTTGCAGCAGGCTTCTTCGCCACTTTCTTGGCAGCTGGCTTCTTTGCTGCTGTCTTTTTGGGAGATGCTGCTTTCTTTGGCTTGGCCACCTTCTTTTCACCCTTTGCTTTTGCTGCAGCAGGCTTCTTGGCTTTCTTTGGAGTAGCTGGCTTCTTGACCTTCTTTGGTTTGGTGACCTTCTTTGCTGCTGGCTTCTTGGGCTTATCTGTCTTTTTCCCTGGTGCCACCTTGAAGGATCCAGAGGCGCCAGAACCCTTGGACTGTATGAGTATCCCACTCTTCACACCTGCAACAAGAGCCTGCTTCAAATGAGCATTGACTTTTCTTTCCTCTGATCCAACCTTGTAGTTGGCAATAATGTACTTGAGGATGGCCTGTCTGGATGAACCTTTCTTTTCCTTCAAACTGGCAATGGCTGCTTTGACCATTTCACTGTACTTGGGATGATCTGGTGACTTCTTTGGCTGGCTAGCCTTCTTCTTGGGTGTTTTCACAACAGCTGGAGCGTCAGACATGATTGCAGAATTTCACAAAATAACAACACAAGTGAAGTACACAGGTCTGTAGATTTGTAATGAATGATGGGCCCTCGAAAAAGGCCTTCTATAAATAGCCAAATTTCGGACGTCAGAGCAATACCCACTCTAATTCGAGAGAAAAATCCAACATGGCAGCTCTGGGAGTAAAATTTTGTGTCTAGTGATTTGACTAAAATGATCATTACTGACTTCATTTGTGGCTGCAGACATGTTAACCCTGTGTGTTTTAATTTCTCCAGAAAATTCTGCATCTACTGAAAGCAAAATTATTCAGATCAGGCTATTTTTAAGGCCTGTGGAGCAGTTTAAAGTCAATATGTACTGCTCAGTTAAGACATAAAACTGCAGTTAATTCCACTAAAATACACTTTTAGGACACATAACTAGTAGAATTGTGCACTGTAAGACAGGCCACACATGTGCTTATTAGGACAGAACACAATTTAACAATATTAAAAACATTCTGAGCTTGAAATATGTGTTAAAGTAGTGACTACTGATAACACTGAAAATCAACTTTAGAACAGAATTTCGTTCACAGTTGTCTACATAAATGTACATTTGTAAACACATTATTCAGTACCAGTTTTTCTGGGAATAAAGTCCCCCATTTAAACTTATTTGTTAATGCATTCTAATGATAAAATTTTAACACTAGTTCAAAACTGAACTTTAAAAACTTAATTTTTAGTTTTACTTTTATAATCTTTTTTAACACTATTCTGTGGTTCTTTTCAAACACAAGAGAAGTACATAACTCGAGTCCAACCAATTTTTTTATAACTGGACTAATGAAATAAATGTTTACAAATGGAAACCTCAAATCTTACAGGAAGTCCATATCATATGGACAAGTTATATTTGACAGTTAGAGCAGACTATGGCTCCTAATTAATTGAGTACACTTCAAGTCTGGCGCACTTTAAACCAACATTTAAATTCAAACTAAAGAGTTCAATTTTAATCACAAACTCTTGAGTTAATGAAGTTATTTTAATAAATTTAGTTGAAATATTGTGTGTACTTTGTTGTAATTTTAAAAGAAAATACTACATTATTTCATTTGGACATCGCTTAGGTTTAAGTTAAAACTTAAACTGGACTGTATTCTGCATCTTTTTCGTTAAAAAAAATAATAATGGAATACCACAGTAAGGGGGGAGAAATCAAAATATGTAGGTTTGCCTACTATGTAAATAATTAAGGGACTGGGATTCTTTTGTTTTAAATGTTAAGAACATGTAGCTATTAATTGTTTTTGGAATATATAGGTGGCTCTGAAAAGAGCCTTTTGAGACTTTAAAAGTAAAGTCAGGGGGGCATTTATTTCTTGGCAGCGGCCTTCTTGGCTGCAGGTTTTTTCTTTGGGGCTGCCTTCTTGGCTGCTGGCTTCTTTGCAGCAGGCTTCTTCGCCACTTTCTTGGCAGCTGGCTTCTTTGCTGCTGTCTTTTTGGGAGATGCTGCTTTCTTTGGCTTGGCCACCTTCTTTTCACCCTTTGCTTTTGCTGCAGCAGGCTTCTTGGCTTTCTTTGGAGTAGCTGGCTTCTTGACCTTCTTTGGTTTGGTGACCTTCTTTGCTGCTGGCTTCTTGGGCTTATCTGTCTTTTTCCCTGGTGCCACCTTGAAGGATCCAGAGGCGCCAGAACCCTTGGACTGTATGAGTATCCCACTCTTCACACCTGCAACAAGAGCCTGCTTCAAATGAGCATTGACTTTTCTTTCCTCTGATCCAACCTTGTAGTTGGCAATAATGTACTTGAGGATGGCCTGTCTGGATGAACCTTTCTTTTCCTTCAAACTGGCAATGGCTGCTTTGACCATTTCACTGTACTTGGGATGATCTGGTGACTTCTTTGGCTGGCTAGCCTTCTTCTTGGGTGTTTTCACAACAGCTGGAGCGTCAGACATGATTGCAGAATTTCACAAAATAACAACACAAGTGAAGTACACAGGTCTGTAGATTTGTAATGAATGATGGGCCCTCGAAAAAGGCCTTCTATAAATAGCCAAATTTCGGACGTCAGAGCAATACCCACTCTAATTCGAGAGAAAAATCCAACATGGCAGCTCTGGGAGTAAAATTTTGTGTCTAGTGATTTGACTAAAATGATCATTACTGACTTCATTTGTGGCTGCAGACATGTTAACCCTGTGTGTTTTAATTTCTCCAGAAAATTCTGCATCTACTGAAAGCAAAATTATTCAGATCAGGCTATTTTTAAGGCCTGTGGAGCAGTTTAAAGTCAATATGTACTGCTCAGTTAAGACATAAAACTGCAGTTAATTCCACTAAAATACACTTTTAGGACACATAACTAGTAGAATTGTGCACTGTAAGACAGGCCACACATGTGCTTATTAGGACAGAACACAATTTAACAATATTAAAAACATTCTGAGCTTGAAATATGTGTTAAAGTAGTGACTACTGATAACACTGAAAATCAACTTTAGAACAGAATTTCGTTCACAGTTGTCTACATAAATGTACATTTGTAAACACATTATTCAGTACCAGTTTTTCTGGGAATAAAGTCCCCCATTTAAACTTATTTGTTAATGCATTCTAATGATAAAATTTTAACACTAGTTCAAAACTGAACTTTAAAAACTTAATTTTTAGTTTTACTTTTATAATCTTTTTTAACACTATTCTGTGGTTCTTTTCAAACACAAGAGAAGTACATAACTCGAGTCCAACCAATTTTTTTATAACTGGACTAATGAAATAAATGTTTACAAATGGAAACCTCAAATCTTACAGGAAGTCCATATCATATGGACAAGTTATATTTGACAGTTAGAGCAGACTATGGCTCCTAATTAATTGAGTACACTTCAAGTCTGGCGCACTTTAAACCAACATTTAAATTCAAACTAAAGAGTTCAATTTTAATCACAAACTCTTGAGTTAATGAAGTTATTTTAATAAATTTAGTTGAAATATTGTGTGTACTTTGTTGTAATTTTAAAAGAAAATACTACATTATTTCATTTGGACATCGCTTAGGTTTAAGTTAAAACTTAAACTGGACTGTATTCTGCATCTTTTTCGTTAAAAAAAATAATAATGGAATACCACAGTAAGGGGGGAGAAATCAAAATATGTAGGTTTGCCTACTATGTAAATAATTAAGGGACTGGGATTCTTTTGTTTTAAATGTTAAGAACATGTAGCTATTAATTGTTTTTGGAATATATAGGTGGCTCTGAAAAGAGCCTTTTGAGACTTTAAAAGTAAAGTCAGGGGGGCATTTATTTCTTGGCAGCGGCCTTCTTGGCTGCAGGTTTTTTCTTTGGGGCTGCCTTCTTGGCTGCTGGCTTCTTTGCAGCAGGCTTCTTCGCCACTTTCTTGGCAGCTGGCTTCTTTGCTGCTGTCTTTTTGGGAGATGCTGCTTTCTTTGGCTTGGCCACCTTCTTTTCACCCTTTGCTTTTGCTGCAGCAGGCTTCTTGGCTTTCTTTGGAGTAGCTGGCTTCTTGACCTTCTTTGGTTTGGTGACCTTCTTTGCTGCTGGCTTCTTGGGCTTATCTGTCTTTTTCCCTGGTGCCACCTTGAAGGATCCAGAGGCGCCAGAACCCTTGGACTGTATGAGTATCCCACTCTTCACACCTGCAACAAGAGCCTGCTTCAAATGAGCATTGACTTTTCTTTCCTCTGATCCAACCTTGTAGTTGGCAATAATGTACTTGAGGATGGCCTGTCTGGATGAACCTTTCTTTTCCTTCAAACTGGCAATGGCTGCTTTGACCATTTCACTGTACTTGGGATGATCTGGTGACTTCTTTGGCTGGCTAGCCTTCTTCTTGGGTGTTTTCACAACAGCTGGAGCGTCAGACATGATTGCAGAATTTCACAAAATAACAACACAAGTGAAGTACACAGGTCTGTAGATTTGTAATGAATGATGGGCCCTCGAAAAAGGCCTTCTATAAATAGCCAAATTTCGGACGTCAGAGCAATACCCACTCTAATTCGAGAGAAAAATCCAACATGGCAGCTCTGGGAGTAAAATTTTGTGTCTAGTGATTTGACTAAAATGATCATTACTGACTTCATTTGTGGCTGCAGACATGTTAACCCTGTGTGTTTTAATTTCTCCAGAAAATTCTGCATCTACTGAAAGCAAAATTATTCAGATCAGGCTATTTTTAAGGCCTGTGGAGCAGTTTAAAGTCAATATGTACTGCTCAGTTAAGACATAAAACTGCAGTTAATTCCACTAAAATACACTTTTAGGACACATAACTAGTAGAATTGTGCACTGTAAGACAGGCCACACATGTGCTTATTAGGACAGAACACAATTTAACAATATTAAAAACATTCTGAGCTTGAAATATGTGTTAAAGTAGTGACTACTGATAACACTGAAAATCAACTTTAGAACAGAATTTCGTTCACAGTTGTCTACATAAATGTACATTTGTAAACACATTATTCAGTACCAGTTTTTCTGGGAATAAAGTCCCCCATTTAAACTTATTTGTTAATGCATTCTAATGATAAAATTTTAACACTAGTTCAAAACTGAACTTTAAAAACTTAATTTTTAGTTTTACTTTTATAATCTTTTTTAACACTATTCTGTGGTTCTTTTCAAACACAAGAGAAGTACATAACTCGAGTCCAACCAATTTTTTTATAACTGGACTAATGAAATAAATGTTTACAAATGGAAACCTCAAATCTTACAGGAAGTCCATATCATATGGACAAGTTATATTTGACAGTTAGAGCAGACTATGGCTCCTAATTAATTGAGTACACTTCAAGTCTGGCGCACTTTAAACCAACATTTAAATTCAAACTAAAGAGTTCAATTTTAATCACAAACTCTTGAGTTAATGAAGTTATTTTAATAAATTTAGTTGAAATATTGTGTGTACTTTGTTGTAATTTTAAAAGAAAATACTACATTATTTCATTTGGACATCGCTTAGGTTTAAGTTAAAACTTAAACTGGACTGTATTCTGCATCTTTTTCGTTAAAAAAAATAATAATGGAATACCACAGTAAGGGGGGAGAAATCAAAATATGTAGGTTTGCCTACTATGTAAATAATTAAGGGACTGGGATTCTTTTGTTTTAAATGTTAAGAACATGTAGCTATTAATTGTTTTTGGAATATATAGGTGGCTCTGAAAAGAGCCTTTTGAGACTTTAAAAGTAAAGTCAGGGGGGCATTTATTTCTTGGCAGCGGCCTTCTTGGCTGCAGGTTTTTTCTTTGGGGCTGCCTTCTTGGCTGCTGGCTTCTTTGCAGCAGGCTTCTTCGCCACTTTCTTGGCAGCTGGCTTCTTTGCTGCTGTCTTTTTGGGAGATGCTGCTTTCTTTGGCTTGGCCACCTTCTTTTCACCCTTTGCTTTTGCTGCAGCAGGCTTCTTGGCTTTCTTTGGAGTAGCTGGCTTCTTGACCTTCTTTGGTTTGGTGACCTTCTTTGCTGCTGGCTTCTTGGGCTTATCTGTCTTTTTCCCTGGTGCCACCTTGAAGGATCCAGAGGCGCCAGAACCCTTGGACTGTATGAGTATCCCACTCTTCACACCTGCAACAAGAGCCTGCTTCAAATGAGCATTGACTTTTCTTTCCTCTGATCCAACCTTGTAGTTGGCAATAATGTACTTGAGGATGGCCTGTCTGGATGAACCTTTCTTTTCCTTCAAACTGGCAATGGCTGCTTTGACCATTTCACTGTACTTGGGATGATCTGGTGACTTCTTTGGCTGGCTAGCCTTCTTCTTGGGTGTTTTCACAACAGCTGGAGCGTCAGACATGATTGCAGAATTTCACAAAATAACAACACAAGTGAAGTACACAGGTCTGTAGATTTGTAATGAATGATGGGCCCTCGAAAAAGGCCTTCTATAAATAGCCAAATTTCGGACGTCAGAGCAATACCCACTCTAATTCGAGAGAAAAATCCAACATGGCAGCTCTGGGAGTAAAATTTTGTGTCTAGTGATTTGACTAAAATGATCATTACTGACTTCATTTGTGGCTGCAGACATGTTAACCCTGTGTGTTTTAATTTCTCCAGAAAATTCTGCATCTACTGAAAGCAAAATTATTCAGATCAGGCTATTTTTAAGGCCTGTGGAGCAGTTTAAAGTCAATATGTACTGCTCAGTTAAGACATAAAACTGCAGTTAATTCCACTAAAATACACTTTTAGGACACATAACTAGTAGAATTGTGCACTGTAAGACAGGCCACACATGTGCTTATTAGGACAGAACACAATTTAACAATATTAAAAACATTCTGAGCTTGAAATATGTGTTAAAGTAGTGACTACTGATAACACTGAAAATCAACTTTAGAACAGAATTTCGTTCACAGTTGTCTACATAAATGTACATTTGTAAACACATTATTCAGTACCAGTTTTTCTGGGAATAAAGTCCCCCATTTAAACTTATTTGTTAATGCATTCTAATGATAAAATTTTAACACTAGTTCAAAACTGAACTTTAAAAACTTAATTTTTAGTTTTACTTTTATAATCTTTTTTAACACTATTCTGTGGTTCTTTTCAAACACAAGAGAAGTACATAACTCGAGTCCAACCAATTTTTTTATAACTGGACTAATGAAATAAATGTTTACAAATGGAAACCTCAAATCTTACAGGAAGTCCATATCATATGGACAAGTTATATTTGACAGTTAGAGCAGACTATGGCTCCTAATTAATTGAGTACACTTCAAGTCTGGCGCACTTTAAACCAACATTTAAATTCAAACTAAAGAGTTCAATTTTAATCACAAACTCTTGAGTTAATGAAGTTATTTTAATAAATTTAGTTGAAATATTGTGTGTACTTTGTTGTAATTTTAAAAGAAAATACTACATTATTTCATTTGGACATCGCTTAGGTTTAAGTTAAAACTTAAACTGGACTGTATTCTGCATCTTTTTCGTTAAAAAAAATAATAATGGAATACCACAGTAAGGGGGGAGAAATCAAAATATGTAGGTTTGCCTACTATGTAAATAATTAAGGGACTGGGATTCTTTTGTTTTAAATGTTAAGAACATGTAGCTATTAATTGTTTTTGGAATATATAGGTGGCTCTGAAAAGAGCCTTTTGAGACTTTAAAAGTAAAGTCAGGGGGGCATTTATTTCTTGGCAGCGGCCTTCTTGGCTGCAGGTTTTTTCTTTGGGGCTGCCTTCTTGGCTGCTGGCTTCTTTGCAGCAGGCTTCTTCGCCACTTTCTTGGCAGCTGGCTTCTTTGCTGCTGTCTTTTTGGGAGATGCTGCTTTCTTTGGCTTGGCCACCTTCTTTTCACCCTTTGCTTTTGCTGCAGCAGGCTTCTTGGCTTTCTTTGGAGTAGCTGGCTTCTTGACCTTCTTTGGTTTGGTGACCTTCTTTGCTGCTGGCTTCTTGGGCTTATCTGTCTTTTTCCCTGGTGCCACCTTGAAGGATCCAGAGGCGCCAGAACCCTTGGACTGTATGAGTATCCCACTCTTCACACCTGCAACAAGAGCCTGCTTCAAATGAGCATTGACTTTTCTTTCCTCTGATCCAACCTTGTAGTTGGCAATAATGTACTTGAGGATGGCCTGTCTGGATGAACCTTTCTTTTCCTTCAAACTGGCAATGGCTGCTTTGACCATTTCACTGTACTTGGGATGATCTGGTGACTTCTTTGGCTGGCTAGCCTTCTTCTTGGGTGTTTTCACAACAGCTGGAGCGTCAGACATGATTGCAGAATTTCACAAAATAACAACACAAGTGAAGTACACAGGTCTGTAGATTTGTAATGAATGATGGGCCCTCGAAAAAGGCCTTCTATAAATAGCCAAATTTCGGACGTCAGAGCAATACCCACTCTAATTCGAGAGAAAAATCCAACATGGCAGCTCTGGGAGTAAAATTTTGTGTCTAGTGATTTGACTAAAATGATCATTACTGACTTCATTTGTGGCTGCAGACATGTTAACCCTGTGTGTTTTAATTTCTCCAGAAAATTCTGCATCTACTGAAAGCAAAATTATTCAGATCAGGCTATTTTTAAGGCCTGTGGAGCAGTTTAAAGTCAATATGTACTGCTCAGTTAAGACATAAAACTGCAGTTAATTCCACTAAAATACACTTTTAGGACACATAACTAGTAGAATTGTGCACTGTAAGACAGGCCACACATGTGCTTATTAGGACAGAACACAATTTAACAATATTAAAAACATTCTGAGCTTGAAATATGTGTTAAAGTAGTGACTACTGATAACACTGAAAATCAACTTTAGAACAGAATTTCGTTCACAGTTGTCTACATAAATGTACATTTGTAAACACATTATTCAGTACCAGTTTTTCTGGGAATAAAGTCCCCCATTTAAACTTATTTGTTAATGCATTCTAATGATAAAATTTTAACACTAGTTCAAAACTGAACTTTAAAAACTTAATTTTTAGTTTTACTTTTATAATCTTTTTTAACACTATTCTGTGGTTCTTTTCAAACACAAGAGAAGTACATAACTCGAGTCCAACCAATTTTTTTATAACTGGACTAATGAAATAAATGTTTACAAATGGAAACCTCAAATCTTACAGGAAGTCCATATCATATGGACAAGTTATATTTGACAGTTAGAGCAGACTATGGCTCCTAATTAATTGAGTACACTTCAAGTCTGGCGCACTTTAAACCAACATTTAAATTCAAACTAAAGAGTTCAATTTTAATCACAAACTCTTGAGTTAATGAAGTTATTTTAATAAATTTAGTTGAAATATTGTGTGTACTTTGTTGTAATTTTAAAAGAAAATACTACATTATTTCATTTGGACATCGCTTAGGTTTAAGTTAAAACTTAAACTGGACTGTATTCTGCATCTTTTTCGTTAAAAAAAATAATAATGGAATACCACAGTAAGGGGGGAGAAATCAAAATATGTAGGTTTGCCTACTATGTAAATAATTAAGGGACTGGGATTCTTTTGTTTTAAATGTTAAGAACATGTAGCTATTAATTGTTTTTGGAATATATAGGTGGCTCTGAAAAGAGCCTTTTGAGACTTTAAAAGTAAAGTCAGGGGGGCATTTATTTCTTGGCAGCGGCCTTCTTGGCTGCAGGTTTTTTCTTTGGGGCTGCCTTCTTGGCTGCTGGCTTCTTTGCAGCAGGCTTCTTCGCCACTTTCTTGGCAGCTGGCTTCTTTGCTGCTGTCTTTTTGGGAGATGCTGCTTTCTTTGGCTTGGCCACCTTCTTTTCACCCTTTGCTTTTGCTGCAGCAGGCTTCTTGGCTTTCTTTGGAGTAGCTGGCTTCTTGACCTTCTTTGGTTTGGTGACCTTCTTTGCTGCTGGCTTCTTGGGCTTATCTGTCTTTTTCCCTGGTGCCACCTTGAAGGATCCAGAGGCGCCAGAACCCTTGGACTGTATGAGTATCCCACTCTTCACACCTGCAACAAGAGCCTGCTTCAAATGAGCATTGACTTTTCTTTCCTCTGATCCAACCTTGTAGTTGGCAATAATGTACTTGAGGATGGCCTGTCTGGATGAACCTTTCTTTTCCTTCAAACTGGCAATGGCTGCTTTGACCATTTCACTGTACTTGGGATGATCTGGTGACTTCTTTGGCTGGCTAGCCTTCTTCTTGGGTGTTTTCACAACAGCTGGAGCGTCAGACATGATTGCAGAATTTCACAAAATAACAACACAAGTGAAGTACACAGGTCTGTAGATTTGTAATGAATGATGGGCCCTTACGATAATGAGTGCTTTAACCCGCCGAAGGCGGGTTAAAAGGCGTGACATCAGCTGAGATGATGTCTTTTACCTGACTTGTTCTTGGCTTATTTGAAGTCGCTTGGCTCCTTGGCTGAAGCGGTTGGAAGCAGAGCTGTGTCGGCGTGGGTCTTGTGACTGTGGTAGTCGGTCAGGGGGGTGCAGGCTGTGTGGTTTCTCAGGTCGAGGCTGGCTACTGTGGTCCCTTTGTGGGCTGTTTTAGTCACCTGTAGATTGCAGGTTGGACGTTTGCTTGTGATCTGGATCTGCGGCTGTTACATCGTGTCCAGGATGCCATCTAGGTGTGCCTGGAGCGAGGAGCCCTGATACCTGTTGAGGGCCTTGGCCCTGCAGGTGGACAGGTACTCCTGGATGCTCGATAGGTTGAGCCCTGCACGGAGTGTGCGAGTGGGGACTCTCCTAGGGTTCCAGGTGATGATCCTAAGGCATCTGTTTTGGATTTTTTCCAGGTCTTTGATGCTCTTCTTGTGGTCGTGGGTGAGGTGATACCCAGTCTCCAGTATGGGGCGAATCATGCTGAGGTAGAAAGTCCTCAGGCCCCTATTGGGAACACCTTGGATGGTTAGGTGTCGTAGGGCTTCTGTTCTTGGGATGGCTTTAACCTTTATTTTCCCGATGTGGGCTGTCCTGGTCATCCTTCTGTCGAAGGTGGAGCCAAGGAGGGTGGCTTCATCTGTAGTCCTGATGTGGCTGTTCCTAATTTTCACTGGTAGATCGACAATTGTGCGTTTGTTGTTGACCTGTACCAGCTGGGTTTTCTTGGGGTTCAATTTAATGAACCAGGTAGCACACCAGTCCTCAAGGCTGTCGATCTGCCTTTGCAGGTCCGCCCTGAGGTAGTTCTTGTTGCGATGGCTTGTGTAGATGGCTATGTCATCCGCATACTGTGTGCACTGGCATCGTGGACTGGTGGGGATGTCATTCACATACAGAATGAAGAGTAGTGGGCTCAGGATGCTGCCTTGAGGGGTCCCTGCCAGGAGGTGAACCTTGTCTGAGAGGTTAGTTCCTGTCTTCACTTGTATGGTCCTGTCCTTTAGGAATGATGCAACCATGCGTAGGAGGTCAGGCGGGATGCCTTGTTGGTGTAGTTTCTTGAGAAGGCCATTGTGCCAGACGGCATCAAAGGCTTTCTCAATGTCGATCAGCAGAAGTGCTGTGATCCTCTTGGTGTTCCTGGCCTTCATCAGGTACTGATTAATGATGTGGATGTGCTCGTTGGCTTCCTTCTGGGGCTGGTATGCCCTTTGCCACTTGTTGATGAGGTTGTGGTCATCAGCGAATTCTTGGATTCTGGTGGCGATGACCTTCTCAAATAACTTCCCGAGGCAGTTTAGGAGACTGATGGGTCTGTAGCTTGTGGCTAAGTCCTTTGGCTTCTGTGGCTTGGGGATCATGCTCCCTATGGCGTGCTTCCACTGGATTGGGAAGTACCCGCGTCGGAGGCAGAGGTTGTAGATCCTCGAGATTGCTAGAAGTCCGTCTTCAGGCAGGTTCTTCAGGGCCATGTAGGGGATTGTGTCCTCCCCTGGGCTGGTGTTGTTTCGGCAACCTTTCAGCAGACTTGTGACCTCCACCAGTGTGATCGGCCTTGAGTATCCATCCGCCCCCGGTCTGGGGGGATCCAGGATGTCAAACAGGTGTTTGTGGTCATCCACCCACTGATCGACCTCGGCCTTGTGGTCGTAGTCAAAGTGGGTGTCCTGGTGTACCCTGTGTACCCCTGACAGGTGACGGGCGAAGACGTCGGCAGTGGCCTTGTCGGAGACGGTCTTTCGGTCTGTTGCCGGGTCTTTTAGCCGTGGCGGCTTCTGCTTCTTGGCGGGGTTGGTCAGCCTCTTCAGGTCCTTCCAGAAGTTGGGGTTCGTGCCAGGGTCTAGTGACTCGTACTTCTCCTGAAGCTGATTGTGTCTCTCCTGGGCCAGCCGAGCCTTGATCTCCTTGATCAGTTGGCGGTGGGCCTGTCGGAGGGGCAGGTAGTCAGGATGCTGCCTGATTTCCCGTTGGAGTTCATGCTTCAGTTGAATCCTCTCTCTGAGTCCTGGGCTGATTCGTTGGAGTCCTATCCTGAACTTTCTGACTGGGCAACTCTCATGGAGGCTTGTGGCTATGGCAGTGGTTAGGGCACTGATGTGTGCGTCCAGTTCCTCTGTGGGTGAGCCGTCTCCGGGTTTCGGTAGGGTTGAGATCTTTGCTGAGGTCAGTTCACGGAACTTTGTCCAGTCACATTCCTTGAGGCTCCTGATGGTCCATACTGGATGGTCCCTGACGCTGGTCCGGACTTTCAGCCGTACTGGGCAGTGGTAGGTCGTTTCACCAAATATTGGTTCGTCGACCCCCATACTGACGGAGTTGGCTTTGGCAGGGCGAGTCATCAGGGCCAGGTCCAGTGTCTTGAACCGGTCGTGGTTGTGGTTGAAGAAAGTGGCTTCCTCTGGGTCATTCATGATGACCAGGTCGAAGTCCTTGCAGAGTTTTCTTACTTCCTTCCCCCTGACATTGGTAGACTGGTGTCCCCAGGAGGGGTGGTGAGCGTTGAGGTCGCCTACGAGGATGGAGTTCCGGTGGTTCTCAAGTAGATCTCTGAGCGCGTTGAGGTTTGGGATCCCTCCGTGTGCGAAGCCCCAGTAGCAGCTGATGATGCAGGTCTTCTGTCGGTTGAGGGTCAGGGTGATGGCACAGATGTCATCGGCGTCTACCTGGAGGTCCGAGCAGTCGATGTGGGACTTCACCAGGATGGCTACCCCTCCCCCGCCGGTATGACTGGTCCTGTCTCTTCTGGCTGCCAGTGAGTATCCTTCTATGTTGAAGTCTGTGTTGTCTGTGGGCTTCGTCTCGTTGAGGCACATGATGTCGATGTTGTTGGTCCTCATGTAGATTTCCAACAGTTGTTTCTTGCCTTGGAATCCGTTGATGTTCCAGTGAGCGATGTTCTTCATGGTTGTGTTGTGTAGGGTTGGGTGTTGAGCTCCTTGAGTGTTCTTACTGAGTTGTTTTCTTGTTCTCTGTGTAGAAGTTGAAGAGCGCTTGGTGGTTGATTCCTACTCTGTAGACTTCCTCCATAGAGCTGACGACGGACTTGCTGAGTGTCTCCAGGTTGAAGTTGGGATGGTCCTTCATGCAGCCATGGAATGTGGAGAGAAGGGCTATGGTAAGCTTCACGATTTCCTCGTCCATCAGGGTTGACTTCTTGGCAGCCTGGGCGTAGGTGAGGGACCTGGTCTTCCTGGCTGAAGCGGCTTCTTGGTGGGCCTTACAACCCTTGAATGTGGAGGAGTGGCTTCCTTGGCAGTTGGCACACTTTTTCTGGTTCTCTTGGCAGGTGGATGTCTTGTGGGGCTGGCTGCACTTCCTGCAGGTGTCCTCCTTATCCTGGCATTCCTTGATGCTGTGTCCATACTTCTGGCATCTGTAGCACTGGAGGAGTGGGCGAGTGGGCTTGTATTCCTCACATCTGTACTTCAGGTGGTTGTGGGAGAATCCGTTGTCGAGGAGGTCCTGTTGTTGTTCTGTGCTGGAGCATTCCACCTTTATTTTCCTGATGTCCATGTCCAGTTTGGCTGATCGGAATCTGTGGTAGGTCTCCCCCTGGCGGCTGGTGATGGTGGCCACGTCCACTGAGGTGGGGAACTTGGTTACCACTACTGCCGGCTTGGTGGACCCCCTTTCCTGCTGCCTCCTGGTTGGGCGGATGGTGAAGGTGGTGGGGTCTCCTTTCGTGGTCATGTCGGCCCTATCGGCCTCGGTTGGTGGGTGGAGTAGATGGGTCCCGGCCTTGGTCCTTGTGATTCTTATCCTGTCGGGGATGGAGGCCTTCTTCCGGAGATCCACAATTCCTTGGCAGTCCTTCACTAGTGGTCCTTCAATCACTAGTGGTGATGGCCTTTTCCTTTGCTGTGGTCTCTTGGGTGTTGGGTTCCTTGTCTCCTTGGTGGCAGAGGCAGCCTTCTTCTGTTTCTTGGACAGAACTGGGATGAAGGGGCTGGTGTCCTCCTGGTCGGTGTCCTCTCTGGGTCTCTTGGGTGTCGCTGTGATGGGGGCTGGTGGAGCCACTGGTGCTTCCTTCTCATTGCCCCTAGGGGTCGACACAGATGGGAGGAGTTTTCTGGCGACCTTTGTGGAGCTCTTCTTGTTCTTCTTCTCAGCTGTTGGAGAGGTGGGATCCGGTTTGTTGAACATGTGGTCCTCCAGCCACACCTGAAAGGCTACTTGATCCCTGTGGTCCATCTTCATGAAGTCCTTGATCTGAGAGTCGAGATCCGTGGCGGAGGGTTGTGCTCCCTTGGGCGACATCTTTGAGAATCTGTAATTGACAAAAGACACAAAAAATGGTACAGTGGAGAGGGGGTAATGAAAAAAAGAAAACAGGCCACAGAAAGAGGGACAGAAGAGAGAGAGGGCTAGATTTTTATATTGAATCACTTGTTGTGTGGTAGTTCTGAGAAGAACTAACAAGTGAAGGATTCTAGAGGTAGCACTGATTTCTATGTTAGTGAACTAACAGAAGTCGAGTAGAGTTCTGAAAAGAACTGGCTAAATGACTGTAGAAATGTGCAATTCTCTTAATTCTTTGTGAAGATACAGAAGTTAATCTCTTGTGTAGTGCAGAAATATTCGCTGATTGCAATTAACCAGAGTGCTCCGTCCTTCCACCACTGAGAGATTTTTACAAATGAGGCGGTGTACCACAGTAAGGGGGGAGAAATCAAAATATGTAGGTTTGCCTACTATGTAAATAATTAAGGGACTGGGATTCTTTTGTTTTAAATGTTAAGAACATGTAGCTATTAATTGTTTTTGGAATATATAGGTGGCTCTGAAAAGAGCCTTTTGAGACTTTAAAAGTAAAGTCAGGGGGGCATTTATTTCTTGGCAGCGGCCTTCTTGGCTGCAGGTTTTTTCTTTGGGGCTGCCTTCTTGGCTGCTGGCTTCTTTGCAGCAGGCTTCTTCGCCACTTTCTTGCCAGCTGGCTTCTTTGCTGCTGTCTTTTTGGGAGATGCTGCTTTCTTTGGCTTGGCCACCTTCTTTTCACCCTTTGCTTTTGCTGCAGCAGGCTTCTTGGCTTTCTTTGGAGTAGCTGGCTTCTTGACCTTCTTTGGTTTGGCGACCTTCTTTGCTGCTGGCTTCTTGGGCTTATCTGTCTTTTTCCCTGGTGCCACCTTGAAGGATCCAGAGGCGCCAGAACCCTTGGACTGTATGAGTATCCCACTCTTCACACCTGCAACAAGAGCCTGCTTCAAATGAGCATTGACTTTTCTTTCCTCTGATCCAACCTTGTAGTTGGCAATAATGTACTTGAGGATGGCCTGTCTGGATGAACCTTTCTTTTCCTTCAAACTGGCAATGGCTGCTTTGACCATTTCACTGTACTTGGGATGATCTGGTGACTTCTTTGGCTGGCTAGCCTTCTTCTTGGGTGTTTTCACAACAGCTGGAGCGTCAGACATGATTGCAGAATTTCACAAAATAACAACACAAGTGAAGTACACAGGTCTGTAGATTTGTAATGAATGATGGGCCCTCGAAAAAGGCCTTCTATAAATAGCCAAATTTCGGACGTCAGAGCAATACCCACTCTAATTCGAGAGAAAAATCCAACATGGCAGCTCTGGGAGTAAAATTTTGTGTCTAGTGATTTGACTAAAATGATCATTACTGACTTCATTTGTGGCTGCAGACATGTTAACCCTGTGTGTTTTAATTTCTCCAGAAAATTCTGCATCTACTGAAAGCAAAATTATTCAGATCAGGCTATTTTTAAGGCCTGTGGAGCAGTTTAAAGTCAATATGTACTGCTCAGTTAAGACATAAAACTGCAGTTAATTCCACTAAAATACACTTTTAGGACACATAACTAGTAGAATTGTGCACTGTAAGACAGGCCACACATGTGCTTATTAGGACAGAACACAATTTAACAATATTAAAAACATTCTGAGCTTGAAATATGTGTTAAAGTAGTGACTACTGATAACACTGAAAATCAACTTTAGAACAGAATTTCGTTCACAGTTGTCTACATAAATGTACATTTGTAAACACATTATTCAGTACCAGTTTTTCTGGGAATAAAGTCCCCCATTTAAACTTATTTGTTAATGCATTCTAATGATAAAATTTTAACACTAGTTCAAAACTGAACTTTAAAAACTTAATTTTTAGTTTTACTTTTATAATCTTTTTTAACACTATTCTGTGGTTCTTTTCAAACACAAGAGAAGTACATAACTCGAGTCCAACCAATTTTTTTATAACTGGACTAATGAAATAAATGTTTACAAATGGAAACCTCAAATCTTACAGGAAGTCCATATCATATGGACAAGTTATATTTGACAGTTAGAGCAGACTATGGCTCCTAATTAATTGAGTACACTTCAAGTCTGGCGCACTTTAAACCAACATTTAAATTCAAACTAAAGAGTTCAATTTTAATCACAAACTCTTGAGTTAATGAAGTTATTTTAATAAATTTAGTTGAAATATTGTGTGTACTTTGTTGTAATTTTAAAAGAAAATACTACATTATTTCATTTGGACATCGCTTAGGTTTAAGTTAAAACTTAAACTGGACTGTATTCTGCATCTTTTTCGTTAAAAAAAATAATAATGGAATACCACAGTAAGGGGGGAGAAATCAAAATATGTAGGTTTGCCTACTATGTAAATAATTAAGGGACTGGGATTCTTTTGTTTTAAATGTTAAGAACATGTAGCTATTAATTGTTTTTGGAATATATAGGTGGCTCTGAAAAGAGCCTTTTGAGACTTTAAAAGTAAAGTCAGGGGGGCATTTATTTCTTGGCAGCGGCCTTCTTGGCTGCAGGTTTTTTCTTTGGGGCTGCCTTCTTGGCTGCTGGCTTCTTTGCAGCAGGCTTCTTCGCCACTTTCTTGGCAGCTGGCTTCTTTGCTGCTGTCTTTTTGGGAGATGCTGCTTTCTTTGGCTTGGCCACCTTCTTTTCACCCTTTGCTTTTGCTGCAGCAGGCTTCTTGGCTTTCTTTGGAGTAGCTGGCTTCTTGACCTTCTTTGGTTTGGTGACCTTCTTTGCTGCTGGCTTCTTGGGCTTATCTGTCTTTTTCCCTGGTGCCACCTTGAAGGATCCAGAGGCGCCAGAACCCTTGGACTGTATGAGTATCCCACTCTTCACACCTGCAACAAGAGCCTGCTTCAAATGAGCATTGACTTTTCTTTCCTCTGATCCAACCTTGTAGTTGGCAATAATGTACTTGAGGATGGCCTGTCTGGATGAACCTTTCTTTTCCTTCAAACTGGCAATGGCTGCTTTGACCATTTCACTGTACTTGGGATGATCTGGTGACTTCTTTGGCTGGCTAGCCTTCTTCTTGGGTGTTTTCACAACAGCTGGAGCGTCAGACATGATTGCAGAATTTCACAAAATAACAACACAAGTGAAGTACACAGGTCTGTAGATTTGTAATGAATGATGGGCCCTCGAAAAAGGCCTTCTATAAATAGCCAAATTTCGGACGTCAGAGCAATACCCACTCTAATTCGAGAGAAAAATCCAACATGGCAGCTCTGGGAGTAAAATTTTGTGTCTAGTGATTTGACTAAAATGATCATTACTGACTTCATTTGTGGCTGCAGACATGTTAACCCTGTGTGTTTTAATTTCTCCAGAAAATTCTGCATCTACTGAAAGCAAAATTATTCAGATCAGGCTATTTTTAAGGCCTGTGGAGCAGTTTAAAGTCAATATGTACTGCTCAGTTAAGACATAAAACTGCAGTTAATTCCACTAAAATACACTTTTAGGACACATAACTAGTAGAATTGTGCACTGTAAGACAGGCCACACATGTGCTTATTAGGACAGAACACAATTTAACAATATTAAAAACATTCTGAGCTTGAAATATGTGTTAAAGTAGTGACTACTGATAACACTGAAAATCAACTTTAGAACAGAATTTCGTTCACAGTTGTCTACATAAATGTACATTTGTAAACACATTATTCAGTACCAGTTTTTCTGGGAATAAAGTCCCCCATTTAAACTTATTTGTTAATGCATTCTAATGATAAAATTTTAACACTAGTTCAAAACTGAACTTTAAAAACTTAATTTTTAGTTTTACTTTTATAATCTTTTTTAACACTATTCTGTGGTTCTTTTCAAACACAAGAGAAGTACATAACTCGAGTCCAACCAATTTTTTTATAACTGGACTAATGAAATAAATGTTTACAAATGGAAACCTCAAATCTTACAGGAAGTCCATATCATATGGACAAGTTATATTTGACAGTTAGAGCAGACTATGGCTCCTAATTAATTGAGTACACTTCAAGTCTGGCGCACTTTAAACCAACATTTAAATTCAAACTAAAGAGTTCAATTTTAATCACAAACTCTTGAGTTAATGAAGTTATTTTAATAAATTTAGTTGAAATATTGTGTGTACTTTGTTGTAATTTTAAAAGAAAATACTACATTATTTCATTTGGACATCGCTTAGGTTTAAGTTAAAACTTAAACTGGACTGTATTCTGCATCTTTTTCGTTAAAAAAAATAATAATGGAATACCACAGTAAGGGGGGAGAAATCAAAATATGTAGGTTTGCCTACTATGTAAATAATTAAGGGACTGGGATTCTTTTGTTTTAAATGTTAAGAACATGTAGCTATTAATTGTTTTTGGAATATATAGGTGGCTCTGAAAAGAGCCTTTTGAGACTTTAAAAGTAAAGTCAGGGGGGCATTTATTTCTTGGCAGCGGCCTTCTTGGCTGCAGGTTTTTTCTTTGGGGCTGCCTTCTTGGCTGCTGGCTTCTTTGCAGCAGGCTTCTTCGCCACTTTCTTGGCAGCTGGCTTCTTTGCTGCTGTCTTTTTGGGAGATGCTGCTTTCTTTGGCTTGGCCACCTTCTTTTCACCCTTTGCTTTTGCTGCAGCAGGCTTCTTGGCTTTCTTTGGAGTAGCTGGCTTCTTGACCTTCTTTGGTTTGGCGACCTTCTTTGCTGCTGGCTTCTTGGGCTTATCTGTCTTTTTCCCTGGTGCCACCTTGAAGGATCCAGAGGCGCCAGAACCCTTGGACTGTATGAGTATCCCACTCTTCACACCTGCAACAAGAGCCTGCTTCAAATGAGCATTGACTTTTCTTTCCTCTGATCCAACCTTGTAGTTGGCAATAATGTACTTGAGGATGGCCTGTCTGGATGAACCTTTCTTTTCCTTCAAACTGGCAATGGCTGCTTTGACCATTTCACTGTACTTGGGATGATCTGGTGACTTCTTTGGCTGGCTAGCCTTCTTCTTGGGTGTTTTCACAACAGCTGGAGCGTCAGACATGATTGCAGAATTTCACAAAATAACAACACAAGTGAAGTACACAGGTCTGTAGATTTGTAATGAATGATGGGCCCTCGAAAAAGGCCTTCTATAAATAGCCAAATTTCGGACGTCAGAGCAATACCCACTCTAATTCGAGAGAAAAATCCAACATGGCAGCTCTGGGAGTAAAATTTTGTGTCTAGTGATTTGACTAAAATGATCATTACTGACTTCATTTGTGGCTGCAGACATGTTAACCCTGTGTGTTTTAATTTCTCCAGAAAATTCTGCATCTACTGAAAGCAAAATTATTCAGATCAGGCTATTTTTAAGGCCTGTGGAGCAGTTTAAAGTCAATATGTACTGCTCAGTTAAGACATAAAACTGCAGTTAATTCCACTAAAATACACTTTTAGGACACATAACTAGTAGAATTGTGCACTGTAAGACAGGCCACACATGTGCTTATTAGGACAGAACACAATTTAACAATATTAAAAACATTCTGAGCTTGAAATATGTGTTAAAGTAGTGACTACTGATAACACTGAAAATCAACTTTAGAACAGAATTTCGTTCACAGTTGTCTACATAAATGTACATTTGTAAACACATTATTCAGTACCAGTTTTTCTGGGAATAAAGTCCCCCATTTAAACTTATTTGTTAATGCATTCTAATGATAAAATTTTAACACTAGTTCAAAACTGAACTTTAAAAACTTAATTTTTAGTTTTACTTTTATAATCTTTTTTAACACTATTCTGTGGTTCTTTTCAAACACAAGAGAAGTACATAACTCGAGTCCAACCAATTTTTTTATAACTGGACTAATGAAATAAATGTTTACAAATGGAAACCTCAAATCTTACAGGAAGTCCATATCATATGGACAAGTTATATTTGACAGTTAGAGCAGACTATGGCTCCTAATTAATTGAGTACACTTCAAGTCTGGCGCACTTTAAACCAACATTTAAATTCAAACTAAAGAGTTCAATTTTAATCACAAACTCTTGAGTTAATGAAGTTATTTTAATAAATTTAGTTGAAATATTGTGTGTACTTTGTTGTAATTTTAAAAGAAAATACTACATTATTTCATTTGGACATCGCTTAGGTTTAAGTTAAAACTTAAACTGGACTGTATTCTGCATCTTTTTCGTTAAAAAAAATAATAATGGAATACCACAGTAAGGGGGGAGAAATCAAAATATGTAGGTTTGCCTACTATGTAAATAATTAAGGGACTGGGATTCTTTTGTTTTAAATGTTAAGAACATGTAGCTATTAATTGTTTTTGGAATATATAGGTGGCTCTGAAAAGAGCCTTTTGAGACTTTAAAAGTAAAGTCAGGGGGGCATTTATTTCTTGGCAGCGGCCTTCTTGGCTGCAGGTTTTTTCTTTGGGGCTGCCTTCTTGGCTGCTGGCTTCTTTGCAGCAGGCTTCTTCGCCACTTTCTTGGCAGCTGGCTTCTTTGCTGCTGTCTTTTTGGGAGATGCTGCTTTCTTTGGCTTGGCCACCTTCTTTTCACCCTTTGCTTTTGCTGCAGCAGGCTTCTTGGCTTTCTTTGGAGTAGCTGGCTTCTTGACCTTCTTTGGTTTGGCGACCTTCTTTGCTGCTGGCTTCTTGGGCTTATCTGTCTTTTTCCCTGGTGCCACCTTGAAGGATCCAGAGGCGCCAGAACCCTTGGACTGTATGAGTATCCCACTCTTCACACCTGCAACAAGAGCCTGCTTCAAATGAGCATTGACTTTTCTTTCCTCTGATCCAACCTTGTAGTTGGCAATAATGTACTTGAGGATGGCCTGTCTGGATGAACCTTTCTTTTCCTTCAAACTGGCAATGGCTGCTTTGACCATTTCACTGTACTTGGGATGATCTGGTGACTTCTTTGGCTGGCTAGCCTTCTTCTTGGGTGTTTTCACAACAGCTGGAGCGTCAGACATGATTGCAGAATTTCACAAAATAACAACACAAGTGAAGTACACAGGTCTGTAGATTTGTAATGAATGATGGGCCCTCGAAAAAGGCCTTCTATAAATAGCCAAATTTCGGACGTCAGAGCAATACCCACTCTAATTCGAGAGAAAAATCCAACATGGCAGCTCTGGGAGTAAAATTTTGTGTCTAGTGATTTGACTAAAATGATCATTACTGACTTCATTTGTGGCTGCAGACATGTTAACCCTGTGTGTTTTAATTTCTCCAGAAAATTCTGCATCTACTGAAAGCAAAATTATTCAGATCAGGCTATTTTTAAGGCCTGTGGAGCAGTTTAAAGTCAATATGTACTGCTCAGTTAAGACATAAAACTGCAGTTAATTCCACTAAAATACACTTTTAGGACACATAACTAGTAGAATTGTGCACTGTAAGACAGGCCACACATGTGCTTATTAGGACAGAACACAATTTAACAATATTAAAAACATTCTGAGCTTGAAATATGTGTTAAAGTAGTGACTACTGATAACACTGAAAATCAACTTTAGAACAGAATTTCGTTCACAGTTGTCTACATAAATGTACATTTGTAAACACATTATTCAGTACCAGTTTTTCTGGGAATAAAGTCCCCCATTTAAACTTATTTGTTAATGCATTCTAATGATAAAATTTTAACACTAGTTCAAAACTGAACTTTAAAAACTTAATTTTTAGTTTTACTTTTATAATCTTTTTTAACACTATTCTGTGGTTCTTTTCAAACACAAGAGAAGTACATAACTCGAGTCCAACCAATTTTTTTATAACTGGACTAATGAAATAAATGTTTACAAATGGAAACCTCAAATCTTACAGGAAGTCCATATCATATGGACAAGTTATATTTGACAGTTAGAGCAGACTATGGCTCCTAATTAATTGAGTACACTTCAAGTCTGGCGCACTTTAAACCAACATTTAAATTCAAACTAAAGAGTTCAATTTTAATCACAAACTCTTGAGTTAATGAAGTTATTTTAATAAATTTAGTTGAAATATTGTGTGTACTTTGTTGTAATTTTAAAAGAAAATACTACATTATTTCATTTGGACATCGCTTAGGTTTAAGTTAAAACTTAAACTGGACTGTATTCTGCATCTTTTTCGTTAAAAAAAATAATAATGGAATACCACAGTAAGGGGGGAGAAATCAAAATATGTAGGTTTGCCTACTATGTAAATAATTAAGGGACTGGGATTCTTTTGTTTTAAATGTTAAGAACATGTAGCTATTAATTGTTTTTGGAATATATAGGTGGCTCTGAAAAGAGCCTTTTGAGACTTTAAAAGTAAAGTCAGGGGGGCATTTATTTCTTGGCAGCGGCCTTCTTGGCTGCAGGTTTTTTCTTTGGGGCTGCCTTCTTGGCTGCTGGCTTCTTTGCAGCAGGCTTCTTCGCCACTTTCTTGGCAGCTGGCTTCTTTGCTGCTGTCTTTTTGGGAGATGCTGCTTTCTTTGGCTTGGCCACCTTCTTTTCACCCTTTGCTTTTGCTGCAGCAGGCTTCTTGGCTTTCTTTGGAGTAGCTGGCTTCTTGACCTTCTTTGGTTTGGCGACCTTCTTTGCTGCTGGCTTCTTGGGCTTATCTGTCTTTTTCCCTGGTGCCACCTTGAAGGATCCAGAGGCGCCAGAACCCTTGGACTGTATGAGTATCCCACTCTTCACACCTGCAACAAGAGCCTGCTTCAAATGAGCATTGACTTTTCTTTCCTCTGATCCAACCTTGTAGTTGGCAATAATGTACTTGAGGATGGCCTGTCTGGATGAACCTTTCTTTTCCTTCAAACTGGCAATGGCTGCTTTGACCATTTCACTGTACTTGGGATGATCTGGTGACTTCTTTGGCTGGCTAGCCTTCTTCTTGGGTGTTTTCACAACAGCTGGAGCGTCAGACATGATTGCAGAATTTCACAAAATAACAACACAAGTGAAGTACACAGGTCTGTAGATTTGTAATGAATGATGGGCCCTCGAAAAAGGCCTTCTATAAATAGCCAAATTTCGGACGTCAGAGCAATACCCACTCTAATTCGAGAGAAAAATCCAACATGGCAGCTCTGGGAGTAAAATTTTGTGTCTAGTGATTTGACTAAAATGATCATTACTGACTTCATTTGTGGCTGCAGACATGTTAACCCTGTGTGTTTTAATTTCTCCAGAAAATTCTGCATCTACTGAAAGCAAAATTATTCAGATCAGGCTATTTTTAAGGCCTGTGGAGCAGTTTAAAGTCAATATGTACTGCTCAGTTAAGACATAAAACTGCAGTTAATTCCACTAAAATACACTTTTAGGACACATAACTAGTAGAATTGTGCACTGTAAGACAGGCCACACATGTGCTTATTAGGACAGAACACAATTTAACAATATTAAAAACATTCTGAGCTTGAAATATGTGTTAAAGTAGTGACTACTGATAACACTGAAAATCAACTTTAGAACAGAATTTCGTTCACAGTTGTCTACATAAATGTACATTTGTAAACACATTATTCAGTACCAGTTTTTCTGGGAATAAAGTCCCCCATTTAAACTTATTTGTTAATGCATTCTAATGATAAAATTTTAACACTAGTTCAAAACTGAACTTTAAAAACTTAATTTTTAGTTTTACTTTTATAATCTTTTTTAACACTATTCTGTGGTTCTTTTCAAACACAAGAGAAGTACATAACTCGAGTCCAACCAATTTTTTTATAACTGGACTAATGAAATAAATGTTTACAAATGGAAACCTCAAATCTTACAGGAAGTCCATATCATATGGACAAGTTATATTTGACAGTTAGAGCAGACTATGGCTCCTAATTAATTGAGTACACTTCAAGTCTGGCGCACTTTAAACCAACATTTAAATTCAAACTAAAGAGTTCAATTTTAATCACAAACTCTTGAGTTAATGAAGTTATTTTAATAAATTTAGTTGAAATATTGTGTGTACTTTGTTGTAATTTTAAAAGAAAATACTACATTATTTCATTTGGACATCGCTTAGGTTTAAGTTAAAACTTAAACTGGACTGTATTCTGCATCTTTTTCGTTAAAAAAAATAATAATGGAATACCACAGTAAGGGGGGAGAAATCAAAATATGTAGGTTTGCCTACTATGTAAATAATTAAGGGACTGGGATTCTTTTGTTTTAAATGTTAAGAACATGTAGCTATTAATTGTTTTTGGAATATATAGGTGGCTCTGAAAAGAGCCTTTTGAGACTTTAAAAGTAAAGTCAGGGGGGCATTTATTTCTTGGCAGCGGCCTTCTTGGCTGCAGGTTTTTTCTTTGGGGCTGCCTTCTTGGCTGCTGGCTTCTTTGCAGCAGGCTTCTTCGCCACTTTCTTGGCAGCTGGCTTCTTTGCTGCTGTCTTTTTGGGAGATGCTGCTTTCTTTGGCTTGGCCACCTTCTTTTCACCCTTTGCTTTTGCTGCAGCAGGCTTCTTGGCTTTCTTTGGAGTAGCTGGCTTCTTGACCTTCTTTGGTTTGGCGACCTTCTTTGCTGCTGGCTTCTTGGGCTTATCTGTCTTTTTCCCTGGTGCCACCTTGAAGGATCCAGAGGCGCCAGAACCCTTGGACTGTATGAGTATCCCACTCTTCACACCTGCAACAAGAGCCTGCTTCAAATGAGCATTGACTTTTCTTTCCTCTGATCCAACCTTGTAGTTGGCAATAATGTACTTGAGGATGGCCTGTCTGGATGAACCTTTCTTTTCCTTCAAACTGGCAATGGCTGCTTTGACCATTTCACTGTACTTGGGATGATCTGGTGACTTCTTTGGCTGGCTAGCCTTCTTCTTGGGTGTTTTCACAACAGCTGGAGCGTCAGACATGATTGCAGAATTTCACAAAATAACAACACAAGTGAAGTACACAGGTCTGTAGATTTGTAATGAATGATGGGCCCTCGAAAAAGGCCTTCTATAAATAGCCAAATTTCGGACGTCAGAGCAATACCCACTCTAATTCGAGAGAAAAATCCAACATGGCAGCTCTGGGAGTAAAATTTTGTGTCTAGTGATTTGACTAAAATGATCATTACTGACTTCATTTGTGGCTGCAGACATGTTAACCCTGTGTGTTTTAATTTCTCCAGAAAATTCTGCATCTACTGAAAGCAAAATTATTCAGATCAGGCTATTTTTAAGGCCTGTGGAGCAGTTTAAAGTCAATATGTACTGCTCAGTTAAGACATAAAACTGCAGTTAATTCCACTAAAATACACTTTTAGGACACATAACTAGTAGAATTGTGCACTGTAAGACAGGCCACACATGTGCTTATTAGGACAGAACACAATTTAACAATATTAAAAACATTCTGAGCTTGAAATATGTGTTAAAGTAGTGACTACTGATAACACTGAAAATCAACTTTAGAACAGAATTTCGTTCACAGTTGTCTACATAAATGTACATTTGTAAACACATTATTCAGTACCAGTTTTTCTGGGAATAAAGTCCCCCATTTAAACTTATTTGTTAATGCATTCTAATGATAAAATTTTAACACTAGTTCAAAACTGAACTTTAAAAACTTAATTTTTAGTTTTACTTTTATAATCTTTTTTAACACTATTCTGTGGTTCTTTTCAAACACAAGAGAAGTACATAACTCGAGTCCAACCAATTTTTTTATAACTGGACTAATGAAATAAATGTTTACAAATGGAAACCTCAAATCTTACAGGAAGTCCATATCATATGGACAAGTTATATTTGACAGTTAGAGCAGACTATGGCTCCTAATTAATTGAGTACACTTCAAGTCTGGCGCACTTTAAACCAACATTTAAATTCAAACTAAAGAGTTCAATTTTAATCACAAACTCTTGAGTTAATGAAGTTATTTTAATAAATTTAGTTGAAATATTGTGTGTACTTTGTTGTAATTTTAAAAGAAAATACTACATTATTTCATTTGGACATCGCTTAGGTTTAAGTTAAAACTTAAACTGGACTGTATTCTGCATCTTTTTCGTTAAAAAAAATAATAATGGAATACCACAGTAAGGGGGGAGAAATCAAAATATGTAGGTTTGCCTACTATGTAAATAATTAAGGGACTGGGATTCTTTTGTTTTAAATGTTAAGAACATGTAGCTATTAATTGTTTTTGGAATATATAGGTGGCTCTGAAAAGAGCCTTTTGAGACTTTAAAAGTAAAGTCAGGGGGGCATTTATTTCTTGGCAGCGGCCTTCTTGGCTGCAGGTTTTTTCTTTGGGGCTGCCTTCTTGGCTGCTGGCTTCTTTGCAGCAGGCTTCTTCGCCACTTTCTTGGCAGCTGGCTTCTTTGCTGCTGTCTTTTTGGGAGATGCTGCTTTCTTTGGCTTGGCCACCTTCTTTTCACCCTTTGCTTTTGCTGCAGCAGGCTTCTTGGCTTTCTTTGGAGTAGCTGGCTTCTTGACCTTCTTTGGTTTGGCGACCTTCTTTGCTGCTGGCTTCTTGGGCTTATCTGTCTTTTTCCCTGGTGCCACCTTGAAGGATCCAGAGGCGCCAGAACCCTTGGACTGTATGAGTATCCCACTCTTCACACCTGCAACAAGAGCCTGCTTCAAATGAGCATTGACTTTTCTTTCCTCTGATCCAACCTTGTAGTTGGCAATAATGTACTTGAGGATGGCCTGTCTGGATGAACCTTTCTTTTCCTTCAAACTGGCAATGGCTGCTTTGACCATTTCACTGTACTTGGGATGATCTGGTGACTTCTTTGGCTGGCTAGCCTTCTTCTTGGGTGTTTTCACAACAGCTGGAGCGTCAGACATGATTGCAGAATTTCACAAAATAACAACACAAGTGAAGTACACAGGTCTGTAGATTTGTAATGAATGATGGGCCCTCGAAAAAGGCCTTCTATAAATAGCCAAATTTCGGACGTCAGAGCAATACCCACTCTAATTCGAGAGAAAAATCCAACATGGCAGCTCTGGGAGTAAAATTTTGTGTCTAGTGATTTGACTAAAATGATCATTACTGACTTCATTTGTGGCTGCAGACATGTTAACCCTGTGTGTTTTAATTTCTCCAGAAAATTCTGCATCTACTGAAAGCAAAATTATTCAGATCAGGCTATTTTTAAGGCCTGTGGAGCAGTTTAAAGTCAATATGTACTGCTCAGTTAAGACATAAAACTGCAGTTAATTCCACTAAAATACACTTTTAGGACACATAACTAGTAGAATTGTGCACTGTAAGACAGGCCACACATGTGCTTATTAGGACAGAACACAATTTAACAATATTAAAAACATTCTGAGCTTGAAATATGTGTTAAAGTAGTGACTACTGATAACACTGAAAATCAACTTTAGAACAGAATTTCGTTCACAGTTGTCTACATAAATGTACATTTGTAAACACATTATTCAGTACCAGTTTTTCTGGGAATAAAGTCCCCCATTTAAACTTATTTGTTAATGCATTCTAATGATAAAATTTTAACACTAGTTCAAAACTGAACTTTAA
This sequence comes from Sabellastarte sp. h YS-2021, assembly GCA_964017235.1. Taxonomy (NCBI): domain Eukaryota; kingdom Metazoa; phylum Annelida; class Polychaeta; order Sabellida; family Sabellidae; genus Sabellastarte; species Sabellastarte sp. h YS-2021. The sequence continues at coordinate 31,461,794 of OZ024930.1, read as the reverse complement.
AAACTTAATTTTTAGTTTTACTTTTATAATCTTTTTTAACACTATTCTGTGGTTCTTTTCAAACACAAGAGAAGTACATAACTCGAGTCCAACCAATTTTTTTATAACTGGACTAATGAAATAAATGTTTACAAATGGAAACCTCAAATCTTACAGGAAGTCCATATCATATGGACAAGTTATATTTGACAGTTAGAGCAGACTATGGCTCCTAATTAATTGAGTACACTTCAAGTCTGGCGCACTTTAAACCAACATTTAAATTCAAACTAAAGAGTTCAATTTTAATCACAAACTCTTGAGTTAATGAAGTTATTTTAATAAATTTAGTTGAAATATTGTGTGTACTTTGTTGTAATTTTAAAAGAAAATACTACATTATTTCATTTGGACATCGCTTAGGTTTAAGTTAAAACTTAAACTGGACTGTATTCTGCATCTTTTTCGTTAAAAAAAATAATAATGGAATACCACAGTAAGGGGGGAGAAATCAAAATATGTAGGTTTGCCTACTATGTAAATAATTAAGGGACTGGGATTCTTTTGTTTTAAATGTTAAGAACATGTAGCTATTAATTGTTTTTGGAATATATAGGTGGCTCTGAAAAGAGCCTTTTGAGACTTTAAAAGTAAAGTCAGGGGGGCATTTATTTCTTGGCAGCGGCCTTCTTGGCTGCAGGTTTTTTCTTTGGGGCTGCCTTCTTGGCTGCTGGCTTCTTTGCAGCAGGCTTCTTCGCCACTTTCTTGGCAGCTGGCTTCTTTGCTGCTGTCTTTTTGGGAGATGCTGCTTTCTTTGGCTTGGCCACCTTCTTTTCACCCTTTGCTTTTGCTGCAGCAGGCTTCTTGGCTTTCTTTGGAGTAGCTGGCTTCTTGACCTTCTTTGGTTTGGCGACCTTCTTTGCTGCTGGCTTCTTGGGCTTATCTGTCTTTTTCCCTGGTGCCACCTTGAAGGATCCAGAGGCGCCAGAACCCTTGGACTGTATGAGTATCCCACTCTTCACACCTGCAACAAGAGCCTGCTTCAAATGAGCATTGACTTTTCTTTCCTCTGATCCAACCTTGTAGTTGGCAATAATGTACTTGAGGATGGCCTGTCTGGATGAACCTTTCTTTTCCTTCAAACTGGCAATGGCTGCTTTGACCATTTCACTGTACTTGGGATGATCTGGTGACTTCTTTGGCTGGCTAGCCTTCTTCTTGGGTGTTTTCACAACAGCTGGAGCGTCAGACATGATTGCAGAATTTCACAAAATAACAACACAAGTGAAGTACACAGGTCTGTAGATTTGTAATGAATGATGGGCCCTCGAAAAAGGCCTTCTATAAATAGCCAAATTTCGGACGTCAGAGCAATACCCACTCTAATTCGAGAGAAAAATCCAACATGGCAGCTCTGGGAGTAAAATTTTGTGTCTAGTGATTTGACTAAAATGATCATTACTGACTTCATTTGTGGCTGCAGACATGTTAACCCTGTGTGTTTTAATTTCTCCAGAAAATTCTGCATCTACTGAAAGCAAAATTATTCAGATCAGGCTATTTTTAAGGCCTGTGGAGCAGTTTAAAGTCAATATGTACTGCTCAGTTAAGACATAAAACTGCAGTTAATTCCACTAAAATACACTTTTAGGACACATAACTAGTAGAATTGTGCACTGTAAGACAGGCCACACATGTGCTTATTAGGACAGAACACAATTTAACAATATTAAAAACATTCTGAGCTTGAAATATGTGTTAAAGTAGTGACTACTGATAACACTGAAAATCAACTTTAGAACAGAATTTCGTTCACAGTTGTCTACATAAATGTACATTTGTAAACACATTATTCAGTACCAGTTTTTCTGGGAATAAAGTCCCCCATTTAAACTTATTTGTTAATGCATTCTAATGATAAAATTTTAACACTAGTTCAAAACTGAACTTTAAAAACTTAATTTTTAGTTTTACTTTTATAATCTTTTTTAACACTATTCTGTGGTTCTTTTCAAACACAAGAGAAGTACATAACTCGAGTCCAACCAATTTTTTTATAACTGGACTAATGAAATAAATGTTTACAAATGGAAACCTCAAATCTTACAGGAAGTCCATATCATATGGACAAGTTATATTTGACAGTTAGAGCAGACTATGGCTCCTAATTAATTGAGTACACTTCAAGTCTGGCGCACTTTAAACCAACATTTAAATTCAAACTAAAGAGTTCAATTTTAATCACAAACTCTTGAGTTAATGAAGTTATTTTAATAAATTTAGTTGAAATATTGTGTGTACTTTGTTGTAATTTTAAAAGAAAATACTACATTATTTCATTTGGACATCGCTTAGGTTTAAGTTAAAACTTAAACTGGACTGTATTCTGCATCTTTTTCGTTAAAAAAAATAATAATGGAATACCACAGTAAGGGGGGAGAAATCAAAATATGTAGGTTTGCCTACTATGTAAATAATTAAGGGACTGGGATTCTTTTGTTTTAAATGTTAAGAACATGTAGCTATTAATTGTTTTTGGAATATATAGGTGGCTCTGAAAAGAGCCTTTTGAGACTTTAAAAGTAAAGTCAGGGGGGCATTTATTTCTTGGCAGCGGCCTTCTTGGCTGCAGGTTTTTTCTTTGGGGCTGCCTTCTTGGCTGCTGGCTTCTTTGCAGCAGGCTTCTTCGCCACTTTCTTGGCAGCTGGCTTCTTTGCTGCTGTCTTTTTGGGAGATGCTGCTTTCTTTGGCTTGGCCACCTTCTTTTCACCCTTTGCTTTTGCTGCAGCAGGCTTCTTGGCTTTCTTTGGAGTAGCTGGCTTCTTGACCTTCTTTGGTTTGGCGACCTTCTTTGCTGCTGGCTTCTTGGGCTTATCTGTCTTTTTCCCTGGTGCCACCTTGAAGGATCCAGAGGCGCCAGAACCCTTGGACTGTATGAGTATCCCACTCTTCACACCTGCAACAAGAGCCTGCTTCAAATGAGCATTGACTTTTCTTTCCTCTGATCCAACCTTGTAGTTGGCAATAATGTACTTGAGGATGGCCTGTCTGGATGAACCTTTCTTTTCCTTCAAACTGGCAATGGCTGCTTTGACCATTTCACTGTACTTGGGATGATCTGGTGACTTCTTTGGCTGGCTAGCCTTCTTCTTGGGTGTTTTCACAACAGCTGGAGCGTCAGACATGATTGCAGAATTTCACAAAATAACAACACAAGTGAAGTACACAGGTCTGTAGATTTGTAATGAATGATGGGCCCTCGAAAAAGGCCTTCTATAAATAGCCAAATTTCGGACGTCAGAGCAATACCCACTCTAATTCGAGAGAAAAATCCAACATGGCAGCTCTGGGAGTAAAATTTTGTGTCTAGTGATTTGACTAAAATGATCATTACTGACTTCATTTGTGGCTGCAGACATGTTAACCCTGTGTGTTTTAATTTCTCCAGAAAATTCTGCATCTACTGAAAGCAAAATTATTCAGATCAGGCTATTTTTAAGGCCTGTGGAGCAGTTTAAAGTCAATATGTACTGCTCAGTTAAGACATAAAACTGCAGTTAATTCCACTAAAATACACTTTTAGGACACATAACTAGTAGAATTGTGCACTGTAAGACAGGCCACACATGTGCTTATTAGGACAGAACACAATTTAACAATATTAAAAACATTCTGAGCTTGAAATATGTGTTAAAGTAGTGACTACTGATAACACTGAAAATCAACTTTAGAACAGAATTTCGTTCACAGTTGTCTACATAAATGTACATTTGTAAACACATTATTCAGTACCAGTTTTTCTGGGAATAAAGTCCCCCATTTAAACTTATTTGTTAATGCATTCTAATGATAAAATTTTAACACTAGTTCAAAACTGAACTTTAAAAACTTAATTTTTAGTTTTACTTTTATAATCTTTTTTAACACTATTCTGTGGTTCTTTTCAAACACAAGAGAAGTACATAACTCGAGTCCAACCAATTTTTTTATAACTGGACTAATGAAATAAATGTTTACAAATGGAAACCTCAAATCTTACAGGAAGTCCATATCATATGGACAAGTTATATTTGACAGTTAGAGCAGACTATGGCTCCTAATTAATTGAGTACACTTCAAGTCTGGCGCACTTTAAACCAACATTTAAATTCAAACTAAAGAGTTCAATTTTAATCACAAACTCTTGAGTTAATGAAGTTATTTTAATAAATTTAGTTGAAATATTGTGTGTACTTTGTTGTAATTTTAAAAGAAAATACTACATTATTTCATTTGGACATCGCTTAGGTTTAAGTTAAAACTTAAACTGGACTGTATTCTGCATCTTTTTCGTTAAAAAAAATAATAATGGAATACCACAGTAAGGGGGGAGAAATCAAAATATGTAGGTTTGCCTACTATGTAAATAATTAAGGGACTGGGATTCTTTTGTTTTAAATGTTAAGAACATGTAGCTATTAATTGTTTTTGGAATATATAGGTGGCTCTGAAAAGAGCCTTTTGAGACTTTAAAAGTAAAGTCAGGGGGGCATTTATTTCTTGGCAGCGGCCTTCTTGGCTGCAGGTTTTTTCTTTGGGGCTGCCTTCTTGGCTGCTGGCTTCTTTGCAGCAGGCTTCTTCGCCACTTTCTTGGCAGCTGGCTTCTTTGCTGCTGTCTTTTTGGGAGATGCTGCTTTCTTTGGCTTGGCCACCTTCTTTTCACCCTTTGCTTTTGCTGCAGCAGGCTTCTTGGCTTTCTTTGGAGTAGCTGGCTTCTTGACCTTCTTTGGTTTGGTGACCTTCTTTGCTGCTGGCTTCTTGGGCTTATCTGTCTTTTTCCCTGGTGCCACCTTGAAGGATCCAGAGGCGCCAGAACCCTTGGACTGTATGAGTATCCCACTCTTCACACCTGCAACAAGAGCCTGCTTCAAATGAGCATTGACTTTTCTTTCCTCTGATCCAACCTTGTAGTTGGCAATAATGTACTTGAGGATGGCCTGTCTGGATGAACCTTTCTTTTCCTTCAAACTGGCAATGGCTGCTTTGACCATTTCACTGTACTTGGGATGATCTGGTGACTTCTTTGGCTGGCTAGCCTTCTTCTTGGGTGTTTTCACAACAGCTGGAGCGTCAGACATGATTGCAGAATTTCACAAAATAACAACACAAGTGAAGTACACAGGTCTGTAGATTTGTAATGAATGATGGGCCCTCGAAAAAGGCCTTCTATAAATAGCCAAATTTCGGACGTCAGAGCAATACCCACTCTAATTCGAGAGAAAAATCCAACATGGCAGCTCTGGGAGTAAAATTTTGTGTCTAGTGATTTGACTAAAATGATCATTACTGACTTCATTTGTGGCTGCAGACATGTTAACCCTGTGTGTTTTAATTTCTCCAGAAAATTCTGCATCTACTGAAAGCAAAATTATTCAGATCAGGCTATTTTTAAGGCCTGTGGAGCAGTTTAAAGTCAATATGTACTGCTCAGTTAAGACATAAAACTGCAGTTAATTCCACTAAAATACACTTTTAGGACACATAACTAGTAGAATTGTGCACTGTAAGACAGGCCACACATGTGCTTATTAGGACAGAACACAATTTAACAATATTAAAAACATTCTGAGCTTGAAATATGTGTTAAAGTAGTGACTACTGATAACACTGAAAATCAACTTTAGAACAGAATTTCGTTCACAGTTGTCTACATAAATGTACATTTGTAAACACATTATTCAGTACCAGTTTTTCTGGGAATAAAGTCCCCCATTTAAACTTATTTGTTAATGCATTCTAATGATAAAATTTTAACACTAGTTCAAAACTGAACTTTAAAAACTTAATTTTTAGTTTTACTTTTATAATCTTTTTTAACACTATTCTGTGGTTCTTTTCAAACACAAGAGAAGTACATAACTCGAGTCCAACCAATTTTTTTATAACTGGACTAATGAAATAAATGTTTACAAATGGAAACCTCAAATCTTACAGGAAGTCCATATCATATGGACAAGTTATATTTGACAGTTAGAGCAGACTATGGCTCCTAATTAATTGAGTACACTTCAAGTCTGGCGCACTTTAAACCAACATTTAAATTCAAACTAAAGAGTTCAATTTTAATCACAAACTCTTGAGTTAATGAAGTTATTTTAATAAATTTAGTTGAAATATTGTGTGTACTTTGTTGTAATTTTAAAAGAAAATACTACATTATTTCATTTGGACATCGCTTAGGTTTAAGTTAAAACTTAAACTGGACTGTATTCTGCATCTTTTTCGTTAAAAAAAATAATAATGGAATACCACAGTAAGGGGGGAGAAATCAAAATATGTAGGTTTGCCTACTATGTAAATAATTAAGGGACTGGGATTCTTTTGTTTTAAATGTTAAGAACATGTAGCTATTAATTGTTTTTGGAATATATAGGTGGCTCTGAAAAGAGCCTTTTGAGACTTTAAAAGTAAAGTCAGGGGGGCATTTATTTCTTGGCAGCGGCCTTCTTGGCTGCAGGTTTTTTCTTTGGGGCTGCCTTCTTGGCTGCTGGCTTCTTTGCAGCAGGCTTCTTCGCCACTTTCTTGGCAGCTGGCTTCTTTGCTGCTGTCTTTTTGGGAGATGCTGCTTTCTTTGGCTTGGCCACCTTCTTTTCACCCTTTGCTTTTGCTGCAGCAGGCTTCTTGGCTTTCTTTGGAGTAGCTGGCTTCTTGACCTTCTTTGGTTTGGTGACCTTCTTTGCTGCTGGCTTCTTGGGCTTATCTGTCTTTTTCCCTGGTGCCACCTTGAAGGATCCAGAGGCGCCAGAACCCTTGGACTGTATGAGTATCCCACTCTTCACACCTGCAACAAGAGCCTGCTTCAAATGAGCATTGACTTTTCTTTCCTCTGATCCAACCTTGTAGTTGGCAATAATGTACTTGAGGATGGCCTGTCTGGATGAACCTTTCTTTTCCTTCAAACTGGCAATGGCTGCTTTGACCATTTCACTGTACTTGGGATGATCTGGTGACTTCTTTGGCTGGCTAGCCTTCTTCTTGGGTGTTTTCACAACAGCTGGAGCGTCAGACATGATTGCAGAATTTCACAAAATAACAACACAAGTGAAGTACACAGGTCTGTAGATTTGTAATGAATGATGGGCCCTCGAAAAAGGCCTTCTATAAATAGCCAAATTTCGGACGTCAGAGCAATACCCACTCTAATTCGAGAGAAAAATCCAACATGGCAGCTCTGGGAGTAAAATTTTGTGTCTAGTGATTTGACTAAAATGATCATTACTGACTTCATTTGTGGCTGCAGACATGTTAACCCTGTGTGTTTTAATTTCTCCAGAAAATTCTGCATCTACTGAAAGCAAAATTATTCAGATCAGGCTATTTTTAAGGCCTGTGGAGCAGTTTAAAGTCAATATGTACTGCTCAGTTAAGACATAAAACTGCAGTTAATTCCACTAAAATACACTTTTAGGACACATAACTAGTAGAATTGTGCACTGTAAGACAGGCCACACATGTGCTTATTAGGACAGAACACAATTTAACAATATTAAAAACATTCTGAGCTTGAAATATGTGTTAAAGTAGTGACTACTGATAACACTGAAAATCAACTTTAGAACAGAATTTCGTTCACAGTTGTCTACATAAATGTACATTTGTAAACACATTATTCAGTACCAGTTTTTCTGGGAATAAAGTCCCCCATTTAAACTTATTTGTTAATGCATTCTAATGATAAAATTTTAACACTAGTTCAAAACTGAACTTTAAAAACTTAATTTTTAGTTTTACTTTTATAATCTTTTTTAACACTATTCTGTGGTTCTTTTCAAACACAAGAGAAGTACATAACTCGAGTCCAACCAATTTTTTTATAACTGGACTAATGAAATAAATGTTTACAAATGGAAACCTCAAATCTTACAGGAAGTCCATATCATATGGACAAGTTATATTTGACAGTTAGAGCAGACTATGGCTCCTAATTAATTGAGTACACTTCAAGTCTGGCGCACTTTAAACCAACATTTAAATTCAAACTAAAGAGTTCAATTTTAATCACAAACTCTTGAGTTAATGAAGTTATTTTAATAAATTTAGTTGAAATATTGTGTGTACTTTGTTGTAATTTTAAAAGAAAATACTACATTATTTCATTTGGACATCGCTTAGGTTTAAGTTAAAACTTAAACTGGACTGTATTCTGCATCTTTTTCGTTAAAAAAAATAATAATGGAATACCACAGTAAGGGGGGAGAAATCAAAATATGTAGGTTTGCCTACTATGTAAATAATTAAGGGACTGGGATTCTTTTGTTTTAAATGTTAAGAACATGTAGCTATTAATTGTTTTTGGAATATATAGGTGGCTCTGAAAAGAGCCTTTTGAGACTTTAAAAGTAAAGTCAGGGGGGCATTTATTTCTTGGCAGCGGCCTTCTTGGCTGCAGGTTTTTTCTTTGGGGCTGCCTTCTTGGCTGCTGGCTTCTTTGCAGCAGGCTTCTTCGCCACTTTCTTGGCAGCTGGCTTCTTTGCTGCTGTCTTTTTGGGAGATGCTGCTTTCTTTGGCTTGGCCACCTTCTTTTCACCCTTTGCTTTTGCTGCAGCAGGCTTCTTGGCTTTCTTTGGAGTAGCTGGCTTCTTGACCTTCTTTGGTTTGGTGACCTTCTTTGCTGCTGGCTTCTTGGGCTTATCTGTCTTTTTCCCTGGTGCCACCTTGAAGGATCCAGAGGCGCCAGAACCCTTGGACTGTATGAGTATCCCACTCTTCACACCTGCAACAAGAGCCTGCTTCAAATGAGCATTGACTTTTCTTTCCTCTGATCCAACCTTGTAGTTGGCAATAATGTACTTGAGGATGGCCTGTCTGGATGAACCTTTCTTTTCCTTCAAACTGGCAATGGCTGCTTTGACCATTTCACTGTACTTGGGATGATCTGGTGACTTCTTTGGCTGGCTAGCCTTCTTCTTGGGTGTTTTCACAACAGCTGGAGCGTCAGACATGATTGCAGAATTTCACAAAATAACAACACAAGTGAAGTACACAGGTCTGTAGATTTGTAATGAATGATGGGCCCTCGAAAAAGGCCTTCTATAAATAGCCAAATTTCGGACGTCAGAGCAATACCCACTCTAATTCGAGAGAAAAATCCAACATGGCAGCTCTGGGAGTAAAATTTTGTGTCTAGTGATTTGACTAAAATGATCATTACTGACTTCATTTGTGGCTGCAGACATGTTAACCCTGTGTGTTTTAATTTCTCCAGAAAATTCTGCATCTACTGAAAGCAAAATTATTCAGATCAGGCTATTTTTAAGGCCTGTGGAGCAGTTTAAAGTCAATATGTACTGCTCAGTTAAGACATAAAACTGCAGTTAATTCCACTAAAATACACTTTTAGGACACATAACTAGTAGAATTGTGCACTGTAAGACAGGCCACACATGTGCTTATTAGGACAGAACACAATTTAACAATATTAAAAACATTCTGAGCTTGAAATATGTGTTAAAGTAGTGACTACTGATAACACTGAAAATCAACTTTAGAACAGAATTTCGTTCACAGTTGTCTACATAAATGTACATTTGTAAACACATTATTCAGTACCAGTTTTTCTGGGAATAAAGTCCCCCATTTAAACTTATTTGTTAATGCATTCTAATGATAAAATTTTAACACTAGTTCAAAACTGAACTTTAAAAACTTAATTTTTAGTTTTACTTTTATAATCTTTTTTAACACTATTCTGTGGTTCTTTTCAAACACAAGAGAAGTACATAACTCGAGTCCAACCAATTTTTTTATAACTGGACTAATGAAATAAATGTTTACAAATGGAAACCTCAAATCTTACAGGAAGTCCATATCATATGGACAAGTTATATTTGACAGTTAGAGCAGACTATGGCTCCTAATTAATTGAGTACACTTCAAGTCTGGCGCACTTTAAACCAACATTTAAATTCAAACTAAAGAGTTCAATTTTAATCACAAACTCTTGAGTTAATGAAGTTATTTTAATAAATTTAGTTGAAATATTGTGTGTACTTTGTTGTAATTTTAAAAGAAAATACTACATTATTTCATTTGGACATCGCTTAGGTTTAAGTTAAAACTTAAACTGGACTGTATTCTGCATCTTTTTCGTTAAAAAAAATAATAATGGAATACCACAGTAAGGGGGGAGAAATCAAAATATGTAGGTTTGCCTACTATGTAAATAATTAAGGGACTGGGATTCTTTTGTTTTAAATGTTAAGAACATGTAGCTATTAATTGTTTTTGGAATATATAGGTGGCTCTGAAAAGAGCCTTTTGAGACTTTAAAAGTAAAGTCAGGGGGGCATTTATTTCTTGGCAGCGGCCTTCTTGGCTGCAGGTTTTTTCTTTGGGGCTGCCTTCTTGGCTGCTGGCTTCTTTGCAGCAGGCTTCTTCGCCACTTTCTTGGCAGCTGGCTTCTTTGCTGCTGTCTTTTTGGGAGATGCTGCTTTCTTTGGCTTGGCCACCTTCTTTTCACCCTTTGCTTTTGCTGCAGCAGGCTTCTTGGCTTTCTTTGGAGTAGCTGGCTTCTTGACCTTCTTTGGTTTGGTGACCTTCTTTGCTGCTGGCTTCTTGGGCTTATCTGTCTTTTTCCCTGGTGCCACCTTGAAGGATCCAGAGGCGCCAGAACCCTTGGACTGTATGAGTATCCCACTCTTCACACCTGCAACAAGAGCCTGCTTCAAATGAGCATTGACTTTTCTTTCCTCTGATCCAACCTTGTAGTTGGCAATAATGTACTTGAGGATGGCCTGTCTGGATGAACCTTTCTTTTCCTTCAAACTGGCAATGGCTGCTTTGACCATTTCACTGTACTTGGGATGATCTGGTGACTTCTTTGGCTGGCTAGCCTTCTTCTTGGGTGTTTTCACAACAGCTGGAGCGTCAGACATGATTGCAGAATTTCACAAAATAACAACACAAGTGAAGTACACAGGTCTGTAGATTTGTAATGAATGATGGGCCCTCGAAAAAGGCCTTCTATAAATAGCCAAATTTCGGACGTCAGAGCAATACCCACTCTAATTCGAGAGAAAAATCCAACATGGCAGCTCTGGGAGTAAAATTTTGTGTCTAGTGATTTGACTAAAATGATCATTACTGACTTCATTTGTGGCTGCAGACATGTTAACCCTGTGTGTTTTAATTTCTCCAGAAAATTCTGCATCTACTGAAAGCAAAATTATTCAGATCAGGCTATTTTTAAGGCCTGTGGAGCAGTTTAAAGTCAATATGTACTGCTCAGTTAAGACATAAAACTGCAGTTAATTCCACTAAAATACACTTTTAGGACACATAACTAGTAGAATTGTGCACTGTAAGACAGGCCACACATGTGCTTATTAGGACAGAACACAATTTAACAATATTAAAAACATTCTGAGCTTGAAATATGTGTTAAAGTAGTGACTACTGATAACACTGAAAATCAACTTTAGAACAGAATTTCGTTCACAGTTGTCTACATAAATGTACATTTGTAAACACATTATTCAGTACCAGTTTTTCTGGGAATAAAGTCCCCCATTTAAACTTATTTGTTAATGCATTCTAATGATAAAATTTTAACACTAGTTCAAAACTGAACTTTAAAAACTTAATTTTTAGTTTTACTTTTATAATCTTTTTTAACACTATTCTGTGGTTCTTTTCAAACACAAGAGAAGTACATAACTCGAGTCCAACCAATTTTTTTATAACTGGACTAATGAAATAAATGTTTACAAATGGAAACCTCAAATCTTACAGGAAGTCCATATCATATGGACAAGTTATATTTGACAGTTAGAGCAGACTATGGCTCCTAATTAATTGAGTACACTTCAAGTCTGGCGCACTTTAAACCAACATTTAAATTCAAACTAAAGAGTTCAATTTTAATCACAAACTCTTGAGTTAATGAAGTTATTTTAATAAATTTAGTTGAAATATTGTGTGTACTTTGTTGTAATTTTAAAAGAAAATACTACATTATTTCATTTGGACATCGCTTAGGTTTAAGTTAAAACTTAAACTGGACTGTATTCTGCATCTTTTTCGTTAAAAAAAATAATAATGGAATACCACAGTAAGGGGGGAGAAATCAAAATATGTAGGTTTGCCTACTATGTAAATAATTAAGGGACTGGGATTCTTTTGTTTTAAATGTTAAGAACATGTAGCTATTAATTGTTTTTGGAATATATAGGTGGCTCTGAAAAGAGCCTTTTGAGACTTTAAAAGTAAAGTCAGGGGGGCATTTATTTCTTGGCAGCGGCCTTCTTGGCTGCAGGTTTTTTCTTTGGGGCTGCCTTCTTGGCTGCTGGCTTCTTTGCAGCAGGCTTCTTCGCCACTTTCTTGGCAGCTGGCTTCTTTGCTGCTGTCTTTTTGGGAGATGCTGCTTTCTTTGGCTTGGCCACCTTCTTTTCACCCTTTGCTTTTGCTGCAGCAGGCTTCTTGGCTTTCTTTGGAGTAGCTGGCTTCTTGACCTTCTTTGGTTTGGTGACCTTCTTTGCTGCTGGCTTCTTGGGCTTATCTGTCTTTTTCCCTGGTGCCACCTTGAAGGATCCAGAGGCGCCAGAACCCTTGGACTGTATGAGTATCCCACTCTTCACACCTGCAACAAGAGCCTGCTTCAAATGAGCATTGACTTTTCTTTCCTCTGATCCAACCTTGTAGTTGGCAATAATGTACTTGAGGATGGCCTGTCTGGATGAACCTTTCTTTTCCTTCAAACTGGCAATGGCTGCTTTGACCATTTCACTGTACTTGGGATGATCTGGTGACTTCTTTGGCTGGCTAGCCTTCTTCTTGGGTGTTTTCACAACAGCTGGAGCGTCAGACATGATTGCAGAATTTCACAAAATAACAACACAAGTGAAGTACACAGGTCTGTAGATTTGTAATGAATGATGGGCCCTCGAAAAAGGCCTTCTATAAATAGCCAAATTTCGGACGTCAGAGCAATACCCACTCTAATTCGAGAGAAAAATCCAACATGGCAGCTCTGGGAGTAAAATTTTGTGTCTAGTGATTTGACTAAAATGATCATTACTGACTTCATTTGTGGCTGCAGACATGTTAACCCTGTGTGTTTTAATTTCTCCAGAAAATTCTGCATCTACTGAAAGCAAAATTATTCAGATCAGGCTATTTTTAAGGCCTGTGGAGCAGTTTAAAGTCAATATGTACTGCTCAGTTAAGACATAAAACTGCAGTTAATTCCACTAAAATACACTTTTAGGACACATAACTAGTAGAATTGTGCACTGTAAGACAGGCCACACATGTGCTTATTAGGACAGAACACAATTTAACAATATTAAAAACATTCTGAGCTTGAAATATGTGTTAAAGTAGTGACTACTGATAACACTGAAAATCAACTTTAGAACAGAATTTCGTTCACAGTTGTCTACATAAATGTACATTTGTAAACACATTATTCAGTACCAGTTTTTCTGGGAATAAAGTCCCCCATTTAAACTTATTTGTTAATGCATTCTAATGATAAAATTTTAACACTAGTTCAAAACTGAACTTTAAAAACTTAATTTTTAGTTTTACTTTTATAATCTTTTTTAACACTATTCTGTGGTTCTTTTCAAACACAAGAGAAGTACATAACTCGAGTCCAACCAATTTTTTTATAACTGGACTAATGAAATAAATGTTTACAAATGGAAACCTCAAATCTTACAGGAAGTCCATATCATATGGACAAGTTATATTTGACAGTTAGAGCAGACTATGGCTCCTAATTAATTGAGTACACTTCAAGTCTGGCGCACTTTAAACCAACATTTAAATTCAAACTAAAGAGTTCAATTTTAATCACAAACTCTTGAGTTAATGAAGTTATTTTAATAAATTTAGTTGAAATATTGTGTGTACTTTGTTGTAATTTTAAAAGAAAATACTACATTATTTCATTTGGACATCGCTTAGGTTTAAGTTAAAACTTAAACTGGACTGTATTCTGCATCTTTTTCGTTAAAAAAAATAATAATGGAATACCACAGTAAGGGGGGAGAAATCAAAATATGTAGGTTTGCCTACTATGTAAATAATTAAGGGACTGGGATTCTTTTGTTTTAAATGTTAAGAACATGTAGCTATTAATTGTTTTTGGAATATATAGGTGGCTCTGAAAAGAGCCTTTTGAGACTTTAAAAGTAAAGTCAGGGGGGCATTTATTTCTTGGCAGCGGCCTTCTTGGCTGCAGGTTTTTTCTTTGGGGCTGCCTTCTTGGCTGCTGGCTTCTTTGCAGCAGGCTTCTTCGCCACTTTCTTGGCAGCTGGCTTCTTTGCTGCTGTCTTTTTGGGAGATGCTGCTTTCTTTGGCTTGGCCACCTTCTTTTCACCCTTTGCTTTTGCTGCAGCAGGCTTCTTGGCTTTCTTTGGAGTAGCTGGCTTCTTGACCTTCTTTGGTTTGGTGACCTTCTTTGCTGCTGGCTTCTTGGGCTTATCTGTCTTTTTCCCTGGTGCCACCTTGAAGGATCCAGAGGCGCCAGAACCCTTGGACTGTATGAGTATCCCACTCTTCACACCTGCAACAAGAGCCTGCTTCAAATGAGCATTGACTTTTCTTTCCTCTGATCCAACCTTGTAGTTGGCAATAATGTACTTGAGGATGGCCTGTCTGGATGAACCTTTCTTTTCCTTCAAACTGGCAATGGCTGCTTTGACCATTTCACTGTACTTGGGATGATCTGGTGACTTCTTTGGCTGGCTAGCCTTCTTCTTGGGTGTTTTCACAACAGCTGGAGCGTCAGACATGATTGCAGAATTTCACAAAATAACAACACAAGTGAAGTACACAGGTCTGTAGATTTGTAATGAATGATGGGCCCTCGAAAAAGGCCTTCTATAAATAGCCAAATTTCGGACGTCAGAGCAATACCCACTCTAATTCGAGAGAAAAATCCAACATGGCAGCTCTGGGAGTAAAATTTTGTGTCTAGTGATTTGACTAAAATGATCATTACTGACTTCATTTGTGGCTGCAGACATGTTAACCCTGTGTGTTTTAATTTCTCCAGAAAATTCTGCATCTACTGAAAGCAAAATTATTCAGATCAGGCTATTTTTAAGGCCTGTGGAGCAGTTTAAAGTCAATATGTACTGCTCAGTTAAGACATAAAACTGCAGTTAATTCCACTAAAATACACTTTTAGGACACATAACTAGTAGAATTGTGCACTGTAAGACAGGCCACACATGTGCTTATTAGGACAGAACACAATTTAACAATATTAAAAACATTCTGAGCTTGAAATATGTGTTAAAGTAGTGACTACTGATAACACTGAAAATCAACTTTAGAACAGAATTTCGTTCACAGTTGTCTACATAAATGTACATTTGTAAACACATTATTCAGTACCAGTTTTTCTGGGAATAAAGTCCCCCATTTAAACTTATTTGTTAATGCATTCTAATGATAAAATTTTAACACTAGTTCAAAACTGAACTTTAAAAACTTAATTTTTAGTTTTACTTTTATAATCTTTTTTAACACTATTCTGTGGTTCTTTTCAAACACAAGAGAAGTACATAACTCGAGTCCAACCAATTTTTTTATAACTGGACTAATGAAATAAATGTTTACAAATGGAAACCTCAAATCTTACAGGAAGTCCATATCATATGGACAAGTTATATTTGACAGTTAGAGCAGACTATGGCTCCTAATTAATTGAGTACACTTCAAGTCTGGCGCACTTTAAACCAACATTTAAATTCAAACTAAAGAGTTCAATTTTAATCACAAACTCTTGAGTTAATGAAGTTATTTTAATAAATTTAGTTGAAATATTGTGTGTACTTTGTTGTAATTTTAAAAGAAAATACTACATTATTTCATTTGGACATCGCTTAGGTTTAAGTTAAAACTTAAACTGGACTGTATTCTGCATCTTTTTCGTTAAAAAAAATAATAATGGAATACCACAGTAAGGGGGGAGAAATCAAAATATGTAGGTTTGCCTACTATGTAAATAATTAAGGGACTGGGATTCTTTTGTTTTAAATGTTAAGAACATGTAGCTATTAATTGTTTTTGGAATATATAGGTGGCTCTGAAAAGAGCCTTTTGAGACTTTAAAAGTAAAGTCAGGGGGGCATTTATTTCTTGGCAGCGGCCTTCTTGGCTGCAGGTTTTTTCTTTGGGGCTGCCTTCTTGGCTGCTGGCTTCTTTGCAGCAGGCTTCTTCGCCACTTTCTTGGCAGCTGGCTTCTTTGCTGCTGTCTTTTTGGGAGATGCTGCTTTCTTTGGCTTGGCCACCTTCTTTTCACCCTTTGCTTTTGCTGCAGCAGGCTTCTTGGCTTTCTTTGGAGTAGCTGGCTTCTTGACCTTCTTTGGTTTGGTGACCTTCTTTGCTGCTGGCTTCTTGGGCTTATCTGTCTTTTTCCCTGGTGCCACCTTGAAGGATCCAGAGGCGCCAGAACCCTTGGACTGTATGAGTATCCCACTCTTCACACCTGCAACAAGAGCCTGCTTCAAATGAGCATTGACTTTTCTTTCCTCTGATCCAACCTTGTAGTTGGCAATAATGTACTTGAGGATGGCCTGTCTGGATGAACCTTTCTTTTCCTTCAAACTGGCAATGGCTGCTTTGACCATTTCACTGTACTTGGGATGATCTGGTGACTTCTTTGGCTGGCTAGCCTTCTTCTTGGGTGTTTTCACAACAGCTGGAGCGTCAGACATGATTGCAGAATTTCACAAAATAACAACACAAGTGAAGTACACAGGTCTGTAGATTTGTAATGAATGATGGGCCCTCGAAAAAGGCCTTCTATAAATAGCCAAATTTCGGACGTCAGAGCAATACCCACTCTAATTCGAGAGAAAAATCCAACATGGCAGCTCTGGGAGTAAAATTTTGTGTCTAGTGATTTGACTAAAATGATCATTACTGACTTCATTTGTGGCTGCAGACATGTTAACCCTGTGTGTTTTAATTTCTCCAGAAAATTCTGCATCTACTGAAAGCAAAATTATTCAGATCAGGCTATTTTTAAGGCCTGTGGAGCAGTTTAAAGTCAATATGTACTGCTCAGTTAAGACATAAAACTGCAGTTAATTCCACTAAAATACACTTTTAGGACACATAACTAGTAGAATTGTGCACTGTAAGACAGGCCACACATGTGCTTATTAGGACAGAA